>JADFUC010002015.1:0-141171 GCA_019722365.1 Lithospermum erythrorhizon
ATCAGTATGCTTCGTTCAGTTACGTATTGCTAGTGTCGGCCAGTCTTTCGCCATTGGTGTTCTTTCCGATCTCTACCCAGCGTTTCGCTTTCTGCCGAAATTCCTGCTGCCCTCTGATACTCGGCAGTAGTTTCCGCGCGTATCGAGGTTGAGCCACAGGATTTGTGGCGGACTTAAAGCGCCACTGCAGGCGTTTCGCCTGATCGTTCGGATAACTCTTGCGTGATGCATTACGGCGGTTGTTGTACCCAATTTGCCGATGCTTATTCCCAGTCTGATCAATGCCAGCCTTCTCCGAGAAAAAGTTCCACGACCGTGAGCACCCACACGCTCACGGCGGCGTTGCTCGAGTCGGGCTTCGCCCGTTGCCGAAAATTTCCCTGACTGGCACTCCCGGCCTAGGAGTACAGTAGTGTCTCGGTCAATGTGGCTAATCATCCTCTCGGACCCGACTACGTCATCGCCGTGGTAGGCTATTGCCTCGCAATAGCTAATCAGCAGGCCCACCATAGGATTCGTCATTGCTCCTCGTACCGGGTAGAAGGCTGTTTCAGTATTGTTCCGCTTCGATGGCGAGGTTCTTACGTTACTCTCCGTCCGCCCTTTGGAAGACCAACTTCCCGTCCTGACTTGCATGTATTAGCGTACGCGGGTTAAATGTAAAGACGGGATCGGCTATAATTCATAGTTAAGTGCACCAGCTTCCTTGTTCATAGACAAAGTGGATTCGGAATTATCGCCCCGTACCAAGGAATAGCTTTATATCCATGCGGCTTCCATATTAAACTGGGTTAAACTCCCAAAAATATAGCCATATATGCCTCGCCAAAATAAATCGCATGACCTCTTATCGTTCTCGTTGAATCGCGGCGGGGAAGCGGAAATCGAATGAAAAACTCACATTGGGTTTAGGGACCAATCAGGCTCAGCGATGACTTCCACCGTATCCAAGGCACTCTACGTTGAGTTATTCCCTGCCCCATTCGAGAAAGCAGGCCGGCTAATCGAGGTGAAAAGTAGAGATGCCACTTGATGTGAACAACAACTTGGAGCCAACCTTCTTCGCTATTCGGGATATGAAAATCAGTAGCACTATCTATGTTATATGAGGTTGTGTGCTTTGACTGTGTCAGCCGTCACGCCTTAAGGATCATGCTTGGCGTATGTTACATGACATAGTAAGTATAGCGATAGATTTTTGATATATTATAGGGGTTTGTCCGTCACTTGTTATACAAAGAATTAGATCTGGAGCCTCTCAGAATCATGGTTGATATGCGCCTTTCAGCGTTGTCGGTTTATCAGTATGGTTTCATATTTGAGTAAAAAGAAAGTCGTGGGTATTTCATGAGGCAACTTCTTTGGTTGCTTTTGTGACTAAATCGCTTGAGAAAATGAATTGTAAAATGTCGTCCAAGGAGGCAAGTGGGAGTCTTGGAAACTCAATAGTTATTGGTTTCATTTATTATCTTCGTTGCGAAAATTGTAGTAACAATTCATTTACTGGTTTTGTGAATGTGATTACATAAGCGGAGCGTTCAACCATAATAATTGTAATTACTAGTCGGGTTAAGTAATACTAGGGGTTATGTCGGTTAAGATCAGCCCATAACCGTTATAACAATATTAATGGTCTATTATATTATACGTGGTATTATCTGAGCACAGAAGGAATCACGCACATACAATGACTATGAAATATAACGGTACTTGCTAAATTGAGAGTTGATTGTAATTAACAAATATTCTCAATCGGGAATTTTACATTGATAATGTAAATAAAATTGGATAAACTCGAATTAATTAACTAGTCAGTTTAATTAATTTAATAGTTAGTTGAACTCGTTAGTAACTTGTTAGTTACTTATTAATAACTTGTTAAGTATTTAATTTCTTAACGGTTTAATTAAATTAAAAAGAATCGGCTAGATTAAAGCTATTTGGTTGAGAACTTTAGGTTGGATTTGAGCGTCCTGCAACAAAAGGGTTTATTAGGCTTTTCATAATACATAAAACAAAAAAATCAGCCACGAAAGGGTTTTCGGCCTCGCCACTTTCATGGAGTAGGCAGAAACTTATCAAATGCAAGATTGAAATTCTTACTTTGATAGTCCATCCGAGTGCCAATGTTCCTACGGACAGTACTAGGTGTGAAACACTTTGCAGTGCGCTTGAGCAACTGAGGCATTGCCATTTTGTGATGCTAGCAATTAGAATTCAAATGAGGCTTCGTGAAAGATTTGTTCTTCGATTAATTTATTTACCAAATTGTAATATATTATTTAGATAAAATATCTAATTTAAAGTGATCTTTTATATCTTAAGTTGATTTTATTCGAGTTATGCATATATAAAATTCCTTTAATGAAAAACTTCTTCCTCGCTTTCTCCCACTATTTTAGTCTACTACTGAGGGGTTCCAGAACCTTCATTATCACGCTTAAAATGAGGCATCTTATGTGGAGAAAGAGAACGTGCATAACCTTTCTCCACCTATCCACTTTTTGAACATGGGAATTTAATTCCAACTGTGGAATTTCGCCTAATAGTTGGAATTTCGCTTTGATACTACCATCTGATTCTATTTAGCACGGAAGTTATAATTAAATTATGATTGATTTTGTTGTGACCTGCTTGGAAACCAAGTTGATAATAAAAATATATTAATTATGTTAACCGAACATTATATTTAATATATAGATTATGAAGCGGACTCTACAGTAATGCGATCTAAATGCTTGATTTCAACTGATTAAAACATAGTAGGTTGACTTCGCAGCCTCTTGCACTATACTTTGGTGGCATGAAGTGATGTGATCTGATCTAGTATTGAGTTGTGACAAATGTACATGGAGTTACTACAGAGGCTAGAAATCTAAACCGTTATATCCGGTTATGCAGATCCCACGTCTTGTGTGAAGATTTCCACAACTACACTTGTAGTATACATATTTCCGAGTCTTTTGTAATCCTCTGTTATGGAAGATGATTTAGACAGGAGTCAAGTACATTACTCATTTAGAGTGAAAGCAGGGTCGCGCGGGTCTAAATTGCCATTTAACATAAGTTTTGCAGAAACTTTAGCATGACAGATATACGTCTTCTAAGTTCTCGTAGCGTTAGTATCCGGTATGTGGTTGAAACCATTTCGCACCGTATACATGTGGCTAGTCAATAATTTCCCCTTCGAACTAGAAGCGTGATGGGATCAACACATACTAATCAATGGTGTTCTATTCCAATAGTGAACACCGATTAGGGACCGTAATATCATTATCGTCTAGGCTTGATGCAGACAGGTTTCTTGTTTGAGTCCTCGACTCCAAGATTGCTTTCTAGAAAACTTTATACTACAAATGAAATAAATTTCATTACCGTGGTAATGATGCATATATATATATATATATATATATATATATATATATATATATATATATATCATAGTTCAAAACAAATGATATATATCTTGAATTTTGGAAGCTAAAAATTCAAGCATTATCTTACGATCATTTGATGATATAGAAAAATAAGCTCCGCTAAGACTAACACCATTCAAGCATGTCCTTGGAGCTAGTACTATACGTATTGCTTATAAATCTGCTTTAGAAATGAAATGGTTTAGTGAAGAGATCACTACGTTATCATCGATTGGAACCTTGCATATTCTACTTGTCTCCTCACATGGGTTATCTCCCGAATAAGATGATACTTCTGATGCGTGCTTGGATCTTTAATGATCTTGATTCCTTGGCTTGGTATATTTCGAGTGTTATCACTATATAACTCCCTTTGGACCTTTTAATTTTAAGTACTACTCGAGTTCACTTTCATAATTTTTGATCGACCAAACTTCGCCCGAACTTGAGAAGTTCTGATATAAACCACATTTGTCGAGTCCGCTCTGATACGCTAACACTCTTGCACCAAGCCTTTTGTACACTTGAGTGATCATAGCAGATTGAGATCGTATCGTCATATGAGTTTGAAGCCCACGACATCGGTGTAACCTACATCAATAATATACAATTATCACCTCACCGCCTCTGAGGCATGTCTTCGTCCCTTAGCATGAAGTACCCAAGTATGGCACCCATCTGATCCATTGATTTTACTGTGGACATGATTGATGCTTGCTTGTTACACTCGGGCGATGCGATAAGGCGTGTGCATAACATGACATATGATGGATCCTATGGTTGTTCATAGAAACACAGTAAATACTTTTCTCTTGACCTCGTTTGTGGGACAATTCAGACAGTGAGAGCATATGTCTCGTGGAGGTTTCTTGGAATTATCAAATATAGAAATCTTTTTCAACACTCTATCAATATAAGTATTTTCTCAATCAATAAAATTTAATTTGGATTCATCTACATGAATTTTTAATTCTAAAGTGTATTGAAACTCTCTAAGTCTTTTCCATAGAGAAAGCATTTCTGTGGCTCATGATTTAAAAGCGTAGGTATGTCGTTTCATATGATCGATATGTAGTTTACATACAAAACTATAAATGCAATGTTTACCTCCCCTTTAACCTTCTTGTATACCTGAGAATCTTAACTTCATTGTAATGAAGCAAAATCTTTGATTGACTCGTTAAAAGCAGAAGATTCAAAGCTCTGGATGATTGCTTAAGTCCCATAAATGGATCTTTGTAGCTTTATTACCTTCTTAGGTCCCTTGGGACAAGTAAAGAAATTTGGAGATTGTGTCATGTACACGTCATGTTCTAGATTCTCGTTAAGAATACAATCTTTATCCATCTTCCGGATCTACGTAAATCATAATGATAGTAAGATAATCGAATGAATTTAAACTTCACAATTTTGGGAGGGTTTCATCATAATCAATTTCTTAATTTGTTTGAAATATTTGGCTACGATCTAACCTTATAAGCTTATGGACATCTTTATCAATTTAAGTATAAGAAACTCATTTTTCGATCGTTGTACCTTCGGGTGAATCCCATCCCGATATTAAATATTATTTTGGTACGTGGAATACATCTCAGTTCGTAGCTATAAACCATTCGTAGAACTTTCTTGCTTTCTTTTATGACTTCTTGCTCTCATGGCTTATTTCATATAGAAAATTTCCTTTTCAATTAGAAAGATTCCTTATACCGCTATCAGGTTCTTGGCGAGTTACATCCAGGCCTCACAGGGAATTAATTATTGATGCAGTTGACCTTTATATAAGGGGATAAATGCCGAGGTGAATGAGTCCAGCACTACCGATATTGACTTCCTCGCTATCTTGAACAATTTCAAGATTCTCGCTTCTGCTATATCCTAACATTAAGTATTCATACCGAAGGCAAGCGATATTTCGTGTAAATAAATCTTATTTTCATGCTTGAGATGGAGAAATAACTTTGAATTCTTTCAGTAACCAATGAAATATAATTTCCTCATTTGGGTCCAAGTTTGTCGTAGTCAGCTTTTGGCGTAGACTTATTATCCGAATCTTCATATGACTTCAACTTGGAGTTCTGAGCCATTTAAATGTAGGTTTGCTTGTTGATTTAGTTGGACATTTATTTAGTGTGTACATGGCGGTCTATAATATCCCCAAAACTAAATTAGCGAGTTTGGATGTGCTCATCATGGATCAGACATATCGATAGAGTTCGGTTCTCTTTTCGGACACATAACTATGTTGTAGTATTCTAGCGGGGAGTGAGTTGTGATCTGTCCCCAGCGCTCTTTAATATGTGCTTTTGTAACGACCCGCCCAGTCGGCCACGAGGTGTTAAAATCAGAACAGCAAGGTCAGCAGAAGCCAGATGGACGACTTCAGTTTAAATACAATTCGTTTTGTCAAATGTGATACAATTAAGTTTCCCAAATCAAAGCAGTTTTAAAAATTTATAATCAGTAGTGATATCGAAGCTTGACCCGACCCATAAATATATACACAACGTATCTGAAATAAAGTAATGCGGCGAGAGGCTGTGAGCGATACGTCTTTGTATCTAAAATACAAAATGACTACCCGGCAAGGCTAAGATTTGAGAAGGAAATACAGCAATGGCTGGTTGACAACACATAAAAATAGGAGGATCCTACCATTGCGATCTTTGCTTTAGCCACTGAATAGCTCTTAACAGTAGCCACTGTCGGCCTGACGCAGAATGAATCTGCAGCGAAAGGGGTGTGGCGAAGAACTGAGTGAAGCTTAACACGGGGAGAACTTGCCATGCAGACGAGATAGTCGGAATTTAATGTCGAATATAGATAATATATATATCCGGGACTATCCCAATGGTCATCTGATAAGGTTTTAAAGAAGGTACCGAGGCGTAACATGTTAAAATATAATAGAAAGGTCTCAATAAAGCACACAATCACTGATAGAAATCCAAGAGACTGAAGCATAGGCTATAAATGCAGTCATCCACTTACATCTACCGTATCTCCCTTTAATTATCTTAGGCCTCCCAATGCGCGTATACTCGATCCGTCTACTGCGGGAATGGATGACATTAATAAACACATTTATGCGAGTATAAGGCCAAACCGCCATATACATTAGTATAGGGCCACATCGACAATCTGCGCCTGTGAAGTGATCAAAAGACTCATCTAGCTCTTTATGCAGTATGGAGGCCAAACCCATGTATTTATACCGTGGTATAGGCTGAGCCCAGGCAATCTTGTAGCGGCGTCAAAGAGAGTCATAAAAGCTCTTATGCAGAGGTATAAGGCCAAACCTGTGCAGCTATACGTGAGTATAGGGCCAATAGCGTCACATATCCTGAGGAGAGTCGCCTGTCACTAGTAATCCCGTATAGGGTCGCCCCACGATACTGAGGCCTCGAGCTAAATGCGTAGCAACCAACTACTGCTCCCAAGCGGTATTTGACCTGCTGACTAAAACTGTCCTGATGGGAATCCCGTCACAATGGCAATGAGGCCTGAAACTATAAAGTGCAAATGAGGCTTACGTAATATAATAGTGCCGGCAAGGTACGGAATTCAAAAATATAAGTTGGAGTTGGTGATTGCCTCCAGCCCGATCTTGGCGCCACGGTAAAACCACGATCACATAACACAACAATTACATGTATATATCATTCTCATAATCATAACACAATGACATGCGTCGTTTCTCACGTAATCATATCATATACTGTCATATATCTAAATCAGTAAGTAAATAAAATAGCAGTGAGATAAGTCTTCCGCCTCTGTGAAGCTATCAAACCTTACATGAAAAGGCAAATCGAGGTAGCTGCCACTTTCACGATCGGCGCCTAACAAAATACCCGAGAAAGTATGGTAAAACCTATTACTATACCGGCGTTCTAGGATACATAACGATTCTTAGGGAACTATTTCTAAATGGTATAAGCAGCGGATAAACTATGAATTTATAATCCGGATATGACAATCGATCCCCGCTAAATTCCATCTTATCCTTTCCCAGCTACAAATCAACATAAGTCATTCTAATTAATCATCAAGTCCGTAATTAGCAATCATGCTCAATGTCAATTATATCTCGACTTTGGAAATTTCACTTTTTATTGTAACACTACATAATAAATTTTAATCGCGATTTAGCATCATAACAACTATAATAAGGTCCCCGATGTAACCTCCCTCTTGCATTTAAAGTTTTATAAAAATATCACATAAAAGTCAAGCTGAAACCCCAAAGTCAACTCGACCATGCGTCATGAAGCAGCTCAAATGTGAGTCGCTTCAGCATATATCGCCCTGAACCCATAACCAACTAAGATTTATCATAAAATTCAATTATGTAAAGTCAACTAAAGTCAACTATCCTGAAACCAAGAAATATCTCAAAGACTTGAAATTTCTTACTTATCGAAGAGAATGATGAAGAAAACGATATTCTACAAGCGGTTTGAGTTTGGCGACAATTGAAGAAATGGAAAAAAAAATGTTGAGGGGGGGAAAGAGGAAATATTCGACTGAAATAGGAACAAGATGAAGATGGGTAAGTGTTTGATGATGTGGAGGATAAGCTGAATATTTATAAAAAAAATCGAGTCCGTTCGGTTCGGTTAATTCTCCATTTGTCATTACTTAAATCTCCACGAGCTGGAATTCCGAATAAAAATTCTTCCTTAATGGCTTGCTACTAAATTATAAATGAAATTCGGCTCAAAATTTTTACGAAATAATATCGTAAATGAAAAAAAATTATACTATTCCGGTCCCGCGCGGACGAAAAATTTAATTTTTTTTTTTTAAGTAACGGGTTATTCTGAGAACTTTAAATACATGGCTTAAGTATTCTCCGCCTCACAATTGGGCGAACCTTAATCATTTATTGAGTTAGTTCAACTTCTTTCTAAAACTCTTTGAACTTTCAAAAACTTCATTCTTATGCTTAAGTAGATATATGTAACCATATGCTGTAGTAAATCGATGAAAATGATATGATAACTCACCAACAAAGAGTGATACGTTGGTCATATATCAATATGAAATGATAAATACATTGCCTACCGCTCGTACTAGTGAAAGGTGATTTGAGTAAATGCTGGCCATGAGCATGATTAGCACGATTGATCATATGGTTCAAAACGATGATGTCGAAGTACATCAACATGTAAATTTCTTAATACGTTTATTACTTATATGATTAAATTACCGATGCCACGGATAGGAAGAGTTGATTCATTTAGGCTATTTCTTTTATTATTTATGTTGGGGTATCGAACTTTTTGTATCTAATCCATAGAAACCATTCTAACGAGATGTTGTACCATAAACTATACTATTTCGAGGAAGTAATGAAACAACCAACCACTAATCAAAATAGCATAGCCATTATTTTCCAATTGTATAATTGAAATGATGTTTATGCTTAGAAGCGAATGCGTTGTAGGAATTGTTTAGTTTAAGAATACCATTCAGTTGGTAAGTGACTTAAACAAACCGATCCTCTGACAATGGCATAACTTGCAACATTGCCTACCCAGCGGGTCACAAATCTCGTACTACGCTTTCTTACGATACGAGAAGATCGCTCCACATTTTACAAATGTGAGGCCATGTCGGTGTCAGCGCCCATGTCGGAAAGTGAAGTAGCTAGTGATCAACATAAATATATGTGACTTGAGTGGTAGTCCTGTGCTGTGCATCTTCATGCTTATTTATTGTCGTCCAGCCAGTTCGGTGCAGCTATCACAACGGATGAAGTGCCATCATGTACATTTCCTGGTAGGCGGAGTATTTTAGAGTTATTATTCATGGGGCTGTATAACTTTAAACAAAAGATATGTAAAAATAATATAGTTTTAGTTATTCATTGCCATAATAAGGAATTCTAAAAATCATATAATAGAATTGATGCGTAAACTACGATCCTGCGCTAAGTATGCGAAGATCTACGTGACTAAGAGTCAGCGACGCAGCGTACATTTTGACTCCCAATCAGCAGGTAGATTTTACCGTCGCCAATCATGACTATCGTGACTCTTTGGCGTCCACTAAAGTTAAATGCTTAGGCTATAGTGGCATAACATGTAGACTGAAATACGATCAATTGGAAATCACCGTTTAAGTAACAGTCGATCGATTGTAGATCATTATAAAGACCCCATTGGAATAAGTCTTAAGTATGAAACATCTTCCAAATCGTAGGTCAGCGCATAAATAAGATTTATTACAACCCGAGTTGGTATAATGATACTACTTAATTTATGGTGGGATTAGTTATATTTTAAGCAGTCTTTATAATCCAAGTTAAGCGTATATATACAGTAGTTATATATAACATAGATTACAAAGCATAAAATAAACTAATAAAGACTATTGATATGACTTTATAAAATCTAGGCCCAGTTCTAAGCTAAAAACAATCTTGATGATCTGTAAATGCAAATTGGGTGGGTCTCGAATTTTAATTATTTATATTAAATGCTAATAAATTGAAATTTAATACAATATTAATTCATTTTAGGCAAAAACTAATGATTTGTATTTCCAGAAACTAAATCTAGTTGTAATAACCCGTTCTGAAAAAAAAAAAATTTAAATTTTAAATTCGGTGGAGACTTGCAGGGATATTTTAAATAATCTAGATGATAATATTATTTATTAAAAATTTTGAATTGAATTACATTTATAATTTAGTAGTTTTGCCATGGAATATTTTATCTTTGGAATCGGGTTCGTGGAGATTTAAGAAATGCGATAAGCGAATGCAAAGAAACGAGCAGGACTCGAGTTTTAAATATCTAGTCATGCTTATCTTCCACATGTCTTATCAAACATTTCATGTCTTTTTTCATGCTATGGCAGAAATATTCACCCTCCCCCACTTAAAAATTTCATATTCCGTTTAATATAGCGGTTGTATTTCAGGCTTCGAGATCGGTTGTGAATGTTCACCACGTCATTCTCTTGAGAGTTGAGGTAAAATTTCAAGTCTTTCGAGATATTTCTTGGGTTTTGACATAGTGGCTTTGTTGGCTTTTCCATAATTAGATTTTATGATAAATGTAGTTAGTTCTTTGAGTGATGAATTGCATTGATTTAGAGATCGTTTGAGGACGTTATGGTGAGTTGACTTTTAGGTTTCGGTTGACTTTTTTATGTGGATATTTTATAGATTTTAAGTATGGGAAGTTATATTGGGACCTTAATATAGTTGTTATGATGTTAAATTGAGTTTAAAATTGATTAAAAGGGTGTTATGTTGAGAAAAAAGTGTAAAATTCAAGTTGGGTTATAATTATTTCGGAGTATAGATTGTTAATTATGGACTTGATGATTAGTTAGAATAACTTATAAATTAGATTTGTAATGAAAGTGATAAGATGGAATTTAGCGGGGAATCGATTGGGTTGTCCGATGGGATTATAATTGATAGTTTATCAGTCATGTTAAATCATTTAGAGATAGGTTCCCCAAGAGTTGGTTATGTATATTAGGGGTATAGTAGTGAGTCTTGATTACTTTAAGATTGTTGTTTAGGCGTCGTGGAAAGAGCTGAGTTACCTTGATTGTTTTCGCGAAGGTTTCTTGGTAGCTAAGCAGTGAGTCTTTATCTCCTTGGGTGTTACTTTACGTACTTACTTTAAATTGTGTAGACATGTTATTGTGATATGATTATGTGAGAATGATATACATGTTATTATGATATGATTATGTGAGAATGATATACGTGTCATTGTGTTATGATTACATGAGAATGATATACATGTAATTGTTATATAATTAATATAAGGCGGTGTGCCTTGTACTTAGTGTATGAGTCTTATTTGTGCCTTATACTTTGTGTATAAGTGCGGTGTGCACTTATACTTTGTGTATAAGTCTGGTTTGGCCTTATCTTTGCGGTATAAGTCTTGAGGTGATTATTGATTAGTCCATTAGGCGGATTGAGTATATGCGCGTTAGAGGATGGTATCTTGGTGGGGATATGAGGGATAGGAGGTTTGATGACTAGAGTTTTAGTCGTTGTTGAGTCTATTGATTTCTTTCACGAGGTAATAACTGTGAACAATACATTATATCTTGCATGTATTATGCGAGATTTCTGTGAATTATGTTGTATGACCTTTTAGGTAGTCTGGATATATATTTTATTCATATTTGGCTATTATATTATTGATTATTTCGTTCGAAAAATATGGTCGCTTTTGTGTTAAGTTTCGCTTAAGCCTCGCGGCTTACACCCTTTTCGCGTTAGGCGACATTTCATTTGTGCCCGGGTTGTGGGCGACGATTGACGAAATTTGTTTGAGAGTTTTGTCAGTGGCTAGGTGACATCGGGTGAGATCATAATGATCCCCAGTTTTGATGTGTTGTCAAGCTGTTTTTGATTGTTGTATTTTCCTTTTAAAACTTTAGCCTTGTCGTTTTGTTGTCATTTGTATTCGGGATCTGATGCGTATGTCATTTATGTATAGGCATTACTTTATTTTTGGGATATGTTGTGTATATATATATGGGGTTTTGTCGTTTCGATGTCAATTTGATGGATTATAAATTTTACTTGTTTTGATTTGAAACTTAATTGTGATCACATTTTGGATGAAGCAGATTGTATTTCAAATTAGTCGTCAGTGGTTTATTTCTGGTGTTCCAGTTTTAATGACTCGCCTCAGGCGGTGACACAGTCCATAAGTCTGTCGCTAACCTCATGCTATCCGTTGAAATTATGTAATGCGTTTTTAATTATCGAATAACAAAATTAAAGCATGTAAATAAATAATAGATAAAAGTTAAGAACCAAATTATAAAAACACACAAATAATCCAAATAAATATATATCATTACATATTCATCAAATAAAATATACAATTTAATTGCACAAGTGTAAAATGTGCACTTAAACTATTTTAAAGCGTTTAAATTAATATTAAATAATAACTATTTTTTAAAAATACGATTTATTTAATTTACACTTTTAATAAAATTTAATTTCATATTATATGTTATTAAGAAACTCCGATTATCAATTAATCATGGATTTCTAATTTAATTAAATCAATTGGTATTATTAAATCTAATCCAAATTAGAATTAATCAATTAATGGTCTTTATTTAATTTAATATCAAATATAAATTAAAATAACTTCTTATCAAATTAGAACTATTAAAAACAGTTAGAGTAAATTCATTATACTAATTTAAAACTTGAAATTAATTTAAAATAATTTTATTAATATCAAAATATTTGATTAAAAATAGAGCTTAAACTATTTAAAACCAACATAAATTAACAAGCCAATCAGCTTATGGCGGTAGCAGCAATCGGCCAGCCGATGGCCCAAACCCAGAGTGAGACGAGAAAAATGTACGAGTGCGAGCGTCCGGTGATCGCTCAAAAAAAATATTTCGGGCGCCAACCGACAAAACGGTGGCGTCGCGGATATGCGTTGATGATGGCAGCTGGCGGCGTCGGCCCGGTGATGTGGCGATGATGATGTGCCGTTGGAGCATCTGGTTACTGCGTGGCGTTCGGGGTGGCGACGGCGTGGCTGCTGGCGTTGCGGTTTGTTGAGGTCAAACCGAGTCAACTCGATAAGTCAAAATTGACTGGTTTGACCGGTTGACTTCAGTCGGCTGATTGACCCGATGATGTAAATGATAAGCGCCATTGGAGCTCAGTGGGCTTCATTCAGCGATGGCGTAACCCGTGCTATTTATTCGGAATAGTTCTTTTCTAAAACGATCGGTTTTAATCGATTCGAAACAGCGATATAATTTTTTGCTCAAAATTCTTAAGAATCTAGAAATTTTTTTCGATTTAACTAAATTAATTATTTTTCGAAAATGATTAACAATTAATTGATTTAATTATTTAATGTATCCTTCTGATGTTAAAATTATCTAATTACAGTTCAAGCATATAAAGTCGAGATTGACAATACATTAAGCGATTCGTGCATTTAATTATGTAATTACAATTCGTAACATGGCTCACAATACCGCTATTCGTTTTCGTTATTAAAACAACAATTATAAATAATCCGAAAAGAGGATTCTCTGAATAATATAAAAACAATAATATACAAGTGTACCTTTCTTGAGGGGATTTGTGATTAGGATATATCGAGATCTTCTGAACAATCAGCGTAGATTATCTCTAAGAAAAGTACTGCATGACGTATGAAACAAACCCTCAAGTGAGCTTTATTAGAGGCTCTTTTAAATATTAAGCGTACGAGATAGGCGAAAAAATTCAATGAGATTTTTCCCGTACTACTCGACAGGGGAAGAGAGTTTTTACATACTTTTCTCAAAAGTGATAAGTGTAAACTGATGAATGAAGCAAAGTTTTTATCTCCCAGGTGGCTTTATATAGGCATGGATGCCCACACTTTTAGGCTTTTAAAGTGATGTTGTGAAGAACTCTTCCCTTCACTTTCTTCTATTTTAATCGACTACAAGGGAATTTCTAAATCTCCAACTTCTTATCCTTAAAATGAGACATCTTATGTGGTGAAAGAACATATTAGGTTATCTACTCCACTTAACCCACTTTTTCAAACATGGGGTGAATTCTGATGGAAATCAATAGTTATTGGTTTCATTTATTATGCCCGGTGCGACAATTATTATAACAATTCATTTACTATGTGAAGTTAAATGTGATTACATAAGCAGGAGCAGTTCAACTATAGTAATTGTAATTACTAGTCGGATTCGAAAATAGCGGGGTTATACCAGTTGGTATACTCTGATACATAACCGTTATAATATTATTAATGGTCTATTACATTATTATGCAGTGCTATTATACGATTACAGAAGGTCACACACATACATTAACATTGAGTTATATTTTATGCATGGAAATGAATAGTCCTTGCTAAATTGAGAGTTGATTGTAATCAACGAATGATGCAATCACGGAATTTTACATTGATAATGTAAAATATAAATTGGATAAATCGAATTATTAACTAGTCACTTTAATTCAATTTAATAGTTAGATAGGCTTCGTTAGTAACTAATAACTTGTTAATGTTTAATTTACTAATTTTATATCAAATTTCATATTTATATATTTATGTATAAATATATAGTATGAAATTTATGCCATGTATTTTTAGTGTTCATATATTCAAGAACATAAAATTGTATATTTTGGTATTTTGATGATTAGTATAAAGTATTTCATGATTTAAAAGTTTGATATTGTTTTGTTGAATACTAAAACAAGTTTTGTGTTGGAAGGCTTAAAACTCAAAAAAATTTAATTTCAAATTTTGGCAGAACGTTTTTAGGTCAGAGGAGTATCCAGAAATTTTTTCATAATTTTTGGAATTGTTTAACTAATTTTAAACAATTTTCAAAATTAAATTGTTTTAATTATTGAAACGTGCATAATTAATTATTGTAAATATTTTTGAGTCGTAGGAATCGAAGTTAAGTTAGTTCAAGAAATATTTTGAAGTATTTTCTCAAAATTCTGATTTTTGGAACTGTTTAAGACCTTCAAAATGATTTGAAAATTTGTTTTGAATAAAACGTAAAAGCGAAAAATACTACCAAAAGCGAAACTGGCGCGAGTCCGGTCACCTCTTAGGCGGTCAGTGACTGTAAAACTCACTTTTAAACCCCTAACTCGTTTTATATGACTAGAGTTTTTTGCAAAATGCTCAATCAGTTTTAAACCACCCCAATTTTGGTTTAGTTAATTATAGTATTTTGTATTTTTGGTTTAGTGATAAATGTACATACTTTAAATTTGATAATTGTAATTACCTTATTTAATTGATATTTTATTTAATTCAAGCAAATCATTTTTTATTTTTATACTTTAATATTAATTTATTGAAAGAGGTAAACATGGTAACGTTTATCTAGTATTAAATATATTTTAATGTAGTTACTTGCAAGTAATTATATTATCATATATGTATGAATAATTATTGTAATAATTATTGAACACATTTATATATATATAAATTAATTTTGATTATATATATATATATTTTAGCATGGATATACATTAATTTGCATAGTTATTTCAACACTAACTTTATGTATATTCATTAAATCCATACTATATAATTTATTTATATATATATATATATATATATATATATATATATATTAATAATAGAATGGAAAGGATATATTGATATGACTGGTTTTTATTTTATTTAAATCTGATTATCTGAGCAGTTTATTTATTTGTAAGCGACAAATGAGTCATATTTATTTATTTTATTTTACCTCTGAGTCGCATCTTTGTCTTAGTTGGGTTAGTAGACAAATGTCTTTATTGTGGGCATTGAAGATGGTATTTATCACGCAGACTGACGTTAAGCCCAGCTTAGGTTCAAAGTTGAAGAATCTGAGGCTGCGTTTCTGAAAATCTTGAAATAGGAATCTTATGTTAGTATTACACTTTGTAAAGTGTTGTAATATGTCTATTTTATTTTAGGATCATATCATATATCTCATAATTGTGTATTATTTATTTTATTTTTTGTGATGTAAATATTACTTGAGCATGTGCTATTATACATGTTAAATAATAATCAAATAATATTAATCTCACCATTAAATTTAAGCAAAGTGTCAGGCCAGCTTTAAAATTGTGCGAAACATCCTTTTGCGGACATTTGTGATGGCGAATGTCTTGTCGTGATAGGTATGATGGATCATGTTGATGATTTCCTTGCGTTGTTGGCTTTGGATAGTCATTCAAAAATGCTTGTGTGGTTTAATTGAGCAACGATTGGTTTCAGTAAATGTTGTAGATTAGGTGTCCTGATAGATGCTTGCCGTATTGGGGTATTAGTGACCCAGAGTTGTGTTAATGATACCACAATTGATTAAGTTAATCTACCGTTGTGCGGGATTCAAAATATGTGGGTGTTGCCCGTTTGGATTCCAACCACAATGGATCTTGGATATCTTGTACATTTGTGAGATTTGATGGGTATAATATTTTATCATTTATTTGTAAAATATGTTTGATTGTTTTTGAACTACGCTATCTGTAATTGCATATTTCCTATTATGATTAGCATGCTATGTTTACCTATTTTTCATCGATAATTAGGCAAATTAAAACATAACTTTATTATGTGAAATAAAAATAATTTGGGAGAAATCCATAAAACTTTGTGGTGATATAATTGTATACGTACTATACGATTTCATGATACACCATTGAAGATGGTTATATGCTAATAAAAGACAAGTAATGAATAGAAGTTATTTAAGGCGTGGATTAATCATATGGACCGTTACGAACTTAGGTTCAAATTAATAACGTCATGTGATATGATTGAGAGATAATTAAATTTTGATCACCGATCGAGAGGTAATGATACTATAAAGACTAATATGTTAGATTGTCTCTTGCTTTGTATCTGAGTTTAACTAATTGGTTTAATCTCTTTTTTGTACCCCAAGTAGGATCGGCTTTATTGGATGATCTTTGATGTTGTGTATCTAGAAATTTCAAGACATGTAATTGGTATTTAGTTTCGCTGACAAGATGAACTTTGTTAATGGTGTGATGAAACATAAACATGGTTTTGTAGAACCAGTAACGATATTATTCTCAGTTCGCGTGTCACTTGTAAAGTTGAGTACACAAGGCAAAATTTGAAGTTAATGATTAACCTCATTATTTCAAATATTAAGTCTGAAAGAAGGATATTAAATAACGGTAGAGAAATAGAAAGAGGTTTGATAAAAACCTCGTATCTCAATGATTTGCTATCGATCGTAATCTTGTTATTGAGTACAAGCTAGTAGTGTCTTAGACACTATTTTGACTCATGGTTTAGATCATAATCACGAGCCAAGTATAGTAGTACCCAGAGAAAACAAGGCACAAGAAAGATAATTGAGCTCTTATGTAATGATGGGTGGAAATACATCATCAGAAGCGCCGGTTTATTCTCCATGAATAGTTGAAATTTTCAAAGCTGATTTTCTTTACCTATATGGTAAGTGGATGTCATATTTAATATGAATACCTACATATTTTCATCTATCGGGTGATTCGATTAGAGGAATATCATTCTATTCTTTCTCTTAAAAGAGGTGATATTTTGAATGACAAACAATTGAGTGATACTTGTGGAAATGACTTTAATAGACTCTTCCAATTTTTCAAAGATAAATTAAGTCAACTTTACTAGACTTAGTGGGAGGTTAGTTAATCTTGGTTTAGTTTGTATGTTCACATACAAGTTGATCGAGGATATAAGTCATTGAATGATACCTTAAGAATTGATAAGAGTATGAGGGGAGGACCATATGAATACTATCAAGTTACGGATTAAGTATCATGGACATAGATAATGTATTATCAGGAATGAAATATCATTGATCTTAAAAAGCAACACGATAAAATACGTAAGTAAATAATTTGTGTTTAATGAGAGTTTAAAACACAATGGATGAAATCTTTCAATTTGGTATACCAAAATAATTATCGTTACACCCAGATATTAATAAGCTGGTTAAGGTGATATAAAGTAAAATTTTGTTCAATGTAGTTGAAACACAATGAATGGAATAAATTCACATATCAAAAGTTGTTGTATTTACCTTTAAATTAAATTTATTCATACTCAACTATGAGACAACTCAAGAGTTATGTTTGATAAACAAACTTTGAAATGTCTCATGTGAGACAAGTTAATATTATGTGCTAAAGTAGACCTGATTTAACGAAATTAATGTTGAGATTATATCATATGTACATAACTAGAAGGAAGCGATATTTATTTCCATCTACTATAAATTATAATTTATTGTATGTATAGTATCATCTTCATTATGATATAAAGAGTGGAAGTAAATATATGACTGAATGTATTCAAATTATACTTATTAGACGCGATCGATTATTAGAACCTTAGGTTATATCGGGAATGTGCGTGACAATTCTGATGCATTGCTAACGCCTAATGTGCAAAGAGATGGCCAGATGGATATGAATAAATCATACTCCAGCCAAGGTGGCTTGAGATGCGTCGAGTGAAATAGAACTAGAATACATGAGTCAGTACTTGAACTACGCTCTGTTACCTTACAGATGGGTGATTTTATCATAAGTAAGAAACATATTTTCAAATGAGCGTAAAGTCATAAATGAATCAAACATTTAGTTTCGACGGGTTAGGCAGTATTCATTGGTTATTTATCTTGGCATGTCTATTTCAAACTTTTCCTTATTATTTTACCCGTGTTTATATTTTAAGTGAGTGATTCAAAGAATGTTCCTAAGTAATGGTCAGATGATGGATACGAAGACGGTAATTGTTAGGAATTTCACATCTCAAGCGAGAACAAGAGGAAAAGCGATTATACTACCCGATGTCAAGTTGCAAACTTGAGAATCTGATATAATGGAGTTAGAATGCTTCATCTTGATATTTTGATTGAAATCAAAGAAATTCGAAGTGAATGAACCTTGAAGTTCCTTAAAGGTTAGTGGGAACACGGCCGATGCACATAATATTTTATACAATGAGTACTAAAGAAATCCTATTACAACATTGAAAGGTATAATGATAATTTGATTCTTGTACATTTATAAGCCCAATTACATATATCTGACATATGTTATATTAGTCGGAAAGATATACATGTAGCTTAGATGACATTTTCTTGTTAAGCTATAATGCGTCATAAAGCTTGAAAGTGAATCTATGATAGATTAAATTATAGGATTAGAGAAATTCTCTTATTAACAAAGAGAAACTATTTATTAGAGGTCGTTCCTACATTTAAAGGACCTCGCAATTAATTAGTTGGAATCTATTACATGGTAATATGATTCACCGTATGTCATGTCGGATCATGTGTTTGTTAAAATAGCAGAATGTCGATCTCATAAAAATGCTTTCGTTGAACAATTTAGATTGTACATCCGATTTATATATTCAATCTACATAAATTCACTATATGTTAAATGTTTGACAAATAATATATAGGAAGCATCTGACGTTAGGAATTATGATAGCTTACTAAAGGTCCGCTTTCATAATCTATATATTAGTTCAATAATCGGTTAATATTTTTTATATATTACTCTTTTTGATCCATGTAAGAGTCACATAAACTTGATAAGCGAAACTAAATAATAAATGTATTACTCACCCGTTAAAGGTTTATGCAGTTTTGACTTTTTGATTTTCGTAGATGAGAGCTTTGTAGTAGATATTTTATTTGTTGTATAATATTTTATGAAAAATATATCAATAAAAATTATATTTTAAACTCTTTCCATTGATATATTTTTTATCAAATATTATCTGACACAAACAAAAATCGAGAGAGGGAGTATTAAACTTCCCAAGAATAAAGTGAAAGCGAAGGAAGCGTTAGAGCGAAAAAATCGGAGTCAAGGACATAGGGACCCGACACGTGGAGCACCCACATGGAATAAATGGAGGAAACTTCTAGAATGTCTCTTTATGTTCCTAAATTTTAGAGATAGGATAGGAAAATTCTAAAATTATTATCACTTAAACTAATTGAGCTCCTAAATTCTAGGGATAATGGATGAGGGATTAGAACCTTCTAATAGATTATTCTAGAAGCTAAATTGTAGGATTTTGTGCCTATAAATAGGAGATTAAGTTAATGAAATACATTAATGCTCATATTTTGATTTAACAAATCAAAAAGCCTGCTTTTCTCCCTCACTCCCAAAAGTCGGGCGGAGCTCCCCGCTTCTCTTCCATCTTTATTCTATCTTGGAGATGTTAAGTTTGGGTATTATCAAGCAATTCAGATTTGTTGCCTACTAATAATATCGGCCGAAAAGGTACACGCTTCATTATAGATGATTTTATTGTTTTTGTCTGATACATAGTATCTGAAATTAAGTATCCAATAAGTTTAGAACTATTGTTGCTCGTTAAGAACACCGGCGATTCACATGCGCGACCATGAAATAGCCTGATTCTGCATAATAGGAATTTCAGCGGATTGAATATTGTTTGTAGTAACTTTTAGAGAATAGAGGTAACTATAGTTACGAGGAAATGGATCGATTATTGATCTTGCTTTAGAAGCGAGTGAGAATAGTGTCATGGACAGTTGTCCCATGTGGAACACTATTAGCCAAGAAATTAAATTAATGAAATTTGAGTCTAGTATACTCGGAGAGTAAACTAAAGAAGTTTGAACTCAGTATTACAACGATCAATCCAATTTGTATTTTTGGTAATATTGTTAAAGCATATGCTTTTAATAAGATATATGTGTTTTTAATACACTTATTGTATAAATACATCCAGATGATAGCAGAGAAATGGCTAAGCTGCCATAAAATCTTACATAGTCTTTATATAGCCAAAAGCGATTTTGTCCTTGTTACACTTAACTAGTGGGGTTCGACCACTGAGTGTAAGTGGGTATTTGAAAGCCCCGGATCAGGATGGTAATGTCCATAGTTTCAAGGCAAAACTTATGACAAAAGGCTTAAAACTCGATGCACTTTCACGGATGTATATGAACTATGTCGGGATAATCTTAGCCGCGTTTGATTCCATGATTGAGAGACGAGCAGATGGATGTAAAGACTACATGCAAGTAAACTTTTTGGTTAAAGAGATGTGATTGTAATCAATGCCTTCCGACTTTTCATATCCTAAAGGACCTAAGAGATTAAATGCAAGCTTAAGGATCACGTATGGACTTGAAAGCGAGGATCTCGAGGTTGATATATTCTTCCATGATTAATTCAAAGCTTGATTTCACAAGATCGAAGAAAGCTGAAACGATGCAAGGTTCGGTAAAGACTAATTCATTTACTACAGAATAAGTTAAGCAAATGATTGAACAAGGTAATTCTTGTTTCTAGTCTGATTGTTCATTGTAATATATGAATGCATAATTCATTCATATAGTCATTATTGTTTCACAGGTTAGTTGAAATAATAAATCTGAGAAACAAATCTGTAGTTTAAAGAGGCAACCTATAAGTGTTGACAAGATAACCTTGAGTCTCGAAGCATTAAGATAGCTTGACATTCACAGTTAGATATTTGATGGTTTTTAGCGCAGTAGCGTTTGATATTAAGCGTAGTGATTCAGATTATTGGTCGATTTTCTTGGATCATGTGGGAGCTTGTAAGTCTAAGCAATCTTGGGCTATCGGTTTGCGTAAGCTGAGGGGCTGATTGTATTGCAAAATCATAGAAGATATGTATGTCATATCCTATGAATTTTGTTAGGATACATTAAAGTTTATAGGTCTTGAACTGCGTATATAACTATCTATGTTATATGAGTTGTGTGTTTTGACTATGTGGCTTGTCTGCACTTAACGAGGATCGTAACGGCGTATGGCGGTGACACGGTAAGTATAGTAGTAGATCTTTGATATTATGCGGGTTGTCAAATCCTTGATATCTGAGTGATCTCGGGCTTTCTGGTCAGGGATGATTGTCGCCTTTTTGACATCGTCGGTTTATCAAATTATGATTCATGGTTCGAGAGTAAAAGAAAATTCGTGGTTGTTTGTATGTAACATGGTTAGCCTTTGACTAGAATTGCGAGTCAAAGAAGTTGTAAAATGTCGTCCGAGGACAAGTGAGAGTGTTGGAAGTAGTAGTTATTGGTTTCATTTATTATACTGTTGTGACAATTGTTGCAACATTCATTTACTAGGTGAGTTAAATGTGATTATATAAGCGGGAAAGTTCAGCTATAATTGTAATTCTTAGTCGGGTTCAGCGATAATACGGGGTTATGCGGATTGGTAGATCCTTTGCATACTTGTTACAATAATATTGATGGTCTATTATATTTATTATACGAGTTGCTGTCTCTGACCTAGAAGGTCACACACATGCAGTGGCGTTGAGTTATATTTAATGTATGAAATAAATTAGTACTTGCTAAGTGAGAGTTGATTATGTCAGCGAATATTCTCAATCATTTACATTGATAATGTAAAATATAAATTAGACAACCAATTAATTAACTAATTCAGTTTAATTAAATTAATAGTTAGTTGATGCAAATTAGTAACTTATTAGTTATTTATTAATAACGTGTTAATATTTAATTTATTTAACGGTTTAATTAAATTAAAAAATTCATCTCATTAAACTATTTGGTTGGACTTTTAGGTTAATTTGAGAACCTACATATAAGCGAGGAAGCTTATTAGGTTTCACAAAAAAAAACACAACAAAGCCTAGTACTTGAGGATTTCGGCTTCCTCCACTTCTTGGGTAGCGAAAATTATCAAATTGTAGATTGAAGTATTGCTTTGATAATTCCATCAATTGCCAGCGATGTTCCTAGCGAGCTCGGGTATTGGATTGACTACTCACAGTGTGGACCAACTAGGCATTATCATATTGGAATTCAAAGAACTTCATAGAGAGATTTGTTCTTTGATTAATTATTTCGTTGTAAAATACTCTTGTATTTATATTTGTAATATATGTTGTAGATCTGATATTAGAACAAATTAAATTGATCCTGGTATGAATAACTTGAATAAGTTTATTCAAGTTATATTATAGAAATTCATTCAATTCTAGCACTTTCTTGAAATGCGCCCCCATGCAGGTTTATGTTAAACCCCGGAAGTTATAGTTAAATTATGGTTGATTTCGTTGTTGTGTGTAGTCTCTTTAGTCTCGATCGACAATAGCAATATATTAATTATGTTAACGAATATTATGTTAATATGAATTATGGCGGACTGTGAAATCATCGTAACCTTTAATGTCAATCGGGTTAATCCTAATACATTAATTGTCCAACAATTAACATATCTCGAACTTATAACTTTAATTGTAGTAATCAGGTTTATGCAATATAATTGTTGATGAGCATATATTTATGAATCTAACATCTCGTATTTCGACCTTTTAGTTACATCGAATTCACCGCGTTTAATGATATACATTTCTTGACCGTCGGTATAGGATTCGGTCGTGGGTGAAGAATCTAGGTTGGACCTTGATGAATAAAATGTTAGAAATAATATTTACAGCCTACCCAATTAATGAACATTTCGTAATTTATCTCCTTTTGTATAACTTTAGAGGTGTGAAAGGGCCTTAAGGTTGGGAATCAACCTTTATTAAAGACATTGAAATTCGATATGATGAGAAAAACGAGCATTTATAAGTTAAGCTTTGCGTTACTAAGGATTTTTCTTAATATTTGATACTAAATGCATTTAAATCATTGGATTAATTGTCACATCATTTTTTTTCATCTAATAGTTATAAACCTTCAAGGGTCTAATCGTTATTTCAATCATTTTCGAATTTAACATCAAATCCATAAGGATTCATTTCATGTTTGATGGCGCTTTTCATAACCGAAATTTCTCAATTTTCTCTCAATTAATTTGAATTTTGAATTAGCATAATTTTCTCATTCTATTTATTATTACACTTTTTTTTTATTATTAAAGTAGGTATGTGACTAATGCCATATTGTGAAATATGGCATATTTTTCGTTCTTATAAACTATGTATAATTTTTGTTGCAGGTAATTGAAAAACACAAGATCCTTCGTTCTGTTGGAGTACAAGGAATGGAAGACAGAATAGCCAGAAGATCAAGAAACTAGGACTTGAAGGGACCTACCCTTTCACATTCCCTCGACATGTTCACCTCAAGGGGTAGACATTATGGCTGGCGAAGCTCGCAAGGTGAAATCAAAACTTTCATTGATGAATAGATTTTTCCACTGCCAAAATATCAACCTCTAGGTTTCAAACATGAAACAAATGACTGGAAAAGTAAACTGAAGCTTCCACCAACAGTGAAGACATTGATGGGAAAGGGGAACGAGGGTGGGACCAAAGAGATTGGTTAAAGAGAAATGCTTAGGCTCTATTTAGTTGAAGAGATATTTCCAGTTTTTTGTTTGTAAAGACTCTGAAAATTTGTTTAAATGTCGTATTCCTGTTTGATTTTTCTAGAAAAAACATGAAAATTGAGGGTCCGTTTGGAAGTGCAATGTTTTGTGTTTTTTTGCCTTTATTTTCGACTTAAGTAGTAGAAATTCAATAAGTTAAAAGTATAAGGAGTAGAACTCATATATGTAACTCTTACATAATTTTAAGGGCTAATTTACACTAACTCATACTCCCGAGGTTGAATTCAACTTAGGTTAATGCATTTTGAAGCGATAAATCATGTTTATCTTGTATGTAGTTACAAAAAAAAAAAAAATTCATTACTAGGTGTGGGTGGGACCGGGAATAGTATAATTTTTTCGATGATGATATTATTTAGGAAAACTTTTGGTAAATTTCGTTGATAATTTAGTAGTGTTTGCTTGTGGAAGAATTTTATCTTTGAAATCGGGTTCGTGGGATTTAAATAGAGTAAAGGGAGAATTAGCAGAAATAGAGGCAGGATTTCGAGTTTTTTTTTAAATATCTATTCATACATATCCTCCCACGTCATCATCGCAACTTCATCTTCTTAACTTTCTTCCTTGGCGAGACCAGTGTGAAGCCAAGCAAGAAAATTTTCTCGAATTTATTGACTTTGTTTAGCATCTCTCAGCATCCTTGAGTTAGTTCTTCAAAACTTTTACATCGCTTTTACTTTCACAATTTGGCGTTGATCGTAGAGCAGTTACCTTGATTATGCTTTCCGAAGGTTTTTGCGGTAGGCTAGCGAGAGAGGTGATCACTATCTCGCGGGTGTTACTTCGTACTTACGCGGTTGTGATATACATGTTGGTATGGTGTGATTATGTGAGAATGATGTACATGTGTGTTATGATTATGAGAATGATATACATGTAATTGTTGTGTTATGTGATTGTGTTTACATTATTTGAAGATTCTTTAGAGGTAAGTAACGACTTGAACTCCCGACATATTCGATTATGTGGCTTGTGTGATATGATATGTGGCTGTCGACGCTGATATATTATGTAGCAATAAACCTTGTGTATTATGTGGCTTGGCAATAGAGCGCTTTTGATATGTTTATGGCCTTGTCGGCGATTGTGATTGATTCTGATTGTGGGATGTTTTTAGGCGTGTCTTTATATACTCTTTGGGGTAGAGTAGTTGTTTAGGTTATGCATGAGTTTGAGGTGAGCTTGAGTATCGGGGTGACACATAGTTGGGATTACCCAAAGTTAGGTGGCTGTGTATTTATTGGCTATCTTCTGTTATAGCGTCTGGTTTGGCGCCTCTTCGGTATAAAGCGGTATAGTACTGTTTTGATCGACTTTCTTGTGCATTGTCGGTGTGGCCTATCTTCACGGTATAGCGTGCGGTTTGGCACTTATCTTCGGTATAAAGCGGTATAGTCTTTTGATCAACAACATTGTGCATTGTCGTGTGGCCTATCACTACGGTATAGCGTGCGGTGTGCCTTATACTTTGTAAGTGCGGTGTGCACTTATACTTTATTGTATAGAATGCGGTGTCGCTTCTGCCATAGAATGCGGTTTTTGGCCTTATCTTTAACGGTATAAGTGCGGGGTGATTATTAATTAATTAAGATTCCTGCGGGTAGGCGGATTGATATATGCGCGTTAGAGGTTGGTATCTTGGTGGGGATATGAGATAGGAGGTTTGATGTTAGAGTTTTAGTGGATTTATTGGTACATTGATTCTTTCTAGAAATTGTGTGCTTCTTTGAGCAGCTTACATTATATCTTACGTATATTATATGCGAGATTTCCTACGGAATTATGTTGTATGGCCTTTTTAGGTAGTCACGGATATATGTATATTGTTATTCATATTTGATTATTAAATTACGACTATCTAGATTCAGGTATCAGCAGGATTCCTTTGTTAAGTTCCATGAGCTTGTTCGTATGGGCGGCATTTTTCATTTGTCTTGAGGTTATTGGTGCATTTAGTTGAGCAGGCGTTGGAGAGTGTGTTCGGTGAAATTTGAGTGAGCACGGGTGTTGAGGATCCTCACAGGTCTCGTTTTTGATGTGTTGTCAGCCAGGTTTTGTTGTTGTATTCGCTTTTGAAATGCTTAGCACTTGTCGGTAGTCATTTGTATGTAGGATACCGATGCATTAATAAATACATTGTACTTCTTACTTTTATTTTTGGGTTATATTTATTGTATATATTTATGGGTTGGTCGTTTCGATGCTCAGTGATGGATTATAAATTTTTAAAAGCTGACTTTGATTTAGGAAACTTAATTGTGATCATTTTTGGATGAAGCAATTGTATTTTAAATGAGTGTCAATCGGTTTGATGGCTACGGTGTTCACGGTTTTAATGACTCGCTTTCAGGCGGCCAGGCACAGAGTGAAGATGAACCATATCACGATATTATCAGTCGTCGCCCATGTTTCAAAATGTCATGTCGATCGCTTATGTTTTAAAATGTCTGCTTGATGTGCAGGTAGAAAAATGCATTGAGCAATTCGTCATGGCGAACACGTGAGCTTTTTTTGGAAGGTATTTTTGGAAGACATGTTTTTTAAATAATTAATAAAAAGTATAAATTAAAACCTCTTGGATAAATATACCATTTTCACGTACCATTATGTCATTAATGATATTGTAAACCAGTAATACAATTTAATATTCACTCTAGTTTCAAAATAGATATTATTTAGATAAAGAAGTGTTTTAGTAGGAAATATTGAAAAACTACGTGAAATTGTAAAGTACGTTAAAAATGTAAAACTCTGATGATTCATATTATCAGCTATTGTGAAAAATTAAATTTTTTACAGATGAGTATGTATTTTGAGGCAGGGCCAGTATAGAATTTATAATAAATAGAGCGTGATTATTATTTTTTAATATTTTTTGTAGCGTATATTTAGCGTAAATTTGACAGCGTATTAAGATCTGATTCACACACCAGCACGCGCCCTTCCCAAAACAACTTCATTTGCTGACTTCGTTTTTGCATTTGGGAGTTGAGCATTTTTGGATTTGGGGGTTCTTTGATAAAATTGCCCATAAAGTTGTTCAAAGAATGCACTTTGTTCAGGGATTTTTTTGGTACCCCAAAATCCAAAATCATAGAATGAACTATATTTGCATTTGGGAGTCGGACAACTTCTCAGATTTTGAATTTTCCGGTTCTTTCTCGATAAAGTTGCAATTTTTAATCTGTTCTGGTTCAAAAATCATTCATTCGTATAACTTTTTCTAATATTTTGATATTTGATAAAAAGAGGCGGTGGTGGTGATGGTTTATGGGGGTGAGGATGTTGAGTGGTAGTAATGAAGATTGGTGGTGGTGAATGATAATGGTATTACTTGTGTGGCCATTAAATGGTCGATGTTGATGATGATTAAGGTGGTGGTGGGCTGGTGGCGGCGTGTTGGTAGTCTGATGATGGGGTTACGGGTGTGTTGGGTGGGGGGATTAGGGGTTTGAGGTGGGGGTGTTTTAATTTTTTATAGGTTATTTTATTTTAAGAAATTGTTGGGTGAGGAAAATATGCTTTACTAAAATTACGTGTTTACTCTCCAAGTGATATACGTACTTGGTATATTAATAGAGCGGGTTATCAGTGAAATGCATTTTTAAAGATGGGTGATCGGCAAAGGCGTTTTTAAAATATAAATAAACCATTGTTAACGTTTTATAAATATAAGTGATTTCATGCAATTGCTTGAACTTTTAGCAAACTTTAATCAGAACAATTATCTCAAAGAAAACCCAAACCCCTAGCATCATTGCCATTGTATAACTTAACTTTATTAAAATTTGTCATCATTATACTTTTCATCCTTTTACCAAAGCATTTGTCTAAGCAATATCAGTAAAACTTCTCTAGCAGAGGTCTTTGCTTGAATCCTCTTGGAGGATTATCTCACCATTGTAGGTTTTACGCACGTCTAACGGTTTCCATTTACGATCTTTGTGGATTTATTGATCATTTTTGGTTGTTTCGTTAGTTAGGTAGACTTGATGCCAAAATCCCATGAAAATGGTGATGATCACGGAAACTTCAGAGAAAGAAAGCAAGTTATTTATTGTGAACTTGAAACAAGATTTAACGATCTAAATTCAATTAAAGTTTGATATTATATGTAATTTATAATTTCTATTGTTAGTGAAGGTATGAATGTTGGGCCTTAGAATATTAGATCATGAAAATCTTTCTTTTGAGCAATTTAGATTATACAATAGATTTATCATTTAATATTATAAGTTAAATATATATTAATTGTTAGTGATTAATATTTAGAAATTACGATGTCGACATTAGGGTTATGATGAGCTGTAGAGGTCAGATTCGTAATACATATATTAAGATGATGAGTCGGTTAATATTGTCACAATATATTGTTATTGTGATAGTCACAGAATCAGAGATATGAGCTTGTGGAATCACACTAAAATCAGACACCCTATCTAACTTCTTCTAGATACATGAGTGCGTGTGATATGAAGAGGAATGGGGAAATAGGTGGTGTGTGTGAGGGAGAGTCGAGTTCAGTTGTGGATAAAATTTGGTCCGGATTATGGAAACTGCAACTACCGCCTAGAGTTAAGAATTTTATGTGGAAATGGTTCCATGATGTGCTACCAACGAAGACAAAGCTATGAAGCAAGGATGACAAATGTCCTTTATGTGATGGTGCAACCGAGACGTTGGAGCATATCACTCTTCCAGTCTCCAGTTTACAGCAAGGATGTGGTACGCCTCATCTTGGCAACTGAGAATGAAGGGGAGGCGACGTGGACTGCTTGAGGTGAGCTGAGGTGGAGAGTTTGTATCAACGCAATTGAGTACCAGTGGCAAGGATGGCATGGTGGAGGAGCTAGATTGTGTGATGTGACAGTGGTGGAAGTATAGATGCTTGCTTATTGTATTTAAGAAAGTAAGCAACAAAGTATTGAACATGTGATTAAGATAGGCATTCAGATAGCAATTGATTACATGGAAGTAAATGGTAAGGCTACGAGGGAACATAATGAAACAAGGGAAGGAGAATCAAGTCGGGTTCCTGCAGGTTGGCAAATTGCAAGACGTGGACGCTGTTGGAAATCGATGAATATTGGTTTTGATAATTATGTCCGTTAGATAGTATTTAATAATAATTAAATTTCTTGGTTTTAGTAAATATGATTATAATAAGTGTTGATATGGTATGAGTACTAGTGGGGTTCTCATGATAATAAAGGGGAGTTAAGCAGGATTCTTAGATAAAATGTATAACCGTTACATAATAATAATAATGGTGATTGTTATTATTATCATCCTCGCAATATCTGAGGCGCAGAAAGTTACAACGCATCTGATAATGTTGAATTATATTTCATATATGAAATTAAAGCTACTTGCTAAAATTGAGAGTTAATTGTAATCGGCGAGTACCGATTGGGAGTTTACATTAATAATGTGAAATATAAATTGGACGCTTGATTAATTAACTTGTAGTTTAATTAATTGATTGGTTAATTGAGAGAAGCATTAGTAACTTATTAATGACTGGGTAGTGTTGGTACTTAACAAGTTAATTAAATTAAACGAGTTTGTTCATTAACTGGGTTGAGCTGTGGAGTTTAATATGTGAGCTATTAAATGATAAGAAAAAAAAACCTAATCGTCAAGAAAATTCACACACACTCACGATTAGGTGGCGGTGAGAATTAGCGTGAGGCAGAAAGTTTCACTTTGATTTCTCGTCAATTCTCTAAGTGTTCTTGCGAACTCAAGTCACCCAGGATTTAGCACTCACGGTGTAGATCCAGTAGGCGTTATCGGTGTGATAGAGAATTAGATTCAAAGGAAACTTCGTGAAAGATTGTTGGTGATTAATTTCCCGTTGCCTTTGTGAAATCATTAAATTATTCATATATTGCAATATATGTTGTAGATATGATATTAAAACAAATTAAATTGATCCTGATATGCATATTTGTTTAAGTTTAATCAAGTTTATCGTAAAATACGCCGGGCCTTCTGAAGCTTAACTACAGTAACTTATGTTGGGAGAAGGAAGGGGTTGTTGGTGTTGTGTTTGTGATGATAGAGGAGTTCATGGGCACTTATTTTAAAATCTACCATCGGTTTATATGTTTTGTAGCGAGGCGATGATGATGCGAGAAGTCTTTGGAACTAGTTACAGGGCAGGGCATGGTGTTTGTTGATGTCGAAAGAGCTCACAAACTAAGTGGAAAGGTTTTTAAATAGAGATACTCCATCCATCCCGAAATGATGTATGAATCACAATTAAGACATTAAAATTTGTTAATTTTAATCATTGAAGAATAAATTATGTGGAGGAAGTATACAATAGCTATGGCAATCCCCTTAGTAAGAGGGTATTTGACTAAGCTTACTTTTTAAAATCAACATATAAGTTTTTTTTTTTTAAATCTTATGCTGATAAAAGAATCGAATCAGGATCTGCAAGTGTTGAAATCTCTTAGCAGCTAGATTGTTGTGTTACAGCAGCTTAAGTTATAAGTTGATTTGTGAAAATAAGTGTTTGGCAAACATCGCTCCCGACTTATAAGTTAACCAACTTATAAGTTCATTCAAACGATTCTGATGCAGCTTTTTATTTATTTTTTTAATTTGACTAAACAAATAAATTATTTGATTATTAAACATTTATGTAATTAAATAATTTGACCAATTATAAATAATCAGTTATAAATCATAAAAAAATAAAGCTTACCCAAACAACCTCGGCAAGCGATAAAAATCTTATCTTCGTTTAATTAATTGAAACACCGGCTGCGGCTTGGCTTTGTCGTAATTCACTGCATCGTTATAAAATTTACAAAAATAATATTATAAAATATTTTAAAACCAAATTCAATAATATATGAATTTGATATTTTCGGATAGTGAATAAAAGGTAATTTGTGATCAAAGAAAGCTTAATAGCAGAATTAAAATAACTGATTAATTTAAAATGGAGAGAGTACCAAATGGGAGTGACACACATCCAGACATGCTAATGATTGCAGAATAGCATATACATGACACCAAAATATTATGCAAAACATAGAAAGATCTTTATAACGTCAAAATGTAGCAAAACTGTGTTTAGATTCTTCTAAATAGACAATATTTTAGCGAAATTATAAAATAAAATAACAGTATCCTCACTGAGACGACAGGTAAACAAACATGTCAATAGAAGATGATTTGGAGACACCAACAGTTTTTCCTCTACGCTCTTAAATATAATTCTTAACGCTTCTTTGAGACACCAACAGTCTTTCCTCTACGGCCAGTTGTCTTTGTATGTTGACCACGGACTCGGAGACCCCAGTAGTGTCGGAGACCACGATGATTTCTGCAATTGTTTGAATATAGTTAAACAGTATAAGCAGAAGAAAGTAGCAGCAACCTATTGTATTTGTTTAAAATACTTGTATATGATTGTCAGTGATATGGTATTTCAGAATTTTCGATCTTCTTCCAGGCGGCTCAAGGTCATCTCTGAGCTTCATGTCAATGCATTGGAGATAGCAGGAGTTTCCATCCTTGTAATCCTTGTCTATTAAAAGCCAGTCGGGGATATTGAATTGGCGAGATTACCCTGATGTCATTATGTTGTCAATTTCAGCAGCGCTAAGCTCACCAGCCCTGCAACAATTATAGGCAGTAATTAGACACATCCAGAACCAAAAAGACCTTCCAATGATAAAATGAAGATAAGAGAAAGTACAATCTAAAGATTATTAAGAGTCCCCATTTGGTATAAGCAACCAAGCAACGGAACCAGTTCTCCAATCTTTTCATCAGAGTATTTGAAATGATGCAGGTTTCGTAATTAAACAATCTCGTTATGTATTAAATTAAAGGGCAGCATTTATGATCAAGTCACAAATAAACCTAAACAATAGTAGTATAAATACATATGTACCACAAAACCATAACCTAAGAAAAATTATCTCCCATTTCCCTATAGACATCTGAAGTCATTCATCATGGAACATCATATCATAACATTAAACGCATCCATCATTCAATTCCATTATCTCACCTACGTAACAACCCTCACATCCAATTCAAGTGCCACAACAAAATCTGTACTCCACTCATTATCAACTTCACTCTAACATGCTATCTACCGCAAGATCCAAAGGTTATAATGTTACAGAAAAGCTAAACAACAAGTACTACACCCAAATGTGTCCTTGATTAGTCGCTTTCTCATATATGTTGTATAATACTCCGTATCTGGTAAAAAACATATCATAGATACTATTTTTAACATATTTTACTAATACCATACTAACTTACATTCAAGTCTAAGTTATGCAACTCAATAAATATATCAAACCTCGTAAATATTAACCATTGGAAAACAACCTAGACAATCATTTTGCGATTGAGGGATGTGTTAAAACACATCAAAGAATTAACCGAAACACAATATTATCAGCTGATCATACCACAATTAAATACTCCGTAATAATTTGAACATTAAACGGAATCCTAAACTCAATCAAAATGAAATAAAGAAATTACCGTTTGTTCATGTCAACATCGGCTTTCTTGCAGACGATGTTAGCGAAACGACGCCCGATACCTTTGATCGATGTCATAGCGAACATCACCTTCTGCTTTCCATCCACATTAGTGTTCTGAATACGGAGAATATGCTGGAAATCCTCGTTTGCCACTAGCGACTATACACATAATTAAACAAATAAACCATATAAATGAACATCAATTTGAAACAAAAATAAAAGAAGATAGTAATATCACTTAATTATAATAACAATAAAATAAAACATGACAATAAATTTTAAACAAACAAACAAAGAACATAATAAATGAATGAATTATAGTTAACAATAAAATGTGACACTTAATTTGAAAGAAATAAATATTAATTGAAGAATAAACTAACCATGATTAAGTTTTGGGTTGTTTTTTTTTAGAGTTTTTCTGTTTTTTGGATCCGGTTTTTGTGAAGGCGCAGATGTTATTGTAGAGGTAGATTAGGGTTTGGGATGGGGGTTTAAATACGAACTATTGGAATCAGTTGGTGGGCTTTCTAGATATAATTGGACCATTGTAACTATTGTCCATTTGTCAATCCTCAAACATTCAACCTGAGGCCTTGTATTTTTTAAATCATTGATTTGGTAGTGTTATTAATTAGGTCTGAGGTGGGATTTGAAAAAATTAGATGGAAGAAAGGACAAATTACATCGGTTGGTATCGAGGCGAAAACATTGGATCGGACCGTGCCCAATAACATGGGGTGGATACACCAAATTTTGGATGGAGTGCCAAATGGTACTAATTACGAAATGATATGGACGTTTTGAACTTTTAATTGAAATAAGTTGAATTTTGACAAATATTTTTATTTGTGTTGTATAATATTTGATGAAAATTATATCGATGAAAAGAATTTGAAATGTATTTTTATTGATGTAGTTTTCGCTTGGGTGTTATATAACTGTAACGAAAATATTCTGATCGAAAGTTATTTATGAAATTATGCAAAAATTAAAATATCTGATCATTTTGGATAGGAGTACTTTAAATTATTTAGGTTCAGATTTTGGATATTCGGTCCAAATTTTGAATATTTTGGGTCCAATTTATTTAATATTCGTCCAGAATTTTGGACATTTTTGACATATACTAACTTTCGATTATTTATCGGTTGTGATTCGGTTGCATTAAGGTATGAGCAAAATTATTCCGACGGATAGATAACGCTTACCGGGTAGCGTCGGTCAGTTTTGAATTGAATACCCGAGGTGGTTTTCTTCTACCGACTTTAATAGCGTGGACCGGAATGCAAATCCTTGAACAAGTCCAATATGTTTCTTTTTCCTCTATTATATGTTGTCCCAAAATAAGGAACATAAAAAGAGCATAAAAGTTAGATTCGGCATAGTTGGCCGTGAACTTCATTACAAGTTGGTGGGCTGTTAGAAAATTTCAGTCATTCAGTAGCATCAAATTATAAAAAAATTCTTCCTATTTTATCATTAAAATTAGAAGTTTTAGGCTTGGTCCAGACCTCGAACCGTCAAACTTTCGAACCAAATCGGCCTCAATTTGCCGATTTGGTTTGAGACCTTGAATATATTCGAGTCGAAATAGGGTCCGGATCGTTCTAGTACTGCAAAGGATCTCATAGTAAGGTTTTGAGAATATTGTGGATGTATAGTCAGTATGAACATGCTTGAGAAGTATTATGGAAATCTGAGGCAGGAAGGCGCCATTCGCAGTAAAGGAGGCGAAAGTCTTTAAATGGCTGATATCTTTGCGCTAGTGCGATGTGGGTTCAGTCAGTGGCGAGAATGCAAATATTGAAGTGGTTTAAAGAAAACTCGTCACTTATTTAGTTGACCTTGTCCATGATTAATTTCCGTTTGTGGAATCCAAAGATAAGGGCACAGAAGGCGGCCCAGTGTTACGTTTACATTTTTTATTATGGAAAATACGAGTTACGATGATGTGATTGTTCATGATTGATTCTATTAAAAATATTTGGAGGATGAATACTACCAAGAAAATACTATTAATTAAATCATTATTATATTAAAGAGTATATAACTTACCTTAACTATTATATTTCGGTAACCTTTAAATAAATATCTATTGTATTGTAGTATTAAACATGAGTAATAAAAACATTTTCTTATATCTTCTCTCAATGTTTTGTATTTATATATATTAAAACCATATTTAGTAATTCAACCTTTTGTATCTTTGACATTAAATCCTTTGATTCAGTAACAATATAATTAAAAGGCCGTGTATGTGGATTAATTAACAGTTAAAACACACACGGTGTAATAACAGCTCACTAATCAGAATCTCTTATTGTAATAAAACAGCTTTAACTAAAATCCGTTAAGAATCAACAACTAATCTATAAACTTTCCTTCTTCAATTTTTTTAACCTCATCATTTTATTTTCTAATCATTTTTAAGTTTGTTGTTATTTTCGTCGCTCATTTTTCTTGATGAAATCGAAAATGCTTGAAAGGTTTATTTGGCTCGGGTTTTAAAGCCGACTTCAAAGCCAAATGGTAAATATGGAAACTCGTAAACTTTGTTTTTTCGTGTAAATTGTTAGTTACTTGTCTCAAAAGATTGTCCAGTTTTGGAATTTTTTAAGTTGACTTTTGATAAATGTTTTTATATACGTACTTAATTTGTTAAGTATTTTTATATATGTTTTGTAATATTTTGGTAAAAATATGTCAACTGATAATGTTTTTTAATGTAATTAACTATTAGTTTCAATTCAAATTCTTGACTATTTGTGTCATTGGTGATCTGTCTGGTTTGATAATTTGATAATTGAAAATAAATTGACCAATCTTTTTGAAATGAAAAGAACATTTTTATTTATGTTGTATAATATTTGGTGTAAAATATATATGAAATGATGACATTCATAATGTAATTAACTACTCCCTCGTTCCTATTTAGTTGATTATGTAGGAAATTTTTAACTTTGTTATTTTTTATGATTATTTATTTTTCGATACAATATTTTACATTGAGCTTAAACTTTCTTTATCTTATGTTCTTTACTTGTCGTTGGTTTATGATTTTTCTCACTTGAAAGTAATGGTAAGTTAATTATAATATTAATAAAATGCTAAGTTATATGATAAGTAAATAAGGATGGTGGGAGTATTAATTTTGATTCGAAGTGAGTTATTTGTGTCACAAAGATTACAAAACTTGTTTAATTCTGACAATTGAAAACCAAACTCGACAATCTTTTTTTGCATGAATGTAGTATTTGCTTTTTTACATAAGTTAATTGTTGAATTGAATTTGTTACTTATTTGTAAATTTGATTGAAATGTGAAGTAAATCGGAGATAAAATCGATAAAGGCGAGAATCGAGGTAGCTCGGAGGAGAGCGGAGGCGAAGCAGAGGTTCCTTAAGGAAGATCTCGCTAAGCTGCTCGTTAATGGACTCGATAAGGAAGCATTTAGCAGGGTTAGACAACTAACCATATTTATTGTTTCATTTTTTCTCAATTTTTGAATTTTTTCGATTTTCACAGTTTTGTTATTATAAACCCTGCTCGTAATTTGGTAATGATTTTTTTTAAGAAATTATAATTCAATCATATTTAATGATCGAGGAAGTTTTTTCTCGTTGAATTAATTATATAAGGGATGATTCTTTTCGTATTCATATGACTGATGTTAGACAACTAACAATATTTATTGCTTAGTTTTTTTTTGAATTTTTCCAATTTTCACAGTTTTGTTATTATTATCCCCACATGTAATTTGATGAAGGACTTTTATGAAGAAATTATAATTCAATAATATTTAATTTAATGATCGAGAAAGTTTTTTCTCGATTAATTAATTATGTAAAGGAGGATTCGAGATCTCGTATTCATATAGTTGACCTCACTTAGCTTAGTAGGATGAGAGTTGATTTGGTTTGGATAAAATCAAGTTTTTTTAAGCTGCATTATCGGCATTATCTCTGTGTTTACTCTTTACTCTTTTTTTTTTAATACTTTACATTGAGTTTGAATTAGGTTGTTAAGTTTTAAGCTTAATATTGTCAAATTAGTTTTTGGTCACCATAATTATAGTATAACCATATTACATATTATTATTACTCCGTATTAGTTTATGTACGAAATTCAAAGAATCCAAAAAATTTATATTATAGGTTATAAAATCGAGATCTAGTAACCAAGAAAATAGTTTAAGATTCATTTTTACCTAAGCCATTGCCTCTAATAACTTCTAAGCATGAATAATTAACACATTGAAATTCTAGTTTATGGTGTACACTTTAAAGTGGATATTAAAATATTATTACATGAATTGATAAATTCTGTGTTTTCTTTGTCATTTTTCCAGTGTTCTCATTCAGTTTTTAATTGTTATGAAATAAACAGACTGAAGAGTATTTGGCGTTGCAAAATATTCTTGACTCTTATGACTTTGTTGAGCAAACTTGTGAATATATAAGTGAGCAGCTCCCATGCATGCAGAAGCTAAGGTATTGACTATCAATTATCATGCATGGAGATGATGGCTTGCACAGTTGCATATTACTGATGATCAAATTTTATTTAAAATGTCTTTTAATATAGACACTTTTTACCTTTTTCTTGCTCTTCTATTTGTTTTGTGTCTGTATGAATAGCACCACGTATATATGTTCTAAATGTTGTGGAGTCAAAGATTTTATATTTTTTGGCTCTTGGATATATAATGGAATTAATCAAAATGAATCATTGTGCTGTATATGCTTCTCATCCTTTGTTACATAGTAGATACTAGATAGTGTTGATACTTTATTTTTGGGTCAATTCGGAAACCACCTCTACGTTATCACATAAGTAAGGTTGTGTACTATCCGATCGTCCTTATCCTGCTTATGCGGGAGCCTCTTAGAGACATTGGAACATCTTGATGTTGATGTTTCACCTAAGAAATCTGGTTTGTCGTCACAATCGATTAACCAAATTAGAAACATATAAAAATAAATAGCTGTAGAAATTTATAGATATCAAAAGATCAAGAGCTACCAGATACTCCTGCAGTATCCAATTTTCAAAACATCTATTCAGGAAATGAATGTTACTTGACAATTTGATGGCTTGCTAAACCGGCATATCTCATATGTTGAAAATATTCAGCATATTGTACTAGAACATTAGTATAATGTCTTCTGTTGGCCTTTGCCTTATCTTCTTTTAGGCCCTACAAAATTTGATCTCATCAAGGAGAAAAATTACTATTTGCCGTTCGAACCTGTAGTAATGTATGTAGACTGATTTTTTTTCTCCGATATCCTGTGCTTAGGGAATGCCCTGAGGAATGCAGGGAGGCTGTAGGTTCACTAATTTTTGCTGCAGCGAGGTTTTCTGATTTGCCTGAGTTACGCGATCTGAGGGATCTATTAAAGGAGAGATATGGAAATTCCTTAGAGAGCTTTGTCAATCAAAAGGTACCAATTGATATTTCATCAACAAATATAATAGAGTACATAATTTTCTTCTTATGCGTCATTTTTTACATGGTTGCTGATATTTAGTTTCTTGAGAAATTAAGTTCAAGACCTCCTGAGATGGAGGGAAAAATCAACTTGTTGAAAGATATTGCATCTGAAAAGTCACTGAAGTGGGATGTAAAAGGCTTCGAACAGAGAATGGCTCTTCCATCTGCTAGAACCCGGGTTCGTCTTCTACATTTATTGATATCAATTGAAAAATTGAGTTTGGCTTGTGATAACTCAGGAAAGCAATATTATTAAAAATTGATTAGTCATTATCTGATCTACATTGTGTTCCTATTGTTAAGCTTCAATGGCCAGCCATATTCGATGAAGTTATAATAGAAATAAATACTGATATACTTGTGTCTTGAATTAACAAGAACAATTTGAATACACAAGAGTTGATAGATATGTTATATGTAGAAGGAAGTTTATTAATTCTAATATTTCTAGTTTCCTTCATGGCCAGATCCAGTCCCCAGCTAGGAAGCATGAGAGTAATTATGTTGCACCAAAAGATTACAATCAGCTGATCACGAAAGACGGATCTGCAAGACCTGATAACTGTGAATATCCAACCAAAGAGAAGAGGTCTGAGCTTGCAAGTGGTGTTGACAAAATGCGTAGGTCTGCCAAGGTAACATTCAGTACAAGAGAGAACAACATCCAAGAAAATAATAAGGAAGGTGTAAGCAGGCATGGACATGTTAATGATGGTGAAAAAGAACATAATAACAGGGGAGGGTTTAAAGGAGATAACAGTACCCCAGAGACATATAGGCGAGATGAAACCAAGCAGAGACCCGAGCTTGATAAAGCTAAAGATCAAGCACTGACAGGCACAGAGAAGAAGCCTGAGGTTGCTCGTGATGGTGGCAAAATGCATAGGTCTGTGGACTGGACATTCAATACAAGAGTGGACAAAATCCCAGAACCTAATAATCAAGATGTACTCAGGCATAGGCATATGCATGTTGATGATTCTAAAGAAAAACATAGTGTCAAGGAAGGATTAATAAGAGAATTCCCGGAGTCTGATAGGCAGGGTGCCAGCAGAGATAGGCATCAGCATGTTAATGACTGTGAAAACAAGTGTAGTGACAGGAAAGGATTTATAAGAGAATATAGTACTGCAGAAACAGGTAGGCGGGATGCAACGAAGCAGAGGCCTGAGCTTGATAAAGCTAAAGATCAAGCGCCCGAAGTGACAGATGTTGAATATTTACAAAGGAACAAACCAGTTATTCATAACCCAAACAGTGTCATGGAAGGAAGACCTGATATATTGTTACCTAATGGTAAAGAAGCTGAAGCGGGTGACAAATTCAGGGCTAATTATGCGAAAGAAGATACCTGCCGGAAAACTCTGAGATCACGCAGATCACATGATACAATAAGGTCTGAGAATGTTGATACAGGGTTCATGATTCATAATGATGGAGGTCAAAGTCCAGCGGAAAGACAAGACATTCCTTCTGCATCCAACTATAGAAGGGAAAGGGAGGTAGAAAGACTTAGGACAGATGTGCTGGGTGCAAAAAGTGTACCAGCTTCTCCATACCGGTCAAATAACAGTATGCTCCCGCCTCCATATAGACCAAGAGATAGTAACCACAAAAGCGGTAGAGGGTCTAGGCATGAAAATTCTGTGTCCGACAGGCCTTCTGTGGATCGTTCATTTCACAACAGATATCATCATTCAGTTGACTTCTCAGAGAGGATCCAAAAGGAAGCTCATCAAAGTAAATATGAAAAAGAAAGAGCTGAATGGATCCCTCCGAAAGAACATTACCTTGATGATTTTGATCATGATCATAACGGTATGATACCCCTACCAAAACCAAGAGCAATTAGGAGAAAGCATCGTCGATCCTTAACACATGACAACGTAGTTGGCAGTTCTCCAGAGGCTGGAGCTATCAGGAGGAGTTCAAGTAGCAGGAGAAGGGAACACTCGAGGAAGGGGTTACAGATATTGTCTGATGATGAGAAACCCGAGGGTGATACAGACGAAAAGATAATTGACAAAATGCTTCTACATTACTGTAAGAAGCCATCAAACTATGGCATAGAAAAGCCACCAAAATCTAATGCTCATCCTTCTGAGCAAAGCACCGTTCATGGTGGTGAGTCCTCACGAGACCGAAGGAGAGCTGGTGAGTCCTCGCAAGACCGGAGGAGAGCTGGTGAGTCCTCACGAGACCGAAGGAGAGCTGGTGAGTCCTCACAAGACCGGAGGAGAGGTGTCCATGATGAGAAATCTGAGGACGTTCCAGGCCACACCAGATCCTTTTCTGTACCCGTGAACCATACTGGTCCTCCAGAAAACATCAAAGCATTCACTCGTGTCAATTCATATCAGCCAGATAAACAGCAACGACATGTGCATCCCAAGTTGCCTGATTATGATGATTTTGTCGCTCGATTAGCTGCCCTGAGGGGCAAGGGGGCAATGAATTTTCAACGATGCAGATAATCGCATAACATCCTTTCATGCATTTCCTGCCTTAAGAAATGGTTTTCTGGTGAAGAACTAATCATCTTTATGCCAACCCGTGACATATCACCTTTCTGGAATTGAACCAAATATACATCAAGCTTTTGAATTACTCTCAGACTACTCTCGTTATTTCAGAAGCATACATTCATTTGATTTACATGGTTGTAATATTCTACCAGTTGTTATTCATGTATTAACAACAAACGCCATGAAAACCGTATCTTACATATTACTTGAACGGTTATGATAATTCTACAGATTAAATTCTTAAACAGTTGACTAATTGCTTAAGTTTCACAAGTACGTTCCTGAAAGTTCGTAAGCGAAATAGATTAGCTAAAGGCAGCTGTTAGGCCCATTTGTCGATAATCACTTTGGATTGTGATGTATAAGTGTGACGGAAAAGTAAAACAAAAAAATAAATTGTCTTGAGAAAGTAAAAATGAAAATGGTAAGCTTCGGTTAGGTCTTGCGATGTATTGAAGGATTTTCTTATGATATTGAGATATTAAAAATAGAAGCCAATACTTCGCCGAGCATTACTACTTGGCCCAGTAAGCGAGTTTAAAACCACGACTTTATAAAGTACCGACTCGGTGTTTACGATAAAAAACTACCGATAATTGTTATAGCGTAGTGTCGTAAATAAATAAGACAGTTAAGTTTAAGAATTATGAAAATAATCTTCTAAAACTTTGATGATACATTTCGCGAAAATACGAAACGCTCTTTATGAATAATAATACATGTGTATGACACGATTCTTTGTACTTGAGGTCTTTAAAATAGTATAGGACACGTTACGGTTTCGTGCGGCGAAAAAAGGTAAGGTAGTTGTTTTGGAAACAAACAACATAGCTGATGGCAGTACATCCTTGGTATTATTAGCCAGTGGTGCGTAACCGTCGTTGCTCGATTTTCTTTTAGAATAAAATAGCTAACCAACTTTAAAATCGTAATAGTTCGATTATGTAGACCAATTAAGTTGGAAACCTTCGGAAATACATTCGATTATTGAAATGATGACTCAAAATAAGTGAATGTAGATGTTATATTGATGAACCCGACCCAGCTTTAATGAGATAAGACTTAGTTTGGTTTTAACTCATTGTTGAATATTACACTAAACCATTTTCTAAAAAAGTGTAAGCGAGTCACTTAGCTTGGGCTGTGATTGAACAGAAAGTTTGGTTTGATTCGCATTGTAGGCTCTAAATAGTTCGAATTTGGTGGCTCAGTCATGCTTGTCTGAACGTGAAAGCAGCAACGTTAAAATCCAGAGGTTCGAAAGGGCCCAGGCCAGAGCAGTCTTGGTTAGGTCCGGTCATAGCCAGGCCTGCAGAGCGTTGTTCGCTCCTTGCACTTGCCATGAAGTCGTATCCCGTTCGGCGTTCCGTTTGTACCACAAAAACACATTCGAGCGTATTTGGTCGGTGTCTCTGTCTACCGTCATGGCTTCTCTACTAAGACCCCTCTTTGAGTCTTGAGTCTTGATTCGATTAGTTTCGATTCTATTGTGAGCCGCCGTTTTTACTCGCCGTCTTTTCTTGTATGCGATTTAAGCCAGCACCGATTCAGTTTCCGATTCTATTGGTATACCTATTGTATTAACGCATGCGTTGACTTTTGGGGTTGAGTTAATAAAGAACATGCTTTGAGTATTGAGTTATGATTTTTGGGGTTGCATGTATGTTGTAACTTGTAAATTATATGTTTTGACTTTTGACTTTTTGTTTTGACTTTTTGAGTTTCGATTTTGAGATTTGAGTTTTGAGTTTTGATTTGAGTTTGAGTTTTGATTTTAATTAAATTAAGGAGTTTTTTAAGTTTTAATTGAATTAGGGATTTTAGTTTAATTAAATGGGGGTTCAGATAGAATTAGGTTTTACGGTTTTGAATTCAATTAGAGTTTATGGTTTAATTAGAATTGGGGGTTTCGAATAAAATTAAGGTTTTAACTTGGTTTAATTGATTAAGGTTTCTGGTTTAATTGAATTAGGGTTTCGCTTTTTAATTAAATTGAGAGTTTCGAAATAACTAGGCTTTTCTTTTAATTAAATTGGGGTTTGAAATAATTAGGGTTTCTGGTTTAATTGAATTAGGGTTTTAACGAATTAGAATTGGGGAACTGAAAATAATTAGGGTTTCTTAGAAATTTATGATTAAATTATGCTTTTATATTATACTCTTATATTATTGACTAATAGCGTATTCGCTGTTGATTCCTCAGGCAATTGTACTTTGAATGATGATATTGAAATGGGGAAAGTACTAAATCGACTCTACGAGAAAGTAAGGAGGAATCTGCTTGAGTGGCTCAATCAGTTAGTTGATTTGGGTGAGTGAGTAGTTTTTGAGAGAGGTGATCTTTGTTGGAAGGCTGCTACTAATCTAGAAAAAGGTCGTTAGCTTGGGATCGTTTTAAAGAAGTGATCTTGCCCATTTGGAAAAAATAAAATAAATGTATCTGTTGCCGATGCTTTCTCTGTACAAAAAAGGCCTGGCTTCTCATGGTAAGACAACAGAGAGAATCGTATAGCTTACCGTCTTAGAGTTGTTTCCTAAGAAAGTCGATAGAAGATAATAGTAAGTCCGCGTCAGGCACTTCGATTCGTGTATTTGGAAATCGATGAGAATTGATTCCGTTTATTATGCGGATTCACGTGATTGTGTATCGGTCGTTTCTGATTGGGTTAAATATGATTATCGAACTTGAGTGTTGACTTAGTAATTGTATATTACTAGTGTGGGTTACCGTGTTAATTTAAGGAGGTTATGGCTGATTCTTCAGATCTTTTACTTTCATTAATCGTTATAATAATAGTAATTGGTCAGTGTATTATTATACAACTTACTACTATACGAGCCTAGAAGGTCGCGTAGCATCTGATGACGTTGAGTTATATTTCATATGAAATTAAAGAAAACTATATAATTGAAATGTATTTCTCGATTCTGAGGATACACATTTTATGTAGAATATCGATTGAACAAATAGAATAAAATTAAATAGTTATTTAATTGGTTCGAGTAATTTTAGTATTTATCGATAACTTGAAGATTATTGATATTGACTCGTCTTATTTAATTAAGCTAATTAAATAGTTGATTAGATGCTTGACTTCATTGGTGTCTTAGACTAATAGAGTTAGCAGTCAACTAATACTTAGCAGTTTATATCGGGTTTGTTTTAACAGTCTGTAAGTGTGCTTTAGGGTTTCGCTAACATTATAATAATTTGTAAAAAAAAAACCACAAAAGCCCCACGCAACGATTTTACTCCCAAGAAAATTCTTGGGGTTTAGTTTGTTTAACGTTTACTAGCATAAATCCGTTCTTGATTCAACCTCTCTGGTGTAGATCAGTAGAATGTCATCTGATTGATATTAATGAGGAGAATTTGAAGGAAAGTCAAATTCACGTTGTGAATTTGAAGCGTGTATAATTTATTGGTGGAATTTACTCATTTGCGTGTAAAGTACTCTGTTATTTATATATTGTATTATGTGTATTTTAAATAATGTAGTAAAAATGACTTTAAGATCACGGATACATGGATGCGTATTTATACTAAATATATCCGTAGAGTTTTCATCGGCATGAATTGTAATTCTTTACGAGGGTGATAGTTAGGTGAATACGTTCATTTTAGTTTTTGAAAGTGAAGAAAGGATTAGGCGCCCACGTATGATTCTGACTCATGAGTACGAATTTAGCATTATTGATATAAAGTGTTTAATGAGTTTAACTTGGGGCGTACACTCGCTTTATTATAAAAGATTAGTAGATATGTAGTAAGAAAAGAGTGTTTTGCTGTTTATGAATTGGAGAAGAACAGACTTATAAACATTTTGAGTAAGGTTAATAGAGTAAGTTTGACAACGGATTCTTTGAGTGATGCAGTGTTGAAGGCTTGGTTATATAATTAGATTCTTTAATGGGTATGTGGATAGAAATTGGTGTTTTACAAAAAGAGTTCTTCTTTGTCGATGTGCCTCCTTTCATGATAGAATTTGCATTGGCAAAGAAGTTCACATAGTGCGTAATGTGTTTGGGATCGAGTGATAAGATTGTACGTGACGGTGATAATCTTCAAATGATGCTTATTCTTTGATACGAGAAAGGATCCACGCAATCTCCATTCAAATCTTGTTTTAGATGGTAAGTTATTCCGTGGTAGATGTTGTGCTCGTATAATAAATTTGTTGGTGAGGATGGTTTGAGGAAGTGATTACATTATTGATATTGTTAGAGAGTGAAATATTTGTTTGGGTGCAAGAAAATAGACTAAGCTCCTTTAATGAACATAAAATTAATTTGAAGTTGCATTACAATAAGTTGGTGTTTAGACAACTGACACTAGGTGGAATAGTACATATGTTATGTTGAGCAATTTAAGGTATACTTATGAAGCAGTGTTTTACTAAATAAGGCGAGGATGATGATGCTTTTGAAAAGTTCGTCATCCCGACTTCTGATGGCAAAGAAGTTGCTTTGAAGTTTGTGAGTTTCTTGAAATATTTCTTGATGTGACAAATCTTATTAGTGGTTCAAATTTCAATCTGTTTTTAGGAGAGTTATCAAGAATCAAAGAATTGCTAAATCTTCAACTTGATGTAACTAGTAAAGAGCGCGTAAAACATGGTGTTTGAATGTCCTTTAAGTATGATAAATCTTAGGATGAGTGTGATCAGTTGCTATCTTTTGGGACAATTCTTGATCCTAGGTACAAAATAAGAGATGATTAAGTTTGCTTATAAAATAATGTATTCATATTATTATTATGAAGAGAAGATGGGAAAGGTAGGCTTAATGTTTCTACGACTTGTTTGAGCAATATCTTTGTAATATATGGGGATAGGAAGGGGAATGAGGCTTGAAGGCTCTGATCCTTTGTTGAAGCTTGACCGCCTCTTCCCGATGTTTTCAAGAAAAGATTTCATGAATTTATGCTGAAGCGGATGAGAATGAAGGTAGAAAAAAAATGATCTAGAGTTGTATTTTGAGGAAGTCACATATCCTCTTGTTGACAATTTTTTGCCTTAAGTTGGTGGAAAATGAGAGAAAATACAAAGTGTTATAAAAAAATGGCTATGGATATCTTGTCTATTGCTATCGAAACAATTGCTTTTGAGTCCACGCTTTAGTCTTTGGTGGTAGAGGGTAATTGTTAAAAAGAGGGAAACTTGATGAGGAGAACACCATTGAAACACTATTGTGTGATAGTGATTGGATTAAGAAGGCCCATGGAATTAGAAGTGATAAAGAGGTGATGTACAATACTTATTATTTTATTATGTTACTATCATTTTGTTGTCGATTTACTGTCATTTTTGTTGTCTATCAAACTGTTGCCTATCAAACTGTATTTTGTTGCCTATCAATGTGCCTATCAAACCGATGGAATTGTGAGTTTGGGAATCAAGCTATTTACTGTTACTTTCGTTTGTTGCCTATCATTGCAGTGTCCTCATTTGTTGTCAGTTACCTATCATTTTGCACATTGCCGTGTTGCTAATACTTTATCGTATTATTTATATATCATTCGATACATTTACTTTTGTTCTTGATGTTAACGTATCATCCTGTTGCTATCATTTTTTGTCTATATTTGCCTCTATTCAACGCTTAAGTTTAATTTGTTGCCAGTTAATGAAGTATTTTTGTGTGTTGAGTTAGCCCAGCCGTATTGTCTTGAAAGATGATGATTAAAACTATTTGATTTCCTTATGTCACGAAATATAACATGCTTTTGTGATTTGGATTCACCTTCTTATCATCTGTGTAACTTTTGGATTATGCGTGTTGACTATAATCTATGTTGCCTGATACATATACATAGAAAAATGATGAAGCTTTCGGTCGATTTCCAATCTATGTTGCCTGGTGTGTGACTTGTTGCTGTAATATTTATGGAAAGATGATGAACAATTGAACAAACTTGGTATATGTTAGATTTCGAAACTTTGGACAATCTACTTAGTTATGATTTCATTCTTAGTTATTTGTTGTTTTGATTCGTTGTTGTCACCAGATGTTGTTTTAACTACAAAACTGCCAACCAAACAATAGGGCAATTACGTAGTTCCGCGTCCACCATTATTCTGAAGTTCGGCCAGGTAATACGAGAAGCAGCAGAGAGCCGCTAACTCTCTAAGAATAACAAGAAAATTGCTCGTCGAACTTGAAGAATGAAAGATTGAGCTCAAATTTTACATGTTATGTCCCAGATTAACATGGCTGTATTTTATGTTATGAATTTGTGTAATTGTGTTGGCATGTATAAATGGACTAGGGAGTAGGGATTATGTATTTTCAATTTTCTTCACAATTTGTCGGACCGGATCGAACTATATGCGAACGGTTTGCAGCGGACGAACGGATCAGACGTAACTCCAAAAAAACATGCAATTTCGAACATTAAAATTTAAAGTTTGCAAAAATCGGACGGATCGAAGATATGCGTTCGAACGCTGGACGAACGAGCATATTATAGTTCGGTATAGTTTGGAGATCGTTTACGAGGAAACTAATCGCTAACGGCCGCCGAGTCCACTTGCCCTAAAATACTGGAGGAGAGGTTAATCGCGGAATGTGATTGATTGATCGGGGGCCCAGAGAACTTTCATTTAATAAATTGACCTGAATCGCTCCTTTATAAGAGTTTGAAGAAGCGATCTTCTTTGATGCCATATTCTAATTTTCTGGAGTTTGATATTTCTCATTTGAGGTATCTGCAGCCACAAGAAACCATTTTCTGTTTGGCACTGTATCAGTTTTGCTTGTTAGCTTGATTGAGGTCTCAGTTTTTCAGGTTAGGGACCAGACTTGTTACACAGTTATGGCCAATAATAGGACACCATAGTACAAACACCACCTTTCTTTAATTGAACCAGTAACATATTAACCTTGGAAATATTCAAAAGACTACCCCTTTTTGAATTAAAAGCTTACTTCTCTTACTTCTTTATATAAAGCCTGTGAACTGTGAAGGCTCTGAAGTGTTGTTTTCCCGCCAAATCTCTTCTACAATTTCCTATATTTTCTTGTTCTTATTTCACTCAGACATTCTCTGTTTACTTGAGAAATAAATAAACAAAGAGATGGGGGGTAGTGCTAAGGTTATAATGGGAGCTACATTAATAATGGTAGTTGTTTTAGCAATGGTATTAGGCTTAGTATTTGTCCTACTAGCTGAACTTTACTGCTCTCTACTCCTGCGTCGCAAACGACACCACCGCGGGGCGAGTTTCGTGTCCACTCCTCCATTGGCAGCAGCCACCAGTAGCAACAACTCCACCACCTCTGAGCCCCCGCCTCAGCACCAATCAGGTCATGCTCCATCTCTTAGTAATTTCTACTCACAAGGGGTTCTTCAAGCTCCAAGAAACTTCCTTTTCCCTTCAGTTTCCAACTTGGACAATACAATGCAGGACTTGGAAAAACAAAATGTTCAACCACAAAAATACCCTCCTCATGTTAGGCATGCATTTTCTTCACCAACATCTCCAACTTCCTTCACTCCACTTGGTTCACCCAAAATAGTCCATGAAATTCCAGCTCAATATTGCAATACAAGCACCTACTATGACTCAATCCACAAAGAGCAACTTATGTACATTTGTAATCCAATATATGACAATGAAGCCGGTCGAATTAGCCAGATGGACACTCCATTTGAAACACCAGATACATCGCCTTCGCGGTTTGAAGATGGAGATGAAGATGAAGAAGATATCAATGTTCATCAATCACCACCATTGACTCCAATGAAAAAGCTCCCTAGTGAAGCATGCTCCATTTCACTAAAAAATATGAAGGCATTATTGGGTACTTCAGGAAGTGATTATTCCTGCAGTAATAACAATGATTGCCCTTCCTCTTCATCCTCAGCATCTCCTTGTACTTCTCCATCATGGTGAATGTTTTTATGTTCGAATCTTATGTCAAACACTGTATGTCTGATTCTATGTTTTTATGTATGGATTTTTGTTACACTTTGAAGTTGATTGATATTAGTGTACATTTTATCAAGATTATCATGTGTATTTATATATATATATATATATATATATATATATATATATATATATATATATATAAATAAATTGTCTTAGAGTGTGATACTTTTTTGTGATTGTCTGAACTAAAATCGCTTAATAAGATATAATTGTATTTTGATAATTTTGAACAAAGCCCAAAATACAAATAAAATTACATAATATAGTATTACGTACAAATAAATTATTTTATTGTAGGAGCCCCTTACAAGTTGTATATGATATGAAATTATAGGACTTTACTTAATAAAATTATTAAGTTTGATAACAAATTATACATTATTTCATTGAATAATCAAAAGTATTCGTTAGAATAATTCTTTGTTTAAAATATTAGCTATTTATATTTTTTCAAATTTGAAAAAATTTACTTGAAAATTGTTTGAAATATGTAGAATTTGATCTTCTTGAAATTAGTAGAATTTGCATATTTTCTTTGAAAATATAATTGTACTTCATAAAAATAATTGAGGTTTATAATTAAAAATTCAATGCGTCAAAAGTTAAAGAATTTTTCGAATTTTTTGTTTTTGAAGCAATGTAGAATTTGATCTTTATTGAAATTTGTAGCTAAATAATTCACATATAGTAATTAGAAATAATATTAGGAAGGAAGGCATATAGGTTAAAGTCGTTGTCATGATATTTTAATATGAAGAAGTAGGAAACTCTTTGTATTATCAAGTTTAATATGAAGAAGCCTTGAGAGCGTGGCATTGTTTTACGTTATCTGAGAAATATTATATAATATACGATGGAAAATATTTAGTATATGTTTAACATAAATTACTAAAAATATTATAATTTATTATTCAAATCGATGTTATGTATATAAATTAGAATGACAAATTTTTGATGGTGATCATTAAAATTAATCTAATGATCTTTCTTTGATGGATTAAAGTATTCAAATTATGTATGAATGACGTATAGTATGACAAGTTAGCGTTTAATTTTGAGCTGAAATCTTTTTATAAATTTTTGTTATATTATTATATGAAATATGCCAACATATAATATTTTCAAGTTATATTCTTGTTAATATAGTAATTTTGATTAATTAAAGTTGTATACTCGATTATTAAGATCGTAAAATTTATTAATTTAAGCTGATGAAAAATCTGTATATTTATGATGGTAATAAGTATGTAGTAATCGCAAGTTATATCCAATTTAGTTGGTGGAGTTTAAATAATTTGCTTGACTGTGAAAGAAAATTGAGCGATCTTTAGAGAGCGGCGTCGTATATAATATTTATAAATTTTGAATTTTGGTGGTTCGGTTTAAATAATTTTAACTATTGAAAAAGAAAGATTCATGAACATTTTAGAGATGAAGGTAATATCGGTCTTGTAATTTTTTAGTTTGTCGGTTGAGTTTTAAATAATTTTGGTGTTGAACAAAGAAAAATTGAACGATCTTTTAGAGATGGATGTGAAATTTAGTATGGATTGACTTTTAAATAATTTTAACTATTCAAAGAAAATCATTTAACGAAGATGGAGGTAGTATGATGTTTTCATAATTTTTAAGTTTTGTTGGTTGAGCTTCAAAATTTTTTTACTATTGAATAGGAAAAGTGAATGATATATTAAAGATGAGTTTAGTATGTAGTATTCATTATTTAATGGATTAGAATTTCTTAATAATTACGATTATTGAAAGAAAGAAAATTGAATAATCTTTCGAGAAATGAAGGTAGTATATAATATTCTTAATTTTGAAATTTTGTTGGTTGAGATTTAAATAATTTTAATTATTGAAAAAGAAAATTTTACGATCTTTTAGAGGTAAATTTAGTATGTAGTATTCATAATTTTTATATTTAAATGGTTGAAAAATTATATTGGTTATTTAGTTAGATTTCTCAAAGATATAAGGATCATTAATTTACTTAGATGATCATAATTGTCTTAGTAATAATGTATTAGAAAGTAAACATATTCAAATATTTTAGAATATCATAATTGTCTTAGGAATTGTCTTAGTATTACTATACGAAATAGAAGAATTTGTATCTGGAAAAAATCATATCATGATTGCATGCATCAACATACTTCTTTAAACAATTTCCTAAAAATTATAACAACAAATAATTATCTGAGAGCCAAAAGTGACAGGTCAAATTTATAAAGATCAATAATAGAAATTCAAAACTTGACAATCTTTAAGTGATGGAGGTTGTCTCGCATATTAAAAATCTGATACTATTGAAAGCTATAATTTTTAGACGATATAAAATAAACATCGTGTATAATTTTCATAATCTTATTAACTTATTATTGTCATTATTTTCATGATGTGATTCGTTTTAAACTCAAAAGGACGTGTTTACCTTCTTAAAAATCTCATTCCCGTGTGATTACCCATTGTGAGTGAAACATACAAAGTTGACTTTTATTGACCGAGATAATGATGCTTTAATTTTTATGCCAATAACATATAAATTTTCTATTAGGATATAGTTTATTACTAATATATGAAATAATAATTCTGAATAATAACAAGTTGATGTATCTTGATTTATTTTGTTTTTCGAAACTTCTTGATATTTAAGAATTATTATTATTAGATTTATTTTACTATAATAATTTAATTATATTTATACATATTTAAATCTAGTATACTTTTTATAAAACTATTAATAGGTCCCTTGTAAACTAGGTTTGTTAATTTTATTAAAATTAAATAATTAGAATATAAATTATTACATAAGAGTTTAATGACTATATTATGCTAATATGTAATAATTTAAAGCAAACTCTTTTGTTTTCAATTTTTTATTTCAAACAATGACGTGAATACTCAATTAGTTATATATACAAGGTAAATATGTATTATAAGTTTTACATTATTGAATTTTTATTAGATATCATATTAATTTACATTGTTTCTTTGTTTTATCCATATATTGAATATTACGAGAGAAATATAACAAGAGAAAGTAAATTGAAAATAATAAGGAGAAGCTACTAATCAAAACTATCGAAGCGTTGCTGTCATCCAAAATCGAGACATAATAGACAAAACTAAAGAAATTCGCATTTGGGCATGGTGATAAAGGCGACACTTTGACAAATATAAGATCATTATGAAAAATTAAACTCACATTTATTTTGAGCGAGTTCATGAAATTAATTACCGATAAAATAGAGCAGTGATATTATTATTTACTTTTAACTATGCATAGTTCTTAATTTGAAGCAATAAAATTATTAGAGAAGATACCAAAAGATTAACATTGGCTTGCTTAATAGCTACTTTAATTTAGACAACTATTAATTTGAAATCGTATAGTGAATAACTATAGATAATAATAAAAAAATAGAATTGTACACTGAAAAAAGATATTATTACGTCGACAAATAATAAAAATAAACAAACAATGAGAACAAAATATAGAGTAAATTGATCTGATAAGGATGATGATGCGTTGAAGATATCGGCTTTAATTAAAAATAAAAGACAAAAGATGGAAAAATTTTAATTATTTAAGAATGAAAAATTGAATTTTTAGATAAGCCAAAGTTTAAAATATGTAAGAATATTTTCGAGTTTTTACGATTTCATAGTTTTTAGGAATTTGCGTCGAAGATCCTCTACTCGCTGTGAGCATCTTTTTGGTGTCTCACTGTTTTATAATATTATGCGTTATATGTTGGAAGCGTTCGTTATAGCTTCTTCATGATCTCATGTCGTGATACAATCTTATAAGCGAGGGGAGACACGAGAAAGGATGCATGGATAGAGTGAGAGCTGATCTTTTGCGGTAGAGTGATACTCTTTAAAATATATAAAAAGTATATTTATTCGATAATTTTATTTTATTTTTACTACGGGTTTATCTTCATATTTTTATAATTATATGATGAAATCATATGTAACAAAGAAGCTTCTGTGATTTTATATTTACTTAACATAATTATAATAATGAAATCCGTGTAATAAAAGCTCTTATGTCTGGCCTTAGCATTACCTTGTCTTAGTACCCTTTATAAAATGTGTGAGCATTGATAAGGGTGTTTCTTCCATTTTTTGTAAGACATTTATGCCCTCACTCGAATCATGGTACTCGACATTAATTCACAAATGGTAATAATTTAATATGAAGTTAAAATTACCCTACTTAATAGAATAATTATTTTATGGTTGATAAAATACCAGAGTTTATGTATTCCTAATATTATTATTTAATATATTATGTATATTATTATTAAACATAATATGAATATTATAATGATATGTTATAAATCATCGCATCATAATAAATAAAATATTATAACGTTAGACTTTATTTTAAAATAAAACTTCGAACAAAAGATATTTGGTTAACTTATGATTAAAATACCTATATTTATATAACTTCTAAAAGTTTAGATAAGCATAATCTTTTTCATATTTTATTATTAAGAACATATTGCCGCTTCGACTAAAATATTTCAACTAAAATTAATTATATGCATCTTATTATTATCTTTATTATCACAATAATTATTGGCTCTATAAAACCTGAATAAAAATATATGATTTAACCTGATTAAAATATCTATATTTATACATCTTAAAGTTTAGATAAAATCGGCGATTCTTTCATTTTATTAAGAACATATTGTTCTTCCAACTAAAATATTTGATTAAAAATTAAGTATTTGCATCTTATTATTATATCTATTATCATAATTATATTAATCATTAGATTAATAGATGGTGAGAAATACAAAGAGTCAAAGAGATCGTAGTAATACATGTAGTAACTTTGTAATTAATTATTTTTAGGAAAAAAGTTAAACTCTTGAATGGAGTTACATATGACTTCATTATTAGAGTTGCTAATAATATTCAATTCATTATTTGGTGTTATATGAATTCAATACATTATGCTAATAATTAATATAATTATGATAATAAAGATAATACTAGAGGCTAATATTAATCTATATATCTTATTTAACATGATTTAATAAATATGTGCTAAGAGATGGTTATTTCTTCCCTGCTGTTAGAACTAAAATTAAATTGTTCATTCCAAATGAAAATAATTACGATTAGTTATTATATCTTAACTGTACAACATGATAAATATACATATTTACAATTGGTTATTAATTGATATTAATAAATATATACGTCTGATTGGTTATTAATTAATATTGAATGAAAATTGAATCCTATAAAATAATAGATAATTAACTTTTTATATGAAGACGATTATTCAATTTAGATATTTGATTATATGCATTATATATAGTGACAATTATTTTTCTTTTCGATAATTAGTCGTGAATTTATAAGATATGCTTAAATAATACAAATAATAAATCTAGAATTCAAGAAAGCAAAGTGAACAAGAAATAATAATAAATGGCAAGATTGTTTAATTTTTAGAACCGAATGAAAAAGAAAAAGACAATTTTAAATTGATATTTCTTTTAAAATTTTAATAAAGAAATTAACAATGTCTCGCTTCCATTTAAAACTTAGTTGTCTTTCTAGTTATTTGCATAGATTAGAAATATAAAGTAGTCGAAAAAGTATATTGAGAAAATGTGAAATGTCAATTAATTGAAACGCTATATAATTGGTTGGTTGATAATTTAATAGCAATAGTCGTAAATGCATTGGTCATTGTAAAAATATAATTTTACATCTTTAGAAGACAGTATTTTGAAAAAAGAAAAAAATTAAAATTTAGAAAGACGATTAAAAACTTGAGGAGTGTTAACTAGTCAAGTTCATCATATGCATGATTCTTTTTGAATTTTTTATCTATTTATTTTAAAAAATTATATAAAGATGTATTTTTTTACCAAAATGATGTCCAGTGCAGCCTTGGCATTATCAGCATCTCTTACCTTCTAAAAGTATGAATCTTATAAGGTGTTTATTCCATTTTTGTGAAGACCTAAATGCCCACTTACAAATGAATCTGAGTACTAGAAAATTATATTTGATAATGATAATTATATAACTAAAATAAATAATTATATTATACATTTTATTTATGATAATTATAACTCATTAATTTGATTGAAAATTATGTGAGTCTCATTATTTCCACAACTTTAGATTACACAAAGAGATACAATTATATTTATGTATTTTAGTGTAATAATTATAGCTTCATTAAATTGATTAGAGATTTATGAAACTCTCGCTATTTCCACTTTGCCCAGGAGTTACAAAAGATGGCACATATTATTTTTTCCCACATATATATATATATATATATATATATATATATATATATATTACCATAAAGTATGTTCTAGTACTCCAAAAAAACAAAGCGAAGATATTTTTCGTTTGTCATAACTCCTTTGTATCTTTTTCTATTTCACCATTGCAAAAAGCTAATGTCTCAAGCTTTGAACAAGATTTAATCTCTATAAATCGAAGTCAAGCAAATCATTTCAGTGAAGATAGACCCCAAAAGTAAATTGAATTTGTTATTATTTCACTATGATAAATCTTACGGGTTGTAAGATTCTCGCAGAACATGGAGTTAATGGGACTCATGAGCATGAGCTTATGAAACTATTTCAAAATCATTTCTTCCCGCTGTAAATGATCACGGTGAAAAGATTTCTATACGGTTGGCCAGTAACCTTGCGCATCATGTTGAGGTATTAAAGTTGAAGGTTTTGGTTTACGAGGCGTATATCTACTATCTGAGTCTTCTTCGCCTAAACTATTGAAAAGATCGGATTAGAGAGTAAAAATAACAAGCGATGTCATTATGAAAATATGCGATTTCAAAGCTTTCACATAATAAAAAACAATAAAAAAAATTGTTTAGTACTTATATTGAAAAAAAAAAATTGACAATGAAAATAAAAAACTAGTGAAATCAAATAAATAAACTCAGCTCCCCGTGGCTTTTGACAACGATGAGTTATAATTTAACTTTCGTAAGTGCGAAGATAAATACGGTAGTATAGCGAATTGAACATAATGATTGATTATTTAATTTGACTAAACAACTAAACTATCTAGAAAGCAATTAATGATTTTGAATTTTGAAAGTATTATGTAACGACCACTTGGTCGGCCGCCCTGAGGTGAGAATCATTATAATCTGAACAACTTAGAAGTCGCGTATCGATGGAACTGACTCAGTTTAAAGAACTACTCGTTTCATCCAAAAATTTGATTACAATTAAAATTCTAAAAAAAAAGCAGTTTAAAACACAATCCCAATCGAGGATGATATACAAGCAACTTGACTCCGTATATATATATATCTGACATATCTCAAAATAAGTAATGCCGGCGAAGGCTACAGCGAGAATAAGTCTCTTTGTATTACGAATACGAATAATTCTTGAAATGAAATTAAAGTTTGAAAATGAAATACATCGATAAAAGCGGTTGACAACGCATAAGCAGGCTGTGAGGTCGCCGACCACCGTCTTCACACAGCCACTGGAACAAAACATCGACAGCCTCGGCTCGGCTGCAGATGCATCGGCACAGCCTGAATGAAATGCCGCTTGAAAGCGAAAAGGGGGTCTAAGCCGCGAGAAAGCAAGTGAAAAACTTTAACACGAGGGTGAAACCTAAACCACATCACAGACAGTCGGTCAATAATTATAATAGTCAAATATGAATAAATATGTATATACGGGACTACCTAATAAGGTCATCTGATAAGATTCAAAGAAGATCTCGGGCATAACGTGTTAAAGATACAATAGAAAGTCTCGATAAGCCGTCGCCCAGAGAATGAAATCATAGAGACTCAACAACGACCACAACTCTAGTCGTGAACCTTATCTACCGTATCTTTCTAGTATACCCGACCTCTAATGTCTTGGCATCACATTTCGATCCTTCTACTACTTGAGAATGGACCAATCGCTAATAATATTTCTTTTTATACCGTAGTATAAAGCCCAGCACAACAAATACCTTAGCGTAGTGATAATAGATGCAGCATTTGCGCTTATACGAAGTATAAAGTATTAGCAGAACAATGCATATAGCAAGTGATAATAGATCTCACACTACACTTATGCAAAGTATAAGGCCAACCACGGAACCAATGCCTGAAGCAGTGATAATAGATCGTGTGCATTTATGCAGTATAAAGACTGACACCTGACAATGCGCATAGCAAAGTGATAATAGATCTCATGGCTGCACTTATACCTAAATATAAGGGCAATAGCGTCACATATCATGCGAGGAGAATTCGCTAACCACAATCATCACAACTATAGAATTAAGTATCCTAATACCAATCCTTCAATCGCGCCTTAACTCAACCAACGCCTCAACGACCAACTACTCGCTCCTGTAATATCAACCTGCGGCTAAAACATCTCGCGATCCACAAATCAATCTGACCGCCCGACAGGCCAAAGAAATACCAAAAGTGCCCGGCACAAGCTATTACTTACCTCGAAGCAAATGCTGGCCGCGAAATACAATCGCATAATCGTATCATGGCTCACCTGAATGAATCATAGCATGTCTTTAACAATGACATATACCCATTCTGTATAATCGTACCACGGTGACATGTTCACAATTTAAAAGTAAGTAAGTAAAGTAGCACCGAGATAAGTCTTCCGCCTCTGTGAAGTACCACAAAACAGCCAGCAGCTTGATCACGTAACTACCCACTTCACGATCGGCGCCCTATGAAAACACCCGAGAGAAGTACTTCAATCAAAACCTACTACTAGCACTTGCGTTCTAGAGATACACTACCAACTCTTGGTGGAGCGATTTTAAATGGTCTAAAATGACGGATAAAACAACGAGAATAACAATACGTCGGACCTGACCCAGTCGGTTTACACGCACAGAATTCCCACCTTATCCGCTTTAACATTTCATATCAACATAAGTCGTTAAGTTAACGCCGAAGCCATAATTAGCCAACATGCTCCAAAATATCAATTTACAACTCAAACACAAATCATGCTATGACTTCTTGCTGGCAAATTATAAATCCGCAATTTAACGCACAGCCAACTTCTGATAAGGTCCCGATATAACCACACATATTTAAAGTCTTATAAAAAAAAAGTCAGCAATAACCTGAAAGTTAACTTTATCTACAACGTCCTCGAAACAGCATAAAATTAAATGAATTACTCAGCATATACGTCATAGCATATATGAGCTTGAAACATCATAGTTATGCGAAAGTCCTTGATAGTCAACCATTTTAAAAATCAAATCGTGCTTACCCCTTGAATTAAGCCATACGAAGTCATTCAAAATCAGATTCCAAACCGATGGAATGACTACGGTTTAAAAACACAATTCGTTTTAAAATGTGATGCTTGATTAAGTTTCCCCAAATTAAAGCAGTTTTAAAATTTATAATCCGTGGTGATATCGAAGCGACAACCCGTATTAAATATATACAGCGTATCTGAAATAAAGTAATCATTCGAGGCTCTGAAAAGAAAGTAAGTAAATACTCGAATACAAAATGACAGCTAGCAGAGCCAGGCTAAAGTTTCAAAAGGAAACTTCTGACAATCAAAGCAGTTGACAACACGTCAAAATGAGACATTGAGGATGCCACTTTGATGCTACTGCTTTGGCCGCTTGAACAACTCAGCAGCCTCTTGGCTGTGCCTTTCGACTGATGATCTGTGAAAGCTGAGAAAAAGGGTGTAGCCGCGAAGCTTAGTGAAACTTAACACAGTTGTTTACCATACAGAGCAGGTCGATTAATAATATAATAGTCAAATATGAATCTGATATATCGAGGACTACAAAAGGTCAGTCATACAACATAATTCAGAGAGTCTCAGGACATAATACATGAAGATATAATAGAGAAGGTTTAAATGACACTTAGCGATTCTAGAAAGAAATCAATAGACTGTATTAATTTAAAGCTACAGTATTGAACCTCATCTACCGTATCGCGGTATACCCAACCTGCAATGCGCGCCATACTTTCAATCAAATGCACTGCGGGGAATGGACTAATCAATAATCGCGCTTTAAGTATAAAGCGGCGCTCTTGCTCTGGCTAAGTATAAAACACGCGCACTTATACACTAAGTATAAAACACAGCAGCTCTTATCGCTTCAGTATAAAACACGCGCTGACTTTATACACTAAGTATAAAGGCGCTTTGCTCTTATACACTAAGTATAAAACACATGTAAATCGCGTATCACGCAAGGAAGGAAGTCACCCCAACCCTGTCGTCGACATAGGTCAAATCCACGAGTACCGAGTAAGCACCAGTCATACATAACTCTGGCTGCATCGCCTCGATAACGGCTACTCTGCTCCCAGGCAATGTCCAGCTTACGGCTAAAACATCTGCATAATCGTAAATTGAAACACAATGCTTGACAAGGCCTGTCAATACTCAGTTAGAGATTCAGCTATTACTTTACCTCGAAGCAATCTTAACATACGCTTTACAAATAGATAACACATAGTATACAACAATTACATGTATATGTTCTCAAGTAATTAAGCACTTGCTAATAACATGTTAGCACAATTTAAAATGAATACGTAAAGTAACATAGGCTGAGAATAAGTACTCACTACTATTTAGGCTACCCTTAGGCAACCTTAGCGAAAAGACAATCAAGTAGCACTTTCTTTCTGATTACGCCCTAAGCAACACCAGTATAATCAAGACCTACTACTATCTTTGGCGTTAGAAGATACATAACGACTCTTGAGAGCTATCTACAACGATCCTAACATGACGGATAAACTGCTCCAATTATAATCCAGCCAGTCCTGACCAATCGATTCCCGCTAAATTCCATCTTATCCAACAAATACAAATTGACCTATAATTAGTCCCAACTAATCATCAAGTCAATAATTAACAATCATACTCAGAAATATAAGTTATAAGCTGAAACTGGAATTCTGACTTCAGCGTAACACCCTTTGTCGATTTTAAATCACGATTTAACATCACCAACAACTATAATAAGGTCCCCAGTATAACCTCTACTGGCATTTAAAGTCTTTATAAAAATATCCACATAAAAAGTCAGCAGAAAACCTAAAGTCAACTTTCGACGCGTCACCAAGCGATCTACAAATCACGAATTCATCGACATATGCGTCATGGAACCCGCCAACTAAGATTTATCATAAAATTCAATTATAAAAAAGTCAACTATGTCAAAACCCAGAAATATCTCGAAAGACTTGAAATTTCTTACATAACTTCGAAGAGAATGATAGAAACAATATTCTCTGACGATTTTGATTTGACAATTGAAAGAGAGAAATGGAAAGAAAATATTCGAGAAGTCTTATGCTCGGCCAAAAGCAAAGAAAAAAGATAAGAATGATGAAGTGTTATGATGATGTGGAAGATAAACGTCTGAATATTTTTAAAAAAACCTCGAGCCGTTAGGATTGAATTACCATTTATAAATCACACAAATACCACGAACGTTTAAAGATAAAATTCTTCACGACAAACCTACTAAATTACCTCGTAAATTCGGCTAAAAAATTTACGAAATAATATTATCATCGAAATAATTTATCTTATCCCGGGTCCACGCCGACCGAAAATAATTTTTTTTTTTTAAATGCGGAGAGAAGTCTCGACAGCATTCCAAGAAGGAGGAGATGATTTTTGTGTTTGTGTGATAAGTGGATGAGAATAGATAGGCAACAACTTTAAGTCTTAGAAGCGCGCGGAGTTTGTTGCGGGTTTAGTGAATCGAGGAGTTATCAAGCGACTTACTTGCGATAGAACTTAGCTTTCGAATTATCGGCTACTACTCTTAAATTATAAATGTAATTCGGCTCAAATAAATTTTACGAATTAATATTATTATCGAAATTAACGAGACGGGTTATTACAAATTAAACTAGATCTGATAATAAAACATCTAAAATAAATATATTTTTGATTTGTTGGAAAAATATTTCATCAATATAATTTGAATAAATATATAATCTAAACATTCGATGATTATATCTTGGAGTTCGATTACACTAAAATTAAAGGTACCAGATTCGATGCAGCGAGGTTTGCAGATTGAGTCCACTAGAGGTAACTAAAATATTATTCATAGATGATTTAGTAATGTAAGAACACAAAGACAAAGATGTCTGTTGAACCAATTAAGTTATTGCATATTTTCATATAAAAAATACACAATCAATTATTTATTATTTACGTATTCGTTTTAAAATGCGGTTAGAGTGGCTTAAAAATAATAAGAGTATGGACAATGAATAATAAGAATTAAATACAATGAAAATAAAGACATAAAAACATCAAGCATCAAAAGTATTTGATTACATCAATCCCCAACAAATTTTCAATTAAACATAATTAAAAATTATAAAAGGAAGCCGGTCGGGAATCAAGAAATGATCAAACTCAGTGAAATTTAGTATAGTAAGTGGCTAGTGGTGTTTTTCTTTTGATTCAGGCCATTCCACCAACTGAATTTCAAGAACAAGAGAGCCGCCACTTCGCTCTACACATTCTTCTTTTATAGGTCGTTTGACCTATTTTAGTTTAATATCCCAGGGCAGTCTTACATTAATTGTTTTGAGACTTGCTTTAATTAATTTTTCTTTAATTTGTCCAAGTTTTGCAACTTTCAATAATATTTCTAAAAATCTGAGAAAGATCCAATAAATGTATCGCATATTTTTGTTTAAACAATAAGCTCATTAAATATATGAATTTAAGCACAATTATATCAGCCAAAATGCGTGACAAATATGTATTAATCAAATTTCCCACCTTAAGCCATTCTTTGTCCTCAAGCAAACTAAATCAAACAAACAGTCAAGTACATTGCAAGAAGATGAATTAACATGCCTAAAGTCTAAAGATTCATGCTGAACATCAAAGAACAATTGACTCAATTCGGTTCAAGACTCGAAATAAAGGTAAATGTCTTATCGACCTAAAAGCAAATCTGATATTCTAAATCAATGAGATTCAAACAATTCATCTCGGTGTATATCTCTCGATTTTTTCTTGCTCCATCCCTCGCGTTTGGCTATTGTTTACTCTCGGCTCAAATACAAGATCTGATCGACCGTAGGCTTGCTTATACATCCTACATTCTATCTGTGCATGCGACCTGAGTCGGAAGTTCTTTTATTGGTTGTAATGGGGCTTAGGTGATAAGATAAAGAAAATATTTGGCTCAGAATAAACATGAAAATATAATCCAAATGAATGCTAGCTTCACATAACATGATTCATTATTTCATCATCGATATCAATAAGCTACTAGCTCCTTTCTGATATCCCCAACAATCAACCTTTATTTACTTTTTAATGTCTTAGACCACTTAGCGAGACAACAAAAACCTGATTAACATTATTCTTCATTTGCCTCTTGTACAACCTTTGCTTCTTCTTAACCTTCTTCTTCTTTTTTTTTTTTTTTTGGTCTAGAAACGCTACTCGATCAATCATTCTCCTTATTTTCTTGTATTATCCATGTAAACAACGCCTCCTCATTCAAAGCACATGGCAATCCTAAAAGATAACACATTCCTCAGTAGGGACAACCACGAGAGAGATGAATTGAATTCAAAAGCTGTGAAATTCGTTTGATGTAGTGAAACAATGAAAAAGGTTAAACAAAAGGCTCGATAGGACTAACTAAGAATCTGACACGGGTTGGCTTTTTGGAAGAAGTGGTGTATATCTGAAATGCATTCATCGTTCTCATATAGCAGCCACAATCGAAGATAGAATGAATTCCAAACAGAGTTACAGAATAATGTCAGTATGAATATCAAAAGAATATCATATATTTTGAAACACAAACATTCACCAGTATAGGTAATCCACTAAACATGAATTGTTATCTCTAACTTTATTGAAATTGATTGTGTAAGCAAGGTGACTAAACAAAATTCAATTCAAGGTCCACGCGCCTCGTCTTATACACTAAAGTTCTATCCAGTCATGACGATCACTAAAAAAAGACATAACGGTCATTCAATTATCAATGACAAAGTCCAAACAAGATAAAATTTAAGTTCACCCTCGCTTAAACTTAACATTGTCCCCAATGTAACAAACATGACATAAGGAGGAGGAAGCAATCGAGAATCATCGACTAAAATCATTATCATAAGCACCACATATAAATATTTGAACCATAAAATTGCACACTAAAATAAGAAAGGAGACAGGAAAAGAACACTCCATGAAAAATGATTGATCAGTCATTTGTCAATGGATGATACAATTCTCGCTCAATCTAATGTAAAATCTCATCGTGCAACCTCAAAAGCTGTGATATGGTGCACGAATTAGCACATGAAGAATGCACAACCATCTCGCTACTCCAAATACAGATGTAGACCAATATTTGGCCTGCATAGATTGCCAATTTTTTACTTGGAGCCAAGTCTAACAATATTCCCACAGTACTCAGCGCAACAATTTGCACTCCTCATTTGCCAATCCCTTGCATGGCCAGCTTTTATATAATTGTTTCTTCTTTTAAACATGCCATAGCCAAAACCAGGCCATCTATAAGAAGTGCTATGGCTAGCTGCTGCACAAATTTTCTTTTCTCAACTTCATGAAAGTTTTCACCCTTTTCTTGTGTGCATAAAGAAAAAAGAAAAAAGAACTCCTAGTTGGCTCAAACAAATGAACTAAGCAAGAAATCAAAATTAAAATATTAAATGCAATAAATTAAAAGTACTTTTAACTAACAAATTGCAAAGAAAAATACATTATCCACCCCCCTGTATTCAACAAACCTTGTGCAAAATGCTCACCGATGTTAATAGGTTATGTAGTTCGATATAGGAACTATTTTAAGTTTACGTTGGGAGGCTGACTTTAATACCTTGCAAAAATGAGTACATTATAACACAACAAAATATTGGATAATATCAACCTAATCAATTATAGCGTCAGTACTAGAATCTTTACTTTTCTCAAAATGGAGGCGTGTCACACTCGATTTTATCATAAAAGATCGAACGCGCCACGTTATGGACAATGAATATATGTGAGTGCATGCGACAACTTATCATTTAAGCATCTGACATGAGCATTATTTCCTATTAAAAAGATGGGTGGCAGGTTTATCATGCAAATCGGTTCTGAAACGATATCGTGCTTTCTTACGGAAATAATTAGTGAGAGTCTTGAAAAATTGAACTCGCGCAGGAAGCAGTCAGTATGCAACCAACGATTCTTGACAACGATCGTAGTTAAGCAAAACACAACAAATAAATAAAGGGTATAAAGTAAATAACTCAAGAGATTGGTAACTGGGTTTGGTGAGAGTTGCACTTCGTGCAGGCGGCAATAGAAACTTCATTTATATTATGGTAATTACAAGTAGGGTCTTACACAAATGCTCCGCATTCTATGGCATACTAACAGGCCTTGATCACAGTTTCTGAGTCTAGGAACCCTTTATCTTCTCTTTCACTTGTCAGCCATTTCTCTATTGTTTGACACAATAATTCAATAGAAAGCCCTTGTGATTATTACAGCGAGGTGTTATATGATCGTACATCGGTTAGAAGATTAGAGACTTATTCTAGCAGTGACCTATACTAAATATGAATAAAACTTTGTCTATCGATGCGAGAATCTTTGTTGTAATAAAATTGTTCGGTGACTTCGTTCTTCCAAATCAACGCCTTTATATAGTGTAGAGTGATACAGAGTTTCGGTCGTCGATATGGTAAGGTGTTTGATTTGAGATCCACCTCCTTCCCGTAAACATACAGTCGTTATGACTCAATGAGAGCACTTATATCGCGCTTGACTTGATCTCGAATATCTTTTTGAGATCTTCATAAATCACCAAATCTTCAAAACATATCTTTATACGCATATCGTTAAGAAAGTTCTTTGCAAAGCGAGACATCGAAAACCCACTTCTTGTTTTGCCGTAAGTAGATAATAAGCAGCCGGCGTGTTCATTGCAAGCTATTATGACAACACGATCTTAAAGCGATCCGATAATTTACGCATCAATAAACTCCCCCACTTTGAGTAAATTTTCATGACAAATCAGCGCCTTCAACAAAAATCCTCGAAATGAAACACGAGTGTTAAAACAACAAATCAATAAATAAACATTAGTTCCTGAAAGTTTGAACCAATCCGCGGCGGTGGTCGAAAGGATAATATCGAATGTAACGAGAAAATGAAATTATCGGGACAAATAAGGGGTAAAACACCACGGCTACTCCCCATTTGTCATAAAAAATGGGCAAAAATAAATTACCGCATGAGATTGAGTAGGCTCGTCAAGATCTTCTGTCAGAGGTAGAGATCATTGGCGGTTGGAGGGGCAGTGGTACTTACTTGAGGCTTGAATTTTGGCTTTCCTTTCGGCCACTCTACATTGCAACTTTAGTCGAATATCCACTTCCGACATTCGGTTCTCTTCACTTAAGCCTTGATCGTGAGGCAATGACTCCCTTTAAGCGCTTGACGGCCAGTTGTCAGCGTCGCCCGACACTCGCATCCTTTACTCGTTTCCCGAGACATCAACATCGGTGATACTTGAAACAGCATCTTGTCGAGTTTCATCTGCAACTTTGAAGATCTCGGGGATGTTTGAAGTCAGTAGAATGCATATCGGGCTAGAGCTAATGAAACCGGTTTTGCTCGGAGTTCTTGAGTGATCAGCGATTTGATCAAATCTCGCTCTCCCAAGTTCATTTCTGATCGAGATCCCATGACGTACAACGTGCCCATGGCTTCTGCGTTGGTATTGTTGGAGGTTGGGACAGTGTGATTGGCCGCCTTGTGCGTCATGACATCACCCGGACTTAAAACTTAGGCTTAGGTTGTCCGCTTGATTGACCATTCGGTCGGCACCACGATCGAGGTCTTGATAATGTCATTCAGCTTCAAGGTCAACATTTGACTCCATCGTTACGTCTTTACGTAATGCTTGTTGATCGATCTTTGGATTGAAACTAACCACATGACCCACCCTTTATGGAACATGGAACTAGATGGATCCACAATGTCCTCAGATAGATTGCAGATAAATTCTCTTACAATGGAGGGCCAATGAGGACCTATATCCTGACGTTCATCACGACTCGTGCCGAGAATATCCATATAGGTTTGATTCTTTCCACAGTGGCCGACCCAGTGATGAGAAATTTGAAAAGCTCATAATAGATCACTTACGGGTTGTGAAGTCAATGAACCTAGAATTTTCAAATTCTCTTTCCATGATCGCTCCTAATTTGATGATGGTCAATCCTTTTCCCTATACAAGCGTATTGTTGGAAACAACTTGAACGTCGATTTTCTCACAAGGAATTCAACCCGTGTGTATCTGGAGAAATCATCCTAAGCAATAGATACTTCTTTCCCACTTATGATCTACTTGCGTGGCCCGCCAAGTACATGTCTGATAGTTCCGATTATTAAGTTTGTGACACTTTGTTATGCTTGGTGGTGGGAGGCACTTGTCTAACTGACTTGACATTTGCCGTAGCGTGCTATGTCTTCATCTTTGGAAGACTGTCTGACGTTTTTAGAGATGAGTTGTTGAATATTTCCATTGAATTAGTGTGCCGTAACTTTCGTACCCAGTCAATATCTTAAATACATTTTGCGAGATAGCCACATGTGGTGTCAAATGTAATAGTTGTTAGGAGACTAGTACGCTTTCATTGTCGCCCCATTACGAGTATTGCTAACTACACAAAAATCCTTAGTAAAGATAACGCCCGTTCGCCCATCGCGCGGTTGGCGTCTTGATGAGATTATTTCAGACCATCGACTAACACGTTCTCGATTTTGGCGTCGATCCGTACTAAGACAACGTGTTCTGTGATTAACTCGCTTTTGCCCCACTCCCGAAATGTAGCAGTCTCGCATGGTTCTACCTACTTTTATTTAAGTAAGATTTGTTTCTGTCGTATGTTTTGGGCGTCCCATTTATCAAATACCATCCTTCCGTACGATTTGCTTCGGAGAAGTAAACACTCGTTGCTTTCGATAGTGGTTCTTTCTTAACCCATTACATCTTGGATAAGTAATACTTGCTCCGACCTACCATATATTTTGTAACAGTATGGAGCTATATGGCCTCTTTTTCCACAATGATAACACCTCGGTCATACTTCTTTCTTCCCACTTTTCTCTGGTGGTAAGTCTGATTCTCTTTTCAAAATTAGGAGATTGCAAATTCTGTTGATGACTTGAGACAACCCAGTTGTAATGCATTTGGACCTTTAGATGCAGCCTCTTAACTTTCGGTATTACATCGATTCGAGGAGTTAGGCAATTCGCTTTCTCCGGAATCTGCGTCAAAATTTCCTTTGTTAAATTCATCATCTTGATACCTTTTGTCATAGTTTGAATTCTTCCCTCACAAAATTCGATCTCGATCTTTTGATGTTGATAAATCTTTGGTAAGTCCCGTATTTACCATGATCAACTATTTACTTCACGCTTCCTGAGAAGAATACATTTGAGTTAATTTAATCACTTTTGAAAAAAGCATTTTTGTAATTAGCTATCGATTCTTCCTCGATCGGATCCCACTTTGTCATCATTTGATGTTCAATTTGAATATGACTTCAGTGATGGATTTACACTCTTTTAAATTTATGAATTTGTGCAGTGAAACCTTGAAATGTGTTTCTTCGCTTCCCTCAATCGTGAGCACTTAGAAACCGAATGAGTGAATTGTAATAACTCTTGGTTTATTTCTTGATATAATTTGGACGTGAACTTGAATATCCCCGAAACCTGTGATGCCTGCTTGTCACTTTCTTGATTACGCTATCTTTTATTCTTTGCTGTGGGCGATCACGTTGCGACTTTGTATAGATTGTTATTCTTCTTCCGGTTATTAGGCTTAGATACATCATTGCCTTGAATTCTCTCTAGCGTATATGGTTTCTTATTGAATCTTTTTCATAGTTTGTTGAAGTTTTGGCAGACTCTTGGCTTCCTTAAGATCTTTCTGTCTCCTCGCTACTGACTAACATTGAGGGCAATTCCTTTCTTAGGCGGCTTATTAGGTCAATCTTCGTTTCGTAACTTGTGAATTTCCAATCGGATCATCGGCCTACATTCTTCTGTTTGTGCCTCTTGATAAGCAGTAACTTTGCTCGAGCCGTGTGGTGGAATGGTCCTTAAAACCTTTGTCTTTGCTTTTCATTTGATGAGTTCTCTAGTGCAAAAAGCCTGCATTTGCCATGTCGTTAATCACAGTGATATGGCGGTAATAGTTTCATCTCTTCCCGTCTTAGCAGGTTCCGTCGATTGTTGTTGAAGCCTTGACATCCCTGACAGCAGTGCGTTCAGCCGTAATGGTTCAATATTTCCCGTCTTCCTTAGCGTAGTGCAATTACTAATCATCTTAAACACGTTAGGGTCAGCGGCCCGTGAAAATGGCATTCGGGGCCTTGTCATTTCTAAAGTACCCGTGCCTGCTTTGAGTCGCTGCACTTTCAGTCTTAACTCTTCCTCTCACTCCCTCTTTTAGCCGGTTGTGGGAGGTGTCCGTCCAGTACAGAGGCTTCCATTGTCTTGGAATCAACTAATTTTAAAAGGCGGTCATTACGGCGCCAGTATGGATAATTAACCGTCGATTGTGGAGTGCTTTGTATTCGATCCTCGCTTCAACAGCCAAGCCATATGTTTTTAATGTATTTATGAGTTCACTCTGATCTCGCTCTACATATGTTAGTCATTTTGTCTAAATTGAAAAGTAGACTACCGCTTTAACTCTTGATCATTTGTCGACAGCGATTCTTTGACAAACGTCCTTGTGATTAAAGCGAAAACACAACAAATATAAATAAGCGGCTATAAAGTAAATAACTCGAGATTGTGCTTGGAGTTTAGTGCGAGGAGTTGCCTTTACGTGCAGAGAGCGAACTGCCCAGGAGAACTTCATTTATAATATGGAAGTAATTCTAGTGAGATCTTTACAAATGCTCAGCGTTTTATGATCGCTAACTAACCTTGTCCCAGTTTTTCTAAGACTAGGATCAATATCTTCTCCGTTCTCATGTCGCTTGTTTCTCCCATTTGTTTGACTTACAATTCAATGAAAGATCTCGATGATTATTACAACGGAATGTTATCATAATCGTATCTTAGTTAGAAGATTAAGAGCAACTACAACCACCAGGAAATGACTACTAAATATGAATAAAACTTTCTCTCTATCGATGCGAATGCTTTGTTGTAATAAAATTGTTTAGGTGACTTTCATTCTTAAATCAAACGCCTTTATATAGTGTAGGTCTTCTAGGGTTTCGATGCTTGATATGGTAAGGTGTTTGATTTGAGATCCCTTCTTTGCGCTAAACATACGAGTCATTATGACTCAGCGCTTGCACTGCTCAGCATGACTTGATCTCAAGGTATCTTTTCGAGATCTTTACCATAAATCACCAATATTCAAAACATATCTTTATATGCATATTGTTAAGAAAGTTCTTTCTTGGCTTGAGATATCCAAAGCCGCATTATTTTGACGCGGTCATAGATAATAAAGCGGCGGCGTGTTGCGTGCCAACTTTATGAAAACACGATCTTGAAAAACTGATCCAATAATTTTGCAGCGTCAACCGAAGTCTAAATCGGGATTATCACCGGTTAAGAAAAAAATCGAAATTAAAGCGGCTACGTGTTGGCTCGAATCTTTGTGAACTTGTTGGAGTTTTTGCCCGTTTTCCTTGATTTGGATAAGCATCACGTGTATCAACAAAGACTTTGCGCTTTGAGCCTCTTCGGAAAAGGAATTGGAGAACAAGGGGTGGCTCCTCAACATCAACTTGCAATTCTCCCACGATGAACCTCAGTATCTACGGTAGGCTCGACTTAATTTCTCTAACTCCAAACATATGAGATTGTACAAGCGCATATTCATGGTTGTCTATGGCTATGCCTACATCTTTTCCTCCCAAGTAGTAAAAAAGATTGTATGCCTCAGTACTCTATTAAACTCTGTTCCCACTTTAAGCTCTTCTTGCTCCTCCTGCCATTGGATAAACCTTTGATATACCGTACTCTTTCTCCCGTTGAAAGATGCTGAAAATACTAATGCTACTGACATTTGGATGAGGTGGGTAATCATAATTATAACCTCGGGGAGGACAATCATAATATAAGGATCACGTGGTTGTTCTGATCATATTGCCCCGCGTTGGAATACCGCTGTGAGACTGTTGTTACTTGCAACTAAGCTTCGTTCAGCGGTTGACAACGATGTATATGAGCATGTATATACATAAATATAAGCACTCAGCAGCAGCTCTAATTATAGCATTCGTCGAAAGGTGGCAACCTCGACGGAATACATTCCATATGATGTTTGGAGAGATTACTATCGCCTCGAAGATGTTAATGTCACAGGTAATCATTTATAAAATATTTTTTATACTAAATCATATAATTCTTTACAAATTCTTTTACTAATAAATAAAATTAATTTATTTGTAGGCTTAAACATAAATGAGTGCAGGTGTAGAAGCGAGACCACTCGAGATGATGAATTACTCCCAAAATCCGAAAAAGACCAAAATAGTAAAAATTAGCGTTCTTAATAACGTGTAGCATCGTGTGTTGATCTTTATTATCGATCGGCCGATCCGTTGCTAGAGGATACATGGTACTTCTTTGAGGAATGCGGCTATTTCACGATAAAACACAAGTTGATGTCCCCAGAGTCGAATACCTCCCCGGCGTGCGTGATGCAGAGAGGCGGTCCACCATGCGTGGGAGCGCCCGTGTTAAGCTATTCTCGCGGCTTAGCTGGCATTGAGATACGGGGTTAAGCAGATCGGTGGTTGTTTAAACGTTACTCGAGGTAAAATTTCATTTCAAGCGTATTCCATTGATAATTTAATATATTATAACATATAACACTAACTCGATCAACTTTTGCGGTGTTGGATCTACAATGCTCTATGTACGCCAGTACACTTAATTTAGTTGGATCCCGGGACTGGTCCAATCTTGAGATGGAAGGACAATAAGCTGTCATCGTAACAAGAATCAAAATTTGAACTTGTTGCCATCCACAAGCAGGTTAGATAATACAACCGCCGAGCGTAACTTATGTTTGTATCCCTTTGTCCGGCCTCTTCAATGACAGCATCATTTAAAATGGATGTGAAAATTCTCATATAAAATAAACATACATTACATTAGGAGTCAAGTGGACTCGTCTGGCGCTAAATTTGGAATCACTGTCTCGTCGTTATACATTGGATGCCTACGTTTCCATGAGTGCTTAGAGCATATATCTTGGCAGGGGTGACCGAACAATTGGGAGAGTTCGAGTATCCCCGGGCGGCGATCGGCCTCGATGCATGGAATCGAATTAGGCTGCGAAGGCAGAATTCGTACAGAAGGTGTGGGCACGTGGGCCAGTACCGGGAGGCAGATAGCCCCAGCGTACTTGTGCATTCGAGACACTTGGTAGAGAGCTCGGGTACTAGTGACAGACGAGACTATATTCTTTGGTATGCAAGGATGTATGAAGTGCCCATTGCGAAGATAGAAGCCAAGCGGATGTATTTGTAGGTACTATGCATCTTGCCCACCTTGACATAGGTTCGCGACCTCTTGGAAGCAGAGTTGTTACCCGTAGCGAGGCTTCCGCAGATCGAGCGTTCGGTATGTCCGTGCGAGTCTTGATAATATTTATCGTTAATAACAAATGCGGGAGGCTTCTCGGTGTGCATCAAACGCCTATGTAGAGATTGAGTGAGGACCACTTTGAAAATTATCTGGAAAAGAACAATAGACACCTTGTGCGACAAGATTGGTGTTTTACGGATACCATATTGGTAATCGACTATGACCACTGACTGACAGAATAGTGGGTCCCCGACTATCTCTTATTATGATAGAAAAAATAAATTCTAAAATAAGAAACAAATGTTAAAAGCTCAAAAATCGTTAAATTATGTTAAATAAACTATTGAGATTACTTATAAATAGATGAGTGAAAAAATTATCTTTGGAAATATAGCAGTATGATAATCATATTCCAAGAAGACATACTGCAGGTATTTGTGGGCGGACAAAGATACGGGGAGGTAATCAAATTTTTCTAAATAATCAATTAAAATTGCTATTACTCTTACATATTCATTAATAATAAAATAGTTATTTGGACACGACGGTTTGTTACTGCTTTTGGATATTGTGCAAAATAACGTGTGTTGATAATGAAAATTGATTCCGTTATACATTGCGGCGATTGCTCAATTCATTCTGTGTTGGTTAAAATGTGATCTTGAACAGTGTTCACCTTGAAGTAATTGTATATTACTGGTGTGAGTTCATGATAATTTAAGGTTATGACGTTGCTGAATCTTCTTCGTTAATCGTTATAATAATAGTAATTGAATTAGATTATTATTATTATACAACCTTATTATCACGAACCTGAGGTCACTGCATGCAGGTGATATTAGAGATTACATATTTCATGCATGAAATTAAGCAGAGACTTATGGGTAAGGAGATGTATGTTTCAACATATATATATTTGTCAAATATATATTGATGAACATCAATTAGTTAAACTTGAGTTAATCAATTATACGATTGAGGATGATGAATAACTTAATAATTTATTACGATGATGACTAATTTAATTGACTTGTCAAGTTAATTAAATGACAAATCAGTAAAATATGGAACAACTTCGATAGTGACTCGTTCTTTGATTAGGAGCAGCATGTGGTCTAATTAAGTTAACGAAGTTAAATGATTTCTTAACGAGTTCTTGCTTGGTGGAATTAGGCATTTGGTGTTAAAAAAGAGACAAAAGATTTTTCGTTTTAATGAAATCGAAAAACCGCTTTACCCTTTCTTGAAAAGCCGTGATTTCCCCCCACTGGAAGAGATTTTCTCTTCGATTTTGATCCTTAACTCTAGAAAGTTCGTGTCGGATTCGATTCCCTGCGGGGTGTGTCGTTTACAGAGGGCGTATTTTGGTGTTGGTAAAAAGAAATTGGAGGCTATTGGAGAAGGGCCTTACGTGAAACAGCTTGAAGTGGGTAGTTTCATTTGTCTTAAAATTACCCGATGTAAACTGCTTTTATTCATATTGCGATTTATGTGTTTTAGATTAATTTTGAGGATCAGGGATGTATGAATTTGGTGTTTTATCACTTGAGTAAAATTCATCACCCCAGATTCTAACAACCTAATTCGAAGCTTATGCTTAGTACATTGAGCCAAATGAATGGCCTATAGTTCAAATCAGAATTATCGAGAACCTGAGAGTGTTGTATTAGCGCTAAGTTTAATCATGTTCACTATTTTATACATATTATTATTATTTTTGTATCAATGATATCTTAATAAAAATATTCATTATTAATGACATAATTAGAGATAAGTTATTAATTAATGGAGATTCGATGATTTGAATAGCATTCTTTGGGACATTACATGAGTGATGCTAATTTCTATATCAAAAAATGGCCCGACTTATACATTCAAGGTCGATGAATTCGAGAAGCAGCGAAAATGTTTAGATTGGGAAAAAATATTTAGATTTTATGTATTTCTTTTAATTAAGTTTGAATGCAATATACATAGCAATATCAAAATTTAGCCATGTCTTTTACTGATTATGACTGGATTTTAAATTTATCATTATATTAAAAATGTAAATGATGTCGATTTGGAAAATGTGCGGCCAGAGGAAAAGGTAGATTCGTGTGGCACACGTGGTGAAAGCACCGAGAATCGTGTGGAGCCACGTGCCTTGCCATCGTGCCCAAGACTGACTCGTTTGTAGAGCATTGTGTTGGCCTTACGATGCCTGCATCGTGCCAAGACACGATTTCGTTATGAGCATCGTGTTGGCCTTACGATGCCTTGCCATCGCGCCCAAAGGCGACCCGGTGGATTGTCGGTGTTGACCCCACATTTGCCCCATGTCTGTCATCCACCATTCATGATTGAAATTTTCCATCCCACTCATTCCAGCAGTGCAACTGTGTAAGTTTTTTGCATTTGTTTTGTAAAGAAAAAGTTGATTCTGTAGAATGGTAGACCCCCCTCCCCTCATGCGTGACCATGTAGCTCTAGTATCCAGACAACAGAGGTCACGCCTATCCTTAGCAGAATTCATCCAAGATTGTACTGATCTTTTACCATCATGAATGTATATTAGCTTTACATTATGATAGAGTATCTATTATATTGATGTTTGGATTTGGGCTTTTGAGGAATTCTTTTGCCTGATAAAGGACGAATACAAATTCTTGATTTAACTCTTTGTGTTCGGATTGTGAAGATAACGCATGTGAAGAGTGGATCAAGAAAGAGGCATGAAAAAACTCTATTTTTCATAGCCTGTATATATTGAATTTATATATATACTGATTTCAATGCATTGGAGGAGAGAAGAATGAAAAGTAAACAATGTCGGATATTTGTCCATTTCAATACGGACGAGTACTGTCATCTATTGGATTCCATGTTCGGCAGAAACATATATGTATGGAGGAAAGAAGCTTCAACATCGATTGCTAGAAGGAGATTATTTAAAGTAACGATGAATTTTGTTTTGACATATACGGTATAGTTTTTATTTAGGTTTCGACTTTGGTGCACTAATCCTCTACTCTTTAAAAATTGATTCAGGATGTATATCTTTTATATGAGGAGACCACGTAAGGTGGATACCGGGCTGATATTTTTTATTTTCTCCCAGATATAACAACGTATATTCTTGTAGAAGTATGCTTGATAGATTCGCTATAAAGTAGGTGTTGGAAAGGCTGCTAGCTGCACTACTTACGTATAGTAGGTCATTTATGTAGAGAGCAGTTGCGGTTCGTTAATGACTCTGATTCGTGTGTTAGATTTAATATCGTATGTCTGAAATTTCGATGTAAAACAGTACAGCATTCTTAAAATGCTTGATATTAGATAGTGCAAGTAAGAAAAAATTCAAAAAAATATCACAGAAATTATTTTATTAAACAATTAAAATGTGTACCAAATTCGTTAAAAGCAAGTTAGTGCAGATTCTTTAAAAGTTAAAATATCTTTATATAATTGACGTTAATGATTTTTTATTTAGAAAATGGGTACATATTACAAATGTACCTCAGAAAAGAAAATATATCGAAAAATTGTATAATTTGTATTTTTGATTATTAATGAATAGTAATGAGCAAAAGTTTAATGGTAATAACTTTCGCTTGTATGTATTAGTGAATTAGCAGTATGTATATCTCTGTCGGAAATCGAGCACGAGGCCTTGGGTGAGAGATTTGGGTCGGGATCTTGTGAGGTATTAGGCGTGGATGGATGGTGGAGATATTGATCAAACTTATTTATAATCTTATTGAATGAGGCATATAAGCATATTACATATACTCTTGAGTCTTGAAGCATGTTAGCCAGAGATTGTCCATTTTTCAATTTAGCCCCCGAAAGGGCAGGAAAGCTTACATTATGAAATTATGGGAATTCTTGAATGGAAATGAAAATAAAGTTATAAGTTGATTTGGTAAAAATAGAGAATTGAAATAAGTGTTTGGCTAATGTCAATTTATAAGTTGAAAAAAAAAATAAAATTCTAATTTTTTTCTTGAAACTATAAGTTGGTTTAATAAATGTGCCATTGTGCTTGATATTTAACATCTTATTTATTCTTCATATAATTGTCATAAAGATATAATTTTTATTTATACGATCTTTTAACATTTTTTAATCTTGTTTAAAAAAATAAAAATATTATATTTTAGTAATAAAATATAATTTTAGTTATAATATTTTATTCTTTCAAATATTAAATAACTAATTTATTTATAATAATAAAGATAAAAAAAAGAGTGATATATAAATGAGATATTCTTATAAGTGTTTTTACCGTTTCTACAATTTATAAATTATTATTATAAAGCATGCGAAAAAAATGCAGGTGCCGTATGTTAGCAGCAAAGTGAAAATAAATTGTGAAACATAAGTGACTTTACTTATAGGTTAGCGTTTTCATTTTATAGAGATTTAATTGACATAAATTTTTAAAAATAAGCTTAGCCAAGCTATTGAGATAAATGAGGCGTTAATAGAGAAGATTGTCGAAGGATGCAAGAAAGCTATAATTCCTATTAGTCGATTGTGTTATTGAGCCAATTATCTATTTTATTGTTAGTCGAGGATTCACAATTAGGTTTATGTTTATTGATTTACTGTAAATATATGGCACATCTATTATGTCATAACAAGCTGATATTTTATCGATAAATTGTTATCTAGAATTTATCGTGGTATCGGGCTTTTATCGATTAACTTGGTATCAAAATTAAGTTAATTGCCGGTAGGTTTTTATTGTATGAATATTCACCGATGGGATTTGGTTTAGTTGTTTTTATTTCCATCGTACATTCATCTTATTTTTCTTACTGCTTTTAATATTTGGATTCCCAATTTACCAAATTTTGCATTGTTATTTTTTTTTTTTCCAGCCGTCAAAGTGTTGGGTTGGTTACTTTTTTTTAGTGACGATTGTTCTATTACATACCACCTCAAAATCTAGTTGTTCAATTTCAATTTTTTTTTTTTTGTGTTAGAATTTACAAAGATATATGTAGTGGCTCCTCTCTCTACCATATTTCATCGACATTGAAGTTATGCAACCAATCTTCAGTCTTCTCATCAACTACTACTTCCCATCGAAATGTTTTTGTTATCAAATTACTTGTTCAACATTTGATTTTCTCAACTTACTTGTTTCATGTTTAATTTTCTATATATTAATGGTTCGATATTTTGATTATCTTTATCAAAATTAAATTTATTTGGGATCTAGTGATTTCTTTGAGGCCACTTAGATTTAATACGAGTGTTATTGAAATACTTGGATTAAGGTATAGAAATATTATTTTAATATTATTAAGTTTATAGGTGGAGTATTTCGAGGGGTAGCAATAAGATTCATGTTCGAGGTTGTGTTGTTTAGCAAGTGGAGAAATAACATGACCAGAAGCGAGGCTTAAAAGTATGATAAATATCTTCACCTACCGAATATTATTCATGCGTAAATCAAAGCCACCAACCACTTTCCCCATGAGGCCTTTAAGAAAAGAAAAAAATATTTTTTGCTCCTCCGTTTTCTAAATCCATTTGTTGCTTAGCTCAAAGATTGTTGATTGAACATCTTCTCCTCGTCATCACCTACTGGCATCGAGGTAAGAAAAGTTGAATCTTGTTAGATATTTCATAAGTTTTTGGGAAGTTTGAAACTTTGTTGGCTTTAGTTGACTTGAGTTTGAGGTTTAAACGGTATAGAGAGTATCATTAAGCTTGAATTATGTGGTTTGGCTATAATAATCGGTTACAGGGGTTGGAAATATGTTGATGTTGTTTGTGTTGAGCTTTTCGTTGACTTTTCTAGAATTTGGAGTTAGTCGTGTTTGATGAAGATTAAATACTTGGAGGTTATCTTTTGGAAGAAATATGATCTTTGGAGTTTATGTTGACTTTGGAAATGGAGTTGGCTTTTTAGGTTGTTTTTCCAAATCATTCTTAAGTTGTAAAGTTTATCTTTGAGCATAATATAGTTATTTTTTGGAATATAAGTTGTGACTTTTAAGTTGTTATAAAGGTATGGTTGGATTTGTGTAATTTGGGTAGTATTTTTTTTTGGATTATGGAACAGGTTGTTTAAAATGGTTAAAGTGGTTGGGGAAATTGATTGGATTGATTAGAAATTGTTTAAAGTGATATCGTTGGGGTGAGGTGATGACCGAAAATATGGAAGGTTGGAATGGTTGAATTTCTCGTTTTATTAGTCGTTTAAGCAGCGTGTGTCTTTTACACAGAATTGTTAAGTCATTGACTAAAATTTTGTTAAGTTGGATAGTTAAAACGCCTTGGTTGATTTGTCATTTATTTTGAATTATGAGATGGAATAATAATATTTGGGATTTAATAGATATTAGAGAGTTATTATTAGATAATATAATAAGTATATGTTCTTTGGATAGGAGTTGATACGAGACTTGCTCTGGACTACTAGAGATATTATAGTTGCTTTTACTACAGAGCCAATTACTTCATCTCAGCGATAGAACTTTCGTATGTATTATGGTTATATTGATATGTGTTTGTTATGTGACTATATTGGTATGTATATTGAGTTATTGAGATTGATGTTATAGAGATTGTTTGTTTATTGAGATTGATGTTATTATGAGATTGTAGTAGTTATTTGTGATTATACCACGTGTGTTGTATGTGATTGTGTTGCGTGTGGTTGTGTATTGTTGTATGTGGTTGGTGTGTGTATCCTTTTGCAGGTTGATTTGGGTGGAATGATATGTGTATATATACATTGAGTGAGTAGCCTCGACCGGGAGGTTTGGCGTGATATGCATATTGAGTGAGTAGCCCCGAGGTGATTCGGGAGGTTCGGTGTGATATGCATATTGAGTGAGTAGCCTCGGTCGGGAGGATTGTGATGTATATATATATATGTGTGTGGGGAGGTGTGTGTATTGGTGGATGGATGTGGACGGAGGTCACAGTGTTATATATTTTGTTGGATTCTTCATTATTGATTGTGTTGTTTCATTTTGAATGAATATTTGATTATGCGTTATTGATGGTTATAAACATATGTGTGTAGTGTTATGTTGTCTGGCTGATGATGTTGAATAAGAGGTTACTATGTAATTTGAAGCGTTGACCGTTGGAAGTAGCGCTATTGTGTTTATCACATATGTTCTTGTAGATAAAGTATGATTATATGGTTTGGATACCGTTCGTAGTATTTGTATTCTGGCTTCCGCGAGCTTACTCACTTATTCTGCAGCATGAATTGGGCGTCATGCTTTTAGGTTTCTAGGAGTTGATCGTCGAGGTTGCCGAGGAGCTGCGTTGATAGGATCACGGATTAAAGATGGTAGGTGGGCGGTGAGTGGCGTAGAAGATCCTCAATAGTTCTTTCCTCTTGTTATGTTTTCTAGCTTTCAGACTTGTATATTGAGGGGTCGTGTGTGACCATACTACTAATATGATGTATTGTGGAGACTATGTGTGTATTGTATGGTTGTATTATTCAGGTTGATGTATGTTTTGTTGGTGATACGTTTTTTGTGTGATGTGTTGTTAGTTATTCATGATGGACAAAAAGTGTATTATTATTATTAATGTCAAATGAAGTCCTTTATGTTGTCATGTTAGGTGGTGACTACAGCGTGCAAATTGTTGATGATCTTAACTTTAGGGCGGCCGACTTTGAGAATTAGTCGTTACGATTTATAAGCACATTGTTTGGAGAATCTATAAGCGTATTGTCTAGCGAGTCCTATATGCGAGTCTTATCGCATATTGTCGAGGCGAGTCTATCACGTGTCCGGCGAGTCCGATTGCTCGACATCTCTTGTCCGGGTGAGATGGAGATTTTTATTATGGCGATTGTAGCGGTTTAGCTGACAAATTGATGAAATAATGATGATTATCTACAATTTTGAGTTGGGCGTTTATGTTGTCGTACTCAACGGGGAGAAGTGTGGGATAGATCGAAACATTGTCGAGGAAGATTGTCGAGAAGGATCCGGAAGATATTGTTCCTATTAGTCGATTATTGTTATTGGACCGATTATCTATTTTATTGTGGTCGAGTTCACAATAGATTTGGGTTTATTGATTGTCTATATATGTCACCTCTGTTATGTCATGACATCTATTATTTTATCAATAAATTATTTATCGTAAAATTATCTAAAACTGACCTCCCATAATTTCAGTTTCTTTGAAAATCATTATTCAATCGTATTTTGGATAGGAGCAGTTGACACTTGAATTGCTAGCATTTGATTAAAGAAATAATTAATTTATCACAACCTTCAATTTTATTGTAAAGGATACCAGCAAAGCAAATACAAATTGTTTTTATTGTTACATTTGATTTTTAATAATTGAACTTAACTAACTTTGCATATTTAATTTACACATATAAATTTAGTTTTAATAAAAACTAACATGTTACTGACCAATCACGTTGGAACTTGGACTTCTATCGTTTGATATATATATTTTTCACTAAATATTACTACATATAATATATGCAAAAATATTTTAATTTAAATTAATAAACTTCAAAACCTGACAATTCTTTTGGGATAGAGTAAGTACATAATCGGGTTTAGTCGAATCAAGTACATATATGATCGAGTAGAGTCAAACCTTATTTTGAAGGTTTTTCGTCATATCAAATTGAAAATTATTTCCAAGGCTTGTGGAACCTAGTCCACATAAAATATCGAGTGGAATCGAGCCCGCCTAAGTTAAAATCGACCGGACTTTTTTAAAGGCCTACATAAATGGCATTGACTTCTAGCCATGTCATGGATATTTACAACATGGTTTTATCTCAAGGGTTTTAACATGTTGTTCTTAAATTATTGATTTTGAATGGTTGATAACTTTATTAAAACTTGATCTTGGATCTCGATGGTTCGAAACCAATTGAAACTTGTAAACTTGAGTTCAAATGTTACTCGAACTTTTAATCTCAATGATTTGAATGTAACTTAAACTAATTACTGGAATTCGCTTTGACTGATTGTTAAAGAGCGACTCGGTCATGTAATTTGATGATTTGAATGTAGCTTAGACTTGAAGCTTAATGCTTTGAATGTGACTTGATTAATTAATGTATCCATTTTTTTCAAATAAACCTATTTTATACCTTTTTTTTGTAATTAATACGCTATATTTTGATGGAGAAAATAGGAAAAAATTATAGTAAGAAAAATGAAAGTTCAATCATAAAAATACAAATAATTCACTCCAAAACATCATCTATTTAAAGATGTATCAATTGTTTATTTTGTTTATAAGTGTAGTACATGTGACAATAACATTATTGTATTATAAGTGTTGAAATATGAAATATTAGATCTCATAAATATATGTAGTTGAATAATTGGATTATCTGTCGATTACACATTTAAACTTATATGCTCGTATATATATTCGATTGTTGGACAAATGACATAAGGTAACTCGATTGACATTAGAGGTTATGATACATATATTAATATGATGTTAGGTTAACATAGATTAATACTTTTTTATTTATTAGATTCTAGCCTAAATTTTTTGTTTCAAATATTTGTCATTCTAATAGAAATTATATACATTTCAATGAACTTTTTTGACTATTTTTAAAGTATGAAATTGTCAGCAACCAATATGCCTTTAAATGATTGTCATTCTACATTTTTTCAATGTACTTTTGACTTCCTTTTATTTTCTTAATCATGTGCAAATTGCTAAAGCGACAACTACAAAAAAAAACTTATGGAGTATATTGCAATTGTCGTCCAGACTGAAATTAAATACATGCTTGAAATCCAAGCCAAAATGCGATTATAACCTCCGGGGTTTAAAAGTGAAGCGCTTATGAAGAAAATGTTGGGGCGAATTCCAATTGTTGGAACCGCGAGATAGGGTATGAAAAAGGAGGGAATAAGAGTTTTGTCCCACATCACTTTAAATGCCTAAATTTTAGGGTTTGAAAGACTATATAAAGGGGACTAAATTGATGTTTTCATTTGCTCATTTGTTTTGTATTACGTTCTCTTTTTGAGAAAAGGTGAAAGGCAAAAAGTTCTTTTCCCGCTTCCCGCGAGTCGAGTGGTGTGAGGAGAAATCCATTTGATTTTCTTCCGTGCATTCTCGGTTCAATTCACAAGGGAGTTCTAGAGTAGAACTTACTTGGAGGGGCTTATTGACCGATGAATTGTGGACTATTCTTAGAGACAATCTGTTATTAATTTCAAGTCTCGGATATATTAAAATTGCCAAAATCCTTGAAGAAAGGTACATACTTGTATATTATTATTTTTATATTATTAAATAGAAATCACGGTTTCGACTTATATATAATTTTTATTTTAATCCCAAAAATACCTTGATAAGTTCTTGATCTATTTCCAATAAATATTTGAATAAATTTTTTCACACTTCACGCCTAGAATTTCTTATTGTCTAAATTTTTTTCGACACACACAACAACAACAAAACAAAATGAAGAAATGATTGATTAAAGCAAATTGATTCTACGAGGATAAATTTAATGATGCAATGCTTTTTACATATTTTAATGTATTTTTTTCATTTTCTTATAAATTGTTATTTATTCTTCGATTTCTTACTCCACTAGGAATATTCTTTGTAAGTACAATGTATCCTTGATGCAATAGCATTGTGAAAATTGGTTGAAGAAGATGCTGCGATGAAGATGTTCCTCGTCGTATCTAAGACATGTAGCGATAATGTTATCGCCCGTGTATCAAAAAGAGCTTGAGGAATAGTTGCGAGATCTTTTGGTGCAACTAGTTGTTGATAATTTTTTATGGATTTATTAATTTAATTAATTTCAACCCGATCAACATGATTACACGTGTTGATTAGGATTATTTAGAACTTCGAATTAAATTGAGCGAGGAGAAAATAATAGGGTTCAGTGATTCAAGACATGAAATATTAATTTTAGAGTTAAGTATGGTTTTACATTAAATAAATATAATTTTAAACCTAGAATAGGTTTTAAAGATCACGGGCGCTTAAATTAATGGAAAGCGAAATGTAGAATTGATAAATAAATTGAGTTTTGACAAAAACCACATTAGGCGCTTGACTCCATTTCTTGGAGAGCAAGTCTTTATAAGTATCCGACAGGTTGATTATCTTACTTGAAAATCTTGGTGAGATCGCTGATCACTGAAGATGGATCGACAATCGAAATCGGGCGAAAGACATAAATCTGGCTATATTTTAAAGAAAATATGAGGAGAAAAAGAAGTTGAAGGGAGGAAAAAAGAAAGAAAAATCCAAGAAGAAGGTAGAAAAAATTTGTAGAAAAGGAAATTTCGAGCATGTGGGCCTTTGGCCTTGAAGCTCTCTCGAAAACATGAAGATTTAAAGGGAAAAGCATGGGCCTTTGTTGGCTTGAAGATTCAAAGGAAAAGCGCATCCAGGATAACTTTTGAAGGCAAAGTGGGCATCCCGACCCGTCAAAGGCGGCCGAGGCCCAAAAAATCTGAGAGGCGTGATTCCCAATATGATAAGAAGGCGTAACCGAAAATCCGACAGGAAGGCGGCCAATCCCAAAGTCCGACAAAGTAGAGTTATCGAAGTCACAACGAGTTGCGGGGAGATGCAGCTGCTTGGGCCCTAACGCGAATCAAGTCAAGGAGAGAATCGAGGCTGGCGAAGAATATACCTCCCCCTAGCGCGAATAGGCGCTGGAGCATGCAATCCCAAGGCGTGAAGCCAGCTGCTCGCTCAAACGCAGTGAGAGTTGCGGGAGATATCTTTGCTAAAGTCCACTAAAACAAATCAAAGTCGGAAGATATGATCGACACACTAAAGTCCTGCTACACATCAGCGTCGAGTGAGGGAAAGGCTGCTAAAGGCCTCTGGCCTTTGAGAACCCGACCATGAAACTACGGTTAAATCAAGTTGATTACTCTGTTGCTAAAGTTCTGACCAATCCATTTCTTTGACGTCAGCGGACAAAGTATCAGTCGTCGTATCAAAGTCCGCGCGAAATACTTATCGATCAACGAGGTCAAGCGTCATTTCCGGCCAGCATGTCTGATCGAAGGGTCGGCGTCGGCCAGTAGCGCTTTATCGATCAAGGAAATGCTCAGCGTCCGGCGTCCAGCATATCCGGCCGAAACTGCCTATCGATCGAAGATTGACGTCCGTGAAGGCGCGTATCAAGCCCAGCGGAAGGGTCAAGTCCGTAATCCGATCCATTATCTCGAGGATTCGAGAAGTCGAAGACAAAGATCGAGAGTCCCTTATGATCCACGGGATCGAAATTTGGCGCTTTGGTTGGACCATATCAGCGTAAAAGACCCGACTCCTTGTCCGGGCCTTGCTCGGTACACATATTCAAATTCGAACCAAGCTGATCTAAATTTCGACTCATGCTCGAGCGAAGCCATGTGTAGGCGTCGGCATCGTAGGAGATAAATAGGCGATAATTCGAGCCGACCGTTTGATAAATTTTCTTTGTACCGGGAAGATTTCCCACTAAGAGTTTGTGTTGTAATAGCATATAAAGTAATGGAAATCTTTTCTCATGATACAAATCTTGGCACCTTCGTTGGGACTATCTACTCTCGTCATTGTGATTCAAAAATGGTTCAAAGGGCTATCTGAACTCTTCTCCGTGTTCCAAGAGGTACTAGAAGGTCTGAGAGTCACAACAATGATGCATCAAATACACAAACCAACCACCGTGTACACCAACAGCATGTCAGAGTGACAAATTGTGTGCTTTAGGAATTGAGCAGCGGGATGCAACATCAGTGTGGTTTAGTATCAGCTAGCTTTGAAGAACACAAAATCAAAGTGTAGGTCTCGCGCTACAGACATGAAGCCCTTAAAGATAAATACAACGAGGTCTCAGTTAACTTATCTTACCCGGGGAGTCTTAGAAGCTGACACGCAGATTCTTACGGGTTAAGCGACGAGCGCGTCATGCGACCTGGGATGAGATATTCCATGCGGCAGGGCATTGAGTACGCCCGAAAGCCGTCGTACCCAACTTGATGCTAAATCTACCTCAGTTAGCCCAGCTCTGGCTAGCATCCGTGAAAAAACCAATCAAATATAGGTCATAGTGACTCATATATTCCATCTGTCCTTGATGACGGCGCCGCGCGATAGAGGGAAGATAGCCCTCTTTATGATGGTGATCGAAGACATGGCCAAACAAATCTGCGGCTCCAAAGTGAGGTACTATCAGCATGGGTGGGAAGATCGTGACGTGAAAGCGTACTGACCGAGAAGCAAAAAGCCAACTTTGAGGACCCCGTATGCTGAAAGCTGCTTAACTTCCAAGGAGTCACTATGTGCGTCTCGCTCCAGCGCGTGAGCACCAGCGTATCGAGGAACCAACGACAAAGGTGGTGAAGGCCCATGTATCTCGGTTGTGAGACCGTACCGGTGCTGACTAATGGAGTTCATATTGGGGACAATCAAGAACCTTCGAAACTGACGAGGCTACAGCGTTCTATGTGATCAGCTCAGCGTAGATAGATTGAAGTGCAGGGCACTGCTGAGGAATACTACGGACTTGTTTTGCATCTACCGAGTATCGTCGAGTCTTGTTCACCTCGTCACAGCGTCTTTGGAGATTCCTCATCATTCCCATGCCACGTGTTCTGAAGTCAACGATGGAATAGTTTCGGCCGGGGCAAGGCGCGTCGATGGAATAGTTTCCTACGCATGATGGATCTTGCAAGGAGTGTAGGTGGTCATAAATGGTGACGCAGAGCGTGTACGTGGTGATTAACCGCTCCGACAATTAAGTTGGGTCGTGGAGTATTTAAGAGGGGTAATAAATATGTAGAAGACAAGTGGCATTACCTTTAATGAGTGAATGTTGGGGTATTTATAGAAATTATGCGAAAAGACCAATCTACCTACCAAATTAGTGAAAGTGTCGAAGTGTCCTACCCAGGGGTGGATCCCGAGAGATCTTTTGGGCAGCGCAGGTGCACATGGGCTAAGGCAATCGTTCTCTCTTGGGCCCACGTCGACAAAATAAGCCGATTCACGCGTTATCCTGCTTCGTAAATAAAGGCGTGAGCGTATCCACCATATTTAGGTTATTCCCTTTGTTGTTTTAGTAGGGGTGGGCAATGTGAGGTCTTGGGTTGGGGTGGCGTGATGGTGGGGGGAGTTGGTGGTGGGAATTAGGGGAGGGCAAGGGGTGGGGTGTTGTGAGGTAAGAGGTAGGGGGTGGGTGGGGTGTGTTAAAAAGAAGGTGGAATCATTTTATTGTAACATGGTTATTTTATTGTATATTTAAAGGAAATATAGTGAACACTATATATTTTAGTTGAAAAGTGGGTTCTGAGGGTTCGGGGGTGCCGGACAAAATAGATAGTACAAGTCGTAAAAATTGGTGCATAGTATAGGGTCAATAGCGAGATATAATAATACCAAGATTGTATTAAAATTTGATAAAAATCCAAAGTTTGTGATAGTCACAAATATGGATGTTTTTGGTTCGCTGAAAACGAAAAAACCGACCGAACGATTTTTCTACTAAATGGATTGGAAAAAATGATGCAGACGACTGATAAAAAATCATACCCGATAAAAATTTATCGGTTCGGTTCTAGCGTGAACCGAACGAAATCGACCGAACCGAACCGACTATATATTATTTTTATTTAAAATATTTATATATGATATTTTAATTTTTCTTTAAAATTTTAAATTTTAAAATATACTAATTTAAATATTTATATCTAATTTAAAGTCTAAAGCCAACTAAGCTAGTCAATAATGGATCGGAGTCACCAAGTGGTTAAGGTCAGTAATAGATCAATGCTAAATGCTAATTGAATAGAGAAACTAATACACAGTAAAAGTAATAAACTAGACTAACAATCTAGCATTCGTGAACAAAAATCTATACACAATACCTAATTCTACATTTACACATGACCAACAATAATCAAAACTTTACCTCATGGATGAAAAGGAGATTGATGCATCTACTCCACAAGATTTGGTTAGTTATTAATTAGACATAAATTATTCTTATGTAATTTGAGTATTTGACAATGATTCGATTACTCAATCTTTCCCGCTCAGCATGTTGTTTTGTAGCTTAAATATGTTTGGAGGAAAAATGGCTTCCTTTGTTTATTTTATGTTACGTTAGAATATGTTGAGTGAAAAAATATTTTGTTTTTGTTTTATTTTATGTTTCTGTTAGAATATAATTTTGATTTAATTTATAATTATTTTCTTTGACTTTTCCAATTTAAGATTAATGTAACTTATATACTTATTTTTATTTAACTAGATAACCTCGGCTCGAAAAGAAGTAAAGTAGACAATGAAAAATCAAATGATAAAATAGTGATAAAATTGAAGATGGGCAGAGTTAATGAGGATCAAAAATAAATCTTGATTAACTGAAGCATTTTAAAGTCATTGAGGTCCAATCCACCTTGAGGCAAAATTACATTCATTGTTAAGAGATACATCGTGTCATGGAAGAGCGGTACTCTTGGTATGAGATCGTATAATGATGAGCAAATGCAAAGATCTGGTGCACGTTTGATAAAATCGACTACTGATTGATGGTTTCACTATTAAAGTGATAAGAACTTTAGTAAATGTTCCTTAACAAAAGAAATTAAGGAGTTGATAGGCAAAATGGTCATAATTGAGTGAGCACTCATTTAGGAAGGTTGAAGGGGAAGGATTAAGGCGGTTGATGAATCTGATTAGGCCAAACCGTTGTTCCACATTAGGAGGCGCAAAACATGATTGCATGCTGTATATGAGAATGAAAAAGCATTTAAAAAAGAGCTTGAGGGTAGAGGAATTTGTTGCAACCACAGTTGTTGGACCTATATGCAAAACTTGAACTATATATGTGTCTCAGAACAATTATGTTGATCGATAGTCTTTGAAAAAGATTATCAACTTGGGTTGTTGAGAATCCTGAGAGCACATACAATTGGAAAATATATAGAGGAATGTTTGTTGAGTTGGGGGATTCAAGATATTTTGACGCTAACAGTAGATAATGCTAGCTCCAATGATACTACTGTTGATTTCTTGAGGAAAAATATTAAGTGGAAAAATGAGATATTAGGGAATAGACATATGCATGTGAGATGTGCTGGTCATATTCTAAACTTGATTGTAAAAGAAGGGTTGAAAGAACATGCTGAATCAATTTTGAAAATTAGAAATGTCGTTAGGTATGTCAAGTCTTCTCCTCTTAGAAAGACAGCCTTTGATAATGCTAAGACATTTACACAAAGAATACTAGTAAGGCATACAGTACTTGATGTGGATCTTGGGTGGAACTCTGCATGAAATGTTAGAGGTGGCCCAAAGTATGAAGATGTATTTGGCAGAGGATGGCTCGGGAGGGATTACGATATAAAAAGTACTTTAAAGGTTGTCATTGATAACTCAAATGTTGATGATGATTGTGATGATAGATATTTGGATGTTGTGGAGCATATGAGATAAACGGTAAGTCAAATCCTCTTCGATAAGAGTTGGTCCTCGACTCAATTTGATTTTGTAAATGCTAGAAACTTTGTGAAATTCTTGAAATTTTTTATGAAGTCACTTTGGAAGTTTACGGTTTCAAATTAATATGTGTCGATCGGTGTTTGAATGTGATTGGTGTGCCTCTTTGCTATTAATTCAAATATTTCTCAAATACAAGATTAGGTCTTGTCCTCGATAGCTTGTCGTTATAACGATCCGCCCAGTCGGCCATACGAGGTAGAATCGTCCAAATCCACACCGTAGTCACCGTCGATGGGTAAACAAATTTAAAAGACCACTTTGTTCTTTAAATAAACCAATAAAAACAATATACATATGAAAGAAACAGTTTTAAAGAAAATGATCTATCGTGGTATTTTAACCCGCACTAACTGAATACAACCATCCTTCAGTACAGAAATGTCAACAACGATGCAGTGCAAGGAAATCGAAACAGCAACAACAATAGATAAATCCAACTACAAACAAAAACAACGAGACTATGAGGATCACGCCACCCATTATTTAAACTTAGCGCTGAGTCGCTTGATCACACGAGCGACCCGAAATCTTGAGGCATACACACATCGACACGGCACAAATGAAATCTTGCGTACAAGCGAATAAGGTGTAGGCTGCGAAGCTTAGTGAATCTTATCTCGAGTGGAAATTAGCCAGCGCGTAACGTAATACAGAATAGTTAAATTATTGTAAATAGATAGATATTGCGAGAATACTATGAAAGCCATAATAAAAGAAAATATGTTAATGATTGTTTTCATGCTTGCGTCATAAGGTATCTCGATATACGACATTACTATGGTCATAATTGGTATCAACTAAACATGCGCATTCTAAATAGAGATATCCGACAATAAAATCCATGCATTTAGAGATATAAAGCGACAACGATACTTGACTAAGGCCGCCGCTGCTCTATCGACCAGCAATGTAAAACCTCACTGACCCCAAACAACGAGACCTCGACTCCACAAGCGTACCAGCAGCCCCAAGTACTTTCGGTAACAATTATGGCTGTTCAATATAAATCAGGATTTCAATAGCCCAATAGACTCACAGTAGACTTCAGCATGGAGGGAGAAACTTATGTCACGTCAGCGTAAACTAAACAACACGCTCATGGCGGTAGTGCGAAGCCGTCTGACCACGCTCGTACGATGCGAGGGGCAATATGTCTGGTCTTCTTTCGATATACATCAGCGGCCTAAACGTATTCTATGCCAATCCGACCAACAACAACCTAAACTCAAAATGACCAAAACGACCCGGGGAATCAAATCAACGCTAATTCGACTCAACACAGCGCCAAAAAAGCGCCTATAAATCCACAAAAAGCACCACCTGTGACCCAGTACTCAAACCAGCCCAATCATACTCGACAATTAGCACAAAAATATATGAATAAACATGCTCACAACATCACCAAATTGACACGTTCACGAAGAAATGCAAGCTAATCTACACTCGTGAGATAAATACTACATTGGCTAGCAATATTAAGCAACGCCTAATAATTCAACTTTTGCACTATTATTTCAGCCATTTTAGCGTTAAGCAAGCAATTATATTTTAGGAAGCTTAAATCGACAGCTACTTTCGATTTAAAGTTTCGAGTTAACCTTAATACATTTTAGTTGACTACCCCAACCACTACGTTTTGGTGTCGATATGTCAGCTTTAGGTGGAGTTACTAAGCGTGCTTAAACAAGTAATAAAGCAAGCAAAATTTCAACCGCTCACGACTCCCATATGATCATTACCACAGCGCCTACATTAACACTTTAAACAATTTCTAATCAACCCAAAATCAATTTTTCCAACTAATTTACCCATTTCTAACAACTTGCTATTCAATCCAAATACTACTCAATTAATACAAACCCATTTCAACATAATTCCTTCCACAACAAAATCAACCCTTTTACTCCAAAAATAACTATAGTAAGGTCTAATAATAAACTTTTTCAATTTAAGGTGATGCAGGAAATAGTCGATCTAAAAAAAGTCAACTATGACATTCGAAACCACATTTTAACCCAAAATTGGTGCATTATAACTTAACCACATAAACTAAGCTTGATAATACTATACATCATAAGTCACAAACTCAAGGTCAATTCCAAAGTTCATAATAGTCAACAAAATTGAAACTTTCGCAACTTATAAAATACAAAAAGTTACAAGTTTTTCTCACCTTAAGTATAGAGGATGATAAGGTAATCGATCAACTTTAGTCCTTAAGCGACAAAGAAGCGAAGAGAATGGAGGATTTTTTTCTTCTTAGGGGGGTTCGGCCAAATGGGGAAAAGAAAGGGGTTGGTGGGTTTGGATGAAGATGATGAATAGTGGATTGGGGGTTGGTGGGAGATATTTAGAATGGTGTTTAAGTCTGTTTCAGTAGCGGTTTTTACTGATTTAATTACGCTTCGAAAATGTATTATATTTTATTTACCCAATTCATATTATCCCCTGACGATAATACTATTCGAACTACAAATTTTTTAATTTTACCACGGCGCTCAATCGAGCAACTAGAATAATATTAAGAAAATATCTTTATACGGAGCAGAGATTTATTTGTCTGCCCACCTGGCAAAAATTTCGTCAGCAATTTTCTCCAGCCTCAACAACCGCAGGCAGCAATGACTCGCGGCCATGTCGTAAACAAAACAACTACAATGACTTACTGCTTCCTACCACGAAAAGTTGCAGGCAGGTTATTCGTATCGAATGAAAGAAAAACTTGTGAAATATTGGAGAAAAATGGAAAATCAAAATTTGTTGTGTATGTAATTTGTTGTACTTGATCTGATGCCAGTGAAATTCATAAGTTATTGCTTGAGACAAGTGTATGAGTTGCGTGTCTTGCCGAAAATGTTGATAAAATGAAGGATGTGTTACATTTGGGTGTTTTTTGAAATTATGACTTTGAGAAAATCATAAAACTAATGGTGATAATATGTTGAGAATGTTAATGATCAAGTGGGAAGTCATCAGTCATGTTTGGGTAGCAATAGTTTGGGATCGTTTGGTTTTTTAAGAGAAGGTTATGCAGAACATTTGAAGATGGAACAACGGGTAGAATGCCGGAATTGAATAAGTATTTGAATGAAGTTTGAGCAGGTGGTTTCCAACGATATTTTGGCGTGGTGGAAAGGTAAATTAAAGTATCCTATACTTTCCAAAGTTGCAAAAGATGTTTTAGCTATACACCGTATCAACGATTTAGCCACAATTGCGTTGAAATGCAAGTGGGCCGAGTTATGATTCTTTTAGGTGAGATTTCCCGATCTTTATTGAAGCTTTGATTTGCGCACAAAATTGGCTAAAGACAAAATCGACCCCAATATGCCTTAGGAGTGAATTGGAAGAGGTGGGAAGAAAGAAGAGAATGAAGATGAAAATAATAAAGCCGTCCAGGCGTTTATAATTGGTGGTGTTCATAATTATATTTTAATTTTTATTCATTATTTATGTTTTGTGTTTATACCTCTATTTTGATGTAGGTAATGTAAAGATGATGGTGCAATGAGCAATGCTTCTTGTCGAAGTTATATAAATAAGTAGCGATATGTTGGCGTCGGCTAATTAGAAGCAATTTGTTTAGTGGCTTGTTTGAAACTATTTTAATTTGAAATTATTATTAATTTATTTTAAAATTATTAGTACTCTGTTTATTTGAAATTATTACTACTACGTTTTAATTTACAATCATGGATTTGGTGAAATTAATTGGTGAATGTGTTTGAATAATTACATTTTGTTAATAAAAGCCAGAAAAACTAGGTAGAATAGGAAGGAGCCAACGTAAATAGGCATACTTAGAGCCGTCCAATCAGAATTAATTTAAATGCAAAAATAGTTTGTATAATTAAAAAAGCAGGAAGTAGAATCGATTTGTACTTGAAATTTGAAAAAAAGCAGAGCAGGCAGAGGCAGAAAGCGATCGCAGTCACGAATACGTATCCACTGCAGGATCATTGCCGTTCTCTCACTCCCACGTTATTTATTCGAAGACTTATCAATCAAGAATCTTTCTGAATCTCCATTTAATAATAATAATAATAATAATAATACACAAACAATAAATATATATTCTCACAAAATATAAACATTTCAATAAAATTAATTAATGGGTTCTCAAGAAGAACAATCTCTCTTAGAAGATGGAACTTATTCACAGGTTCCATTTTCTCTTTATTTATTTCAATAAATAAATAATTAAAATCATTAAATAAGTCTTACTTTGTTTTAGACTAATTTATTAAAATAGTTTATTATGTTGTGTATTACTACAAGATCATGTCTAGAATTATTTTATATAATTAATTATTTTAATAAATTAATCCCAAAAAAATTAAGACTGAAAAATTGTTGATTGTTGACTTTTTAAATTTTGATGCAAATATTTTTGTTTTATGTTGTGTAATATTTGATGAAAAATGTATGAAAAAACAGTAAAAATTATATAAATTAATAATGTCGGGACTGGTGAAATTTATAGTAATTTATAGAGTATTAATTTAAATACTTTATTAATATCGGGATCGAAAAAATTTATTGGTTTAGAGAGTTTGTTAGTTTATCGATTGACAGAGTTTTTTACTGTTTTGTATTTTCAAAGTATTTTACTGTTACATGTTTATTTTGATTAAAATAAAAGGAGTTTGTGTCCATTGAGATAGTAAAATTTGTTAATTTTGACTATTGAGATAGTAAATGTTATCTCTTATTCTAGTCAACTTTATTGGTAGTTATTGGATCTGTGTTAGTCTTTGTATAGTCATGTTATACTTTTTGAAGATTGTTATATGTATTGTTTAATTTTAAAAATTTAAAATAAAACACATGTATGATGATCTTAATGGATTAGTGAAGTGTAAGATAGAGTGTTCGAGTAAGTGTAACAGAGGATCCACACTCGTTTGTTGATTCGTACTTTCGATGTTTTGTTATTTTTACTCTGATTACTTTTGATCACTAAATTGCAGTTATTTTGGATATAAGTTTATGTAAAATTAAGCTTAATTTTCGATAGTAAAAAGTCAAATTTGATAGGTTTATCAATAATTAACATTCTCAGGATACTGTATATGTTTGGGTATTGCTTGCTCTTGTAATAGCTACTCTTTTTTGTTTTAAGATATAATACCTCCAACCGAAACTGATTGTCAAGTTTCGATTTTGATGGTCAAATTTAGCAAATTGTGTGGTCTTAATTAACACGTATAAATACGCGAGTTCAAAATTAGAAAATCCATCTAAATTTAAATCTTGACATTTTTTTTTGAGATGGCGGGAGTATTTAATAGTTGCCAATGTGAGAAATTGTTTAGCTAGTCATAATGATATTTAGTTGCAATCTAGTTGGTTCTATTTACACTTTCCTTTGGATAAAGAGTCTAAAACTATTATGGATAGGTGAAAGTTTGGAGTTCTGTCTATTGTTCTATGCTCTCACGAGAACGCCGGTACTTGTCAGGAGAGATGTAAAACTTGCTAATTAGAAACGTATTATAGAGTTTTAAAATAAGATCAACTATATTTTGACCATTTACATTTCTGAATAAGTTATTTTTTGTGATACCTTTAAATTCATGTACCCCTATCGAATTTGAATCCTCGACTTTAGTCCTAGAACCAGTGAGGCATATTTAATTATACAGAATAATTTTTATATACATGAGTGTGCTTAAGAATTTATGTTATTATTGATTCACTATGATTATGGGAGGAAATGAATCTAAGTGTTAAATGTTCTCACCGTTCTTTCTCTTTTGTCGTTCCTATGCTTCAGGTTGACAGCAGTGGGCTATATACAGGAGATGGATCAGTTGACATTAAAGGAAACCCTGTTCTTAAAAGCGAGACTGGAAATTGGAAAGCATGCCCCTTCATTCTTGGTGTTTAACCCTAAAATCCTTATTTATTGGTTGTTTTGTTATATATTTCCCCTCATTTTTCTGATTAACTAAGTTTATAGGTAATGAATGTTGTGAGCGTTTGGCCTACTATGGGATTGCAACAAATCTTGTTAATTATCTGACAAAGAAGTTACATGAGGGGAATGTTTCTGCAGCTAGAAATGTTACGACTTGGCAGGGTACTTGCTACTTGACTCCTCTTATTGGAGCTGTTTTAGCTGATGCGTACTGGGGAAGATATTGGACCATTGCTGCATTTTCCATTATCTACTTTATGGTAGGTGATTGCCTCGTTTCTGATTGATATATGTTGTTTCTATTCTCCTTGAAAGAGCTTACATTATGTGCCTTATTCGTCATTTCGGCAGGGCAGTTGACCGAAATACTCCCTCCATCCCTTTAAGTTTGTTCAATTTGCTTTTTCAATGGCCACAATTAACAAACTTTGATGTCTTAATCACACAAATTTATTTGAATCAAAATTATAATGCGAATAGTAAAGTAGGGTGAAAATATTATATTTTGATATATTTTTTACAAAATATTATACTACATATTAAAAAATGTATGAGGTCAAAGTTTAAAAAGGCAACACATCCAAATTAGAATGTGGTCTATCTTTTAGTAATGGAGGGAGTACTAGTTAGTTAAACTTTTCATAGACACTTTAACATGCTGTATATGAATATATGCATGCTGGTTGGGCCTTAGTATTTTTCTCCTGACCATCTATTTAAGTTGCAAACTACAAAGGTGATTTCTTCAATCCTCACAATTTTATTTGTGGTTCGCTAACTGACCGAGTTCTAAGGATAGACAAAAAATATGTGGTAAGAACTATTCGCATTATAAGAACTATCAGATTATGAATATGAGACACACTCATATTGGCCAATGTTGGCGAGGCTAACATATTTGAGGAAGGAATGCCTCATAGTTTCATCTACTTGCTGGAGAAGTAGAGATGTAACTTTTCTGATCTCTTCATTTGAAAAGTCTTAAATAGTTGGCTCAAATTTAAATCATTATATACAATTATGTTCATGTTGTCTGCTTTCACTTTGTACCACTCCAGAGTCGAGATTCTTGGAAGATGCTAGACATCTTCTTCCTTTTTTCAAGCTGACCTTTTTTTTGTTTCTTGTTGAAACAATGCATATGGTACCCAAAGAAACAGATATGTATTATAAGCTTTGTTATGTTCATGTTATTATTTTTATTTTTTCTTTTAGCCTGAGTCACTTTCAAGTATGCTTTATCAAAATTTCAACATCTTTTGTGTGAGTTCTGTAGCATTCTATTGGCAGTCGAAGATTGTGGTTTGTATAATAGTGATAAAATTCAATAGTTCTACAAGTGGAGCATTAATAGTAATATCCTCCGATACCTCCCAGCAGAACAAGTATGCTCAAGTATATCTGCGTCATTTGTTTATCCTGTTTCCAATGTTTTTTTTTGGTATCCTGTTTCCTCTGTTTCTCTGGAATGTGAAATATTTTGTTGTTAATATGTTGCAGGGCATGTGTGTGTTGACCCTTTCAGCTACAGTTCCTGCTTTTGTACCTGCAGAATGTGTGGGTTCTGTATGCCCATCAGCAACTACCGGCCAATATGCAGTATTTTTCCTTGGCTTATATTTGATCGCACTAGGAACTGGTGGAATAAAGCCATGTGTTTCATCTTTTGGTGCTGATCAGTTTGATGATACCGATCCAAAGGAGAGAGTGAAGAAAGGATCCTTCTTTAATTGGTTCTATTTTTCTATTAACATCGGTGCATTAATATCAAGTACTCTAATCGTATGGACTCAAGAAAATCTAGGATGGGGCATTGGCTTTGGCATCCCAGCATTGTTCATGGGTATGTCAGTAGCAAGTTTCTTTTCAGGAACATCTCTCTATAGATTTCAGAAACCCGGGGGAAGCCCACTTACTAGAATATGCCAGGTTTCGGTGGCAGCATTTCGTAAGTGGAGTTTGCCCGTTCCGCTTGATAGTAGTCTGTTGTTTGAAACACCAGATAAATTCTCTGCAATTGAAGGAAGTCGAAAATTATTGCACACTGATGAGTTAAAGTGAGAACCCTTTATCATCTTTCTTTCTCTATCATCAGTTTTATATTGCCACCTACTAATATTTTCCTAATCCATTTTTACTCAATCTTTGTGCCTTCCACTTTTTTTTTCCTTAATCTCTATCTTTTGTGACTTTGCATTGTATATCTTATTGGGCCAGAAGATATTTGCATCCTGATTATATATAGAATGTCCTGATATATTAACAGTCGAGTCCTGAATATGAAAATATATGCATTAGTTCGCAATAAGGCTCTATCCCGTTTTATTGGCCAATGACTGCTGGGAAGAGAAAGTTGCATGTGAGACACCCTCCATTTCTCATTTGTGTTGGCTTGTGAACTTAGTATCATGTATGTAGTATGTACTAAGTATTTACATAGAATTAGTACACTCAACAGATCGGGAGGAGTGTAAAAAATTTCTTCATGTGATAGCGTGCTTTTGTAAGAGTATGAATCATGTACATTAATTCTGCATGAATGTTTTCTCTCATTCCTTCACGAAGTTTCAATCTATTGCATTGAATTAGACTTCACATGGTCCATATCATTGTATAACATGCAAATGAATGTCCCATTACACTGTATTACATGAATCAGGACAAGTTTGATAATTAGCCTTGAGAATTTATCATGAGATCCTAATTGCCTTGCAGGTGCCTTGATAAAGCTGCTGTTATCTCTGATAGTGAAAAAAAATCTGGTGTCTATTCTAATCCCTGGAAGCTCTGCACTGTCACACAAGTTGAAGAATTTAAGATCTTACTTCGCATGTTTCCTGTTTGGGCTACTGGAATAGTTTTTTCTGCTGTTTATGCTCAGATGTCTACAATGTTTGTAGAGCAAGGCACGGTGATGGACACATCCATTGGTTCCTTCAACATCCCGGCAGCATCTCTTTCAACTTTTGATGTCCTTAGTGTCATTGTCTGTGTCCCTATGTATGACAGGCTCCTTGTCCCAATAGCAAGAAAGCTGACTGGCAAGGAGAGGGGATTTTCTGAGTTACAGAGGATCGGAATTGGTCTTTTCATTTCAATTTTAAGCATGTTTGCTGCTGCTTTGGTTGAGATTAAGAGGTTGCAGCTTGCAAGAGAGCTGGGGTTGGTTGATAAAGCCATGGCTGTTCCTCTCAGTATCTTTTGGCAAATACCTCAATATTTCCTAGTAGGAGCTGCTGAGGTCTTCACGTTTATTGGGCAACTTGAGTTCTTCTATGATCAATCTCCTGATGCTGTCATAGTTTGTCAAAGTGCACTAAATCTTTTAACAACAATGCGGAAACTACTTGAGCTCTTTATTCTTACTGTAGTGACAGCTTTAACAACGCAAGGAGGAAGAGCTGGGTGGATTCCTGATAATTTGAATGAGGGCCATCTTGACTATTTCTTTTGGTTATTGGCCGGTCTCAGCTTCATAAATATGTGTATTTACATGGTATGTGCTAAACAGTACAAGTCCAAGAAAGCAGCATAGCTGTTGTAAGAGATTCATGTTGCTCTGGGTTATGTTTTTTCTGGAGCGTCGACATTGTGCAGTTGTGGACATAGATAGGCTCGTCTTTTAGACACGTCTTCAGCATATGAAGCACTTAGTATCAGCATATGAAGCACGTTGTATCATGATGTACAAGTAATTTCTTATTGATATGTTCCTAGTTACCTTTTCCACGCTTCCTATACATTGTGCTTACACGATGAACTTGGGTTTTCATTCTAGCATGTATCCTTGGCAGTGAAGTATTTTAAGGGAATCATCTGAATATTTCATGTTGATATGCTGTGTTTATGCACATTTGTCTATCATTTGATAGTTCTTAATGTATATTGTTGATAAGCTTCTGTTCTATCTACATAAATATATTTTGTGTTCAAGTCTCTTGTGTGTAAGAGTCGAAGTTATAGTATCAGTTTTCTATTTTGTTTCCGAACTTTTGTGCCTTGTTTAGCAGAATATTTGTTCGGATGTATGCAAAGTGTCTTCTTAGAGGTACATGATGGTGTGCTTATTTCACATAAAGAACTCAGTATTGTGTTTGGTGGTGGTGATGCTTGCTATTCTGTAAGGCTGATATGTTTTGAAGATGATAAATACTTGAGCTGATTACTTTAGCTCATTATAAAATTATTATCAAGATGTTGACAGGGAGAAGCTAAGATACCATTGGTTGTGGAACAATTATAGCTGCTACAAGAAAGAAAAATTTGTTTATTTTATTTGTTGATTTATATTTTGTTTTATTGAGTATAAAATTGGAATGCATGATTACTTTGTTACTTCATATATTCAGTTACTCAAACTCAATACAACAACCTACATGAATATATATGACTTCAGTTTAACAATCTCTTTTTTCCATTTTTTGCTCTTGTTTAGTATTGCTTCCAACACTTTTTACTATGGATTACAACAAGAAGATGGAGAAGAGGGCACATGAGATTCTGTTTAGAATAGCACAGTACAATTAAGGATGAAGAACATAATCTGAGAAGCATGATAGTTTCCATCACTATTTCTGAGAAGCATGATGGTTATTGCATCACTATTTATACCAAGTTGACTTCAGTTTTATCTGTTATTTATTTTTCTGCAGCCTCTCCAGACAAAAGCATCGAGATGGAAGCGACACCTGAAAGAGCCGGGATGTTTTGTTGGCGAGCATAGGCATCTCTTCAATACTCTGACCGTTCCCCCTCGGACTGAAGCCTCAGCAAGTCTCTGTCGCTGCAATAGAACAGTCTCATTTATCACAGCAGCCTGCAAATCAACCCATCTTTGTGCTTCAAAATCCCTGACCCTCACTTGTGAATGATCTAGGTAACACATTTTATACTTTTCATGAGTTATATTCAGTTTAAAAGAAAGCTATCTCTAATTATATATAGAAGGGTAAAGGTGATGAACTAAAGCAGGGCATACAGAGGTTTTGAGATTTGAGAGGCATAAAGGAATCTGCCTTTTTTTTAGTTATGGGTTTTGTCTGAGGGTGGGGAAAGCTGATGAAACTATTCCAGAAACTGAGTCATCTACACCTCATTCGCCTAACAATGGCCTAATTCTTGCATAGTTGAGTATGTCTCATGGGCCCATATGTAAGTACAATTTCATTTGAGATTTGATTTTTACACTTCATGAAGTGATAACCATGTTTCACTTTTGATGTTAAATTATATTTATATTCTTCATATTTATAAAACCATGATTGTATATAAATTTTCATAAACCAAAGAAAAGGTTAAAAATGAAATTTTGGAGTGTATTTATTTGGAGTGAAAAAAATCAAAATTCTTTCATTTTCTCGATACAAAAGTGTGCCCAAACTAACTTGATACAAAAGTGTGCCTTGCAAAAGCTACATCCACATAGTCATGTTGAAATAGAGGAAAAGAGTAGCAGGAGGATCCTCAAGATGGTGAGGCCTCTCATTACCAATTGCCTTCTTGGTCCGGTCAATCAGTACAACAGTGACTTTCCTCTACGAGACAACCTTCTTTGAATTTCGGCCAATCACAGGGAAATCTTTGAAATTTGCCTCTGCGGAACGAGCTTACGTAAGCATGTGGATTGGGTTATCTGTGGTACCCACTTTGTTACTGTAATTCTCTTCTTATCTCAAAAATGATATTGCACATCAATGTGTTTCGTCCCTATCTGGTAAACACGATCCTTGGTTAAACATATTGCACTCAAGCGTCTGATATACCACAGTCTTGGCCCAGGACCACTAACTAGTCCTGGTACAGGGGATACCCCGCCATGGCGGCTTGCAGCCAGTGCCATATGCTACTGCCTCGTGTAGACAAAGTCACCAGGTAGTTACGGCGTAGCTCTCCGACTCTATGAGAACCACACAGGATAAATACATAACCAGTCATAGACCTTCTATCTATATCTTGGCGTAGTCGGGAGATCGAGTATCCTGGTTTTAAATTAAACACTGACTATCTCCACCATAACAAAGACCAATATCAAACGTACCTCTGAGATAGCGAAAAATCCTCTTCACAACCTGCCAATGTTCTTTCCTAGGGTCAACCATGAACCTATTGACAACACTAACATCATGTGCAAGAGATGGGGTCTAGTGCGAGACCATAGCATTACATCAAACTTTCAAGCTGCCTTAACATAAGGTAAGCGTTCCATGTACACCTTACCGGCGGATGATTTAGGTAAAAATGCAACAGACAGACGGGCATTTGTAGAACTAGGAGATTCAATTGATTTAGTAGCACCATTGCAAATACGGACAAAACCTTCTGTATTAGCCTTTACGTGATAAGAAAAACTTCTTATAATTTCTATCCTAAATATCTCCATTCCCAAAATTTTCTTTTACCTTGCTTAAATCCTTCATTTCAGGCTTCATTTATGTGAACCACTTGACTTTGAATATGGACTTCTCATTGCTGACTATCAACATATCATTTTTATATAGAACTAAATAGACAGAGAACCACTAACCCTTGTTGTATTAAACTTCATTGTCATGGTTTCCTCGAATACCCAATCTACGTCATTAGCAGCTATCAAATTTCTTTTACCTGGGGACTTCTTCCAAACCATACAAACATTTCTTCAACACCAAAACATAGTCTTCCTTTTTAAAGGTTTTACGGAAGCCTCACAGTTGGGTCATATAAATCTCTTAAATTAACTTTCCATGTAAAGAAAATTGTCTTGACATCTAGCTGCTCGAGCTCCAGTCGATATGTAGTACAACAAGCGCCCTGATAGAAGTGTGTCGACTACGGTGAGAATATCTCATTTGTAGTCAATTCCCTCGTTGGTGAATCCCTCTGGAACCCTCTGTAGCTTTATATTGTACCCCTTATCGGTGACAACCGTTCTTTCTACTTGAATTATCAACTTTGCAGTGACAATCTTTCTTTACGTTGGTCTTACAGTGAGCTCTCAAGTCGATTCTTTTGAAGTGATTTCATTTCCTCTCCCGTAGCTGACAAGCCATTGAATGACTAAGTACCGATTCACAATTCTTTATAAGGCGACTCATCGAGGATCAACTTCATACGCAGCACAATAAAGCAAAGGCCAACATCCTCATAACCATACCTCGTAGGAATTGCTTTCCGTAATTAACTCTTACAGGCGTCGAAACCCTGTTTATGTATTCATCTGGTGATCTGACTTCTAATGTTTTGCCTTTGTTGTAACTGAGAAGAGCTACTCTTACCATCACCATTAACACCAAAATCTCTCTGCTCCACCTTTGACACCATCTATACTAGTCAAATGTCAGCGTTTCTACTCGAGAATAATTCGTCTCTCGGATAATGACCAAATTCTATCCTTTCACCATCATCATAGCCTCCAAATATATCCTTAACTTTGTCTTGGTTCTAACTTACCTTCATTTACATGATAATAAGAAGTGTAACCAAAGACTCTAAGACACAATATAATCAACAGACTTACTAGATCTGAGATTGATAGGAGTTTTGATTTATGTACGTGAGGACCACGGTTTATCGGATAGTAGGATGTGTTGTTGCTTACTTAAAACATTCTCGTCAACCCAGCATTTGAGAGCATACAACGAGCTCTCTCCAGAAGTGTTTGATTCATACGTTCTGCTACACCATTCTGCTGGGGTGTATGCCTAACCGTATGATGCCTAAGCGATCCACTTCCGTCTTCTGAAACTTCGTGGCTTCAGAGAACATAATTACAGACCATTATCGATCTGCGACAGCAAACCTTCTTCCTGTTTGATTTTCCACTAAAATCTTTCAATCCTTGAAGTGCTTGAAAGCATCACTTTTACGCTTCATTTAAAACCCAGTCATTCTCGGGCAATCATCGATTAGCGATAGAAAACACACAGCGACCTCCCAAAGATTCAATTAAATGAAGGATCCCGACAAACGGGTGGATGTAATCTAATAATACCTTTTGTTCTATGAGTCGCTTCGAGGAATTTGCTGCGATGTAATATTCCAAAGACACGATGCTCACAAAGCCCCAAGTCTTTGACTACGTATACCAAGAAGATTGTCCACAGGCGAGAATGCGTCCTGCCGCTCGTGTGACTTGAGCCTTATATGCCTGACTTAGTCATATTATCATTTCAACAAGAGAGGATCTGCGACAACAGCGAGAATCAGAACCATTAGGACCTTGTAAAAATACAAACGCACCCAGCAACACGCTTTTAGAATTACCTCAGAACCTCTGCTGGACATTTATCCTCCTTCGCCTCGGGGGTGAAACCCTTCTGTCTAGCAAACTCAGCGAAATCAGATTCTTAGTCATCAGTGGAACATGCCTAACATCTTCTAAGATACAAAACTTACATCATGAGTCCTAATATTCACATAACCTATCCCAACTACTTTGCAAAAGCAGGCTGTGGCCACTGATATTACCACCGTCTTTGCTCGTAAATTAAAACCGTTCCTTCTTAGGACATATATGATAAGGCAGCTTCGCGAATCAAGTATTCATATCGATTGTAAAACATGTGGTTATCGGTAACTAACGCTATATGTTCCTCAGATTTTGTACTACTCACCGGCAGCCTGCGGTACCAAATGCATTAAATTTTGCATTTTCTTAGGACTGATCGGTTTCGATGTCCGTTCTCCTTACGGTAATGTGAGGACATCCTAGTTTCGGACCAGTTTAAATTGTTTCTTAGAAACTTTTTCCCCCTTAACAAATCTACGGTTACTATTGGTGAATAACCCAACAGACTGAGTATCCAAACTAGAACCACTACGGCTATATCTCGATTTTAAGTACCAAGCATTTCCCCTTTCTAGAGTTATAGAATCTTTACCATTAGTCATAAATTCCTTAAAGTTTTCATATGATGATGGTAAAGAAATACTGAGGTAGGCGGCATCACTCATAAATTAAGCATAAATATCAATATTACGCAAATATAATAATATTATATTTAGTCTATCTAAGTGGTCTTTTAAGGATGTACCTTCCTGCGTACAAATACCTTGACCCCAAACAGGCATTGTTCGGCAACAACTTGTTGGTTAAACTACGGTCATATACAAACATACCAGCAGCCCATAATCCGGCGGTCGCAGCAAACTACGTAATAATCTCGTCCTCCCGGAGACAATAGCGGCGTCAGTGCGCCTCCTCGAAAGAATCGATTTTTCGGAACAGTGCGGTGATTATTCATAAAGAGGGGCAGATCCCCTCTCGCTTCAATAACGCCCTCACCTTGATTTTCCCTGGACCGAAATATTTCTCCCATTAAACTTATCTACTTCAAATCACACCACCCATCTTATTATTTGGACAAGCAGTTTGAGCTCACGATACTAGTTTGTTATAACGGATGCGAATCTAGGATCCTGAGAATTACGTAAAGGTTGTAGAAAAAATAAATAACACGAATATTTTACATGTTATCCCTGTGATGTATTGCAGGACTATCCGCAGGTGAAACCACCAGTTTTTCACTAAATGGGGAAGAAACAAATTCTGATTGGCCAACCTTTATGCTCGGATGTGTAGGTATACACAAATAGATAGTTTAAAGGCTAAAACTATTCATAACCCTAAATCAGTATATAGCTTTCCTATATCGGATGTTTAGGTTTCAATGATTTAGAATGATATTGAAGAAGATTATAAACAAAATAACCGCCTCAAAAACACGCAAAACTCAGTGATCGACTGCGGAGGCCGATTACTCTCGGTAGAAACTAGAGTAAACACCAATCGGCCCTGGAGGAGCGATTACTTCCAGCGACATGCCAAAATCGAGTTGAGGTTTGCGACCACCGATCCCACAACTTCGATCTTGATGGTTTAGCAAGCAATGACATAGATTGAGAGCATATTCCATCGTAATCATGAATAAAATATATTTATAAGTCAATGAACAAAATACCAGTTAGACAGTCATACAATAATACATCAGTGTCTCATATATCAAACTAATTAATCAATCAAGTATTTCATAGTTTAGGCAATCATTCTCAAATACATGTCATATAAGATTAAATACTCTGACATAATGTGGTATGTGGGTAAGTGATTGCGATTATAATCTCCGTTAAAAGTCGTTCCATTTAACCATTACCTTTCATGTCATATGTGCATTTAATCATTTGTGACTCGCATTCAAAAAGTTAATGATATTCAATTCACATCACAAGGAATGATATGTGCATTTAACTTATTTGCAAAATATGTTGGCTAAAGTTGACTATACTCCCATCGATCAGGTCCTTTGACTATACTCTCGTTGAGAGGGTCGTATATTCCAACCGTCCAACCCTACCGACGGTCTATGATCTGTGTCTGCTTTGTGTTTGGATAATCAATAAATATATGTAATCATGTACAAATAAGATACTCAATTACAATGCATGAATGATTAATTTCCATAGCTAAGATACTCAATTACACTCCAGTCTATCAATAAATATACATAATCATGTGGACATGTACTAAGATACTCAATTAAAGTGCATGATCCGTTAATCTTCCTAGATTGCCCATTGGAATCATGATTTATGATGAGGTAAGAGAAAGGTTACGGTTCATTAATATGTCTTGAAAAGTGAACTCTTCAATGGTCCCGAGTGTTCGACCAGCGGTCAAAACACTTGATCGCGCTTAATCAAATATCAAATACAATAAAGTAAGAACGGTAATATAAAACACACCAAGATTGTTTGCGATTCGGTCTGCTTGCGTCACCTACGTCACGGTAGCCAGAGAGAAACTGTGATATGAAGTTATTACAAGCGAAGTGCTTATCTGGCTTGATCTGGATTTCTCGATACCTAATTAACGCTTCAAACAGCTAAGACCCCAAAGACTTCCTATCTATGTTACTCCACTTGTCGATACTATCCCGATTACTCGGCGTAATACAATCTCAAGAAAAACACTCGATGATTTGTCCACTGACTATGTGTTGTAACGACCGTGCGTTAGTTAGAAGAGTAGTAGATGCTTACAACACGAATTGACATACAACACACACGAGTATATTATTCTCTCCCGATACAAAGAATGCTCTCTCTAGATAATAAACATGATTTTCGGTTTGTATTCATTCTTCAATCTAACGATTGTAATGAGTGGCAATACAGTAGGATTTCGGCACCGTTTATGGCGGTAAGTTTGATGCGAAATCCACATGCTACATAAGTATATGAGCCGCTTCTATAACTTCAACAACGCCTTAATAAGCAATCTTGTTCATGCAAGGAATATTCTTTTGAGATCTCTAAAGATTGGCAAATCGTCATGAAAAGCAAATCCTCGCCCCGATTAATATGGCGAGCGTCGAAAACCCTCGTCAACTGTTTTAATGACATGATATCTTAATCTGACGTGTCGTATGCCAACAGTCATGAAAACATAATCTTCATGAAAACTCAAGCCAACTATCTACCTTGTCAGCAATCTCCCCCACTTTAGGTGAGTTTCATGACAAATTCCCAGTAACCGGCTTTTCGGAGGTAAGACACAAGTGTTAAAACGGTGCAAACATAGAACCTTGAATGTCCAGACCAGTATCGAAGCGTTGAATTCCTGACATAGTCAATACAAAAATAACGAAGAAAGTAAATAGTGGGCAAAATAAGGCTACTACTACAGCTACTGACTTCCTCCCTGTTGGCATTAAAACAAATAAGTTGATTCATGCAGGCCAGAGAGGAGTCTGTCGGGACCAACGTTAGGTGGTGTTGTTTTGGCGCTTCTAGCATTCGAGAGGTCTTGGCGGTTGGAGGAGACGGTCTGAGGCTTGAATTTTGAGCTTGAAGTTCGGCCACCTAAGTTTAAAATTTGTTGTATGCTCGAGTTTCCAACGTCTTGCTTACAATCACCATGGGCTTTTATCAACGATACGGCAACACCGCCTGGGGTTTAGCACCCAGTTTTCAACTCCTTTCATTGCCACATCCACCACTCTCTTGCCGAATTGATTTGTCGGTGATGATGGTGGATAGTCTTGGCATCTTTCTCTGGTCCATCTTGACTTTGAGATTTCGAGGATGTTGGGCAATCGATGAAGCACATATCGGGCTAGGAAAGCCAATGGGCTTCAATTTGCACCGATCCTAGCATGATCGACTATTTGATCCAAATATGATCCTTCAAATTTAGTTCTTGACCAGTCCCCATCGCCATGACTCTCCCAGCAGCTTCACTCGCATTAGTATTGTTGGAGGTAGGAATAAGATTTCTGATAGCGATCTCTTATGAATGACATACACGAGGCGAGATGAGGCTTGTAGTTGACCTTTGTTTAAGCCATCAAGTCATCCACTCCACATTCAAGGTGCAGATGATGTCATTTAACCGGAGTTGATCGATCGGTCCTCCGTTGTTAATGCATCGCTAATCTTTGTTGATCATTTTACGGGTGAAGTTGAGCAATACCGCCTTTACTTTGTGAAACATAGTACTTTTGGATAAACAATTTCTTGACAGTTACAAATAAATTCCCTCCTGATACTTGGCCAATGAGGACCAATGTCTTGAGAAATAGTCAGCGTCCACCTTACTCACCGATAATGTCCGTGTATGTTTGATTGTTCACTTGTAGCCTCAGTTGCCTTTTTTGAATCTTCCTAGCACAAAGCAATTCCATCGGCCTCATTTTCTTGAGAAATTAAACATTATTCCTCGATTGGATACTTCATCTAATTCCCTTAGCAATTCTTATTGTTTATTCTATTTAGATCATCATTCAACTTCATTTTCCTTTGGTTTTCTTTTGACAAGGTAGGCAGGTATCCTCTTCCTCGGAATCTACATCATCCACTCGAAGACTTGTCTTTAGCTTTTCCCGAGTAGGTTCAAAATGTTGATCCGTTTTTCTTCTTTTAGGCATATTGCCAATTTTTTGTTCCTTAGAGCAGGGGCCTCTTGCCCTTTCTCTTATCTACAGCCTTGCTGCGGATTCGTTCGCCAATCTGTTTGATCATCGATTTGTCTTGCCGCTCTTGATCCCTGCTTGGGTTCGTTTGGTTTAATAGCGACAGCTCTTGTCTCCTCCATTGGCGGTTTTTGGAAACAACTACTACGTAGTCATCATCAAATATTTTGAAGGCTAAATCATCATTCCACGATTGGTTTCACGGTCGAGGAACATATACGGATTAGAGAAGGTTTTTGTTTCCTCAACACTCTTTTAATCCTACCTCATACTTCTCCCCTTTTCCCAATTTAATTGAATTTACATTACAGTAGGGTCTACCATTTGGCAATATTAGGGATAAACATAATGGGGTGTCGCGACAACGATCCCTAAACTACACATTGAGAATCGTGATGACTACCATCTCACACTTTAATTGATTCTCCGGGGGAATTTAAACATTGTCTATTTTAGGATCAGTAGAGGCCAATTTAGGGTTCTTGCAGGTGTTTTCACTTGTTGGAGGGCATTCTCATTATGATCATCGATGTCGGGCCTTGATGAAGTCTCACTACCCGGCTGCATTGTCTTTCGAGGCAAACCCAAATTTTCAGGGCCTTGGATTTTGTCCTTCCGATTGTTGTTGAAATTTGGGGATTGTTTGTAGTGGAATAGGTTCTCCCTTTCATTTTTGCCAATATGCGGAGCAGGAACTTGCTCCTCCTTCCTCCACTTTGCAGCCATCTTGAAGGGAAAAGAAAGTTTTTTGAATTTAGTAGGTTTTCGGGAAATTTTGATTTTGGAAGGAGGAAGTTTGGTATTTTATGTGAGTGAGTATAGTGAGTGGGATGAAGTTGTGTGAAATGGTGAAAGCATTTGTACCACGTTAACCAATAAAGGCGCAAGCAATAAATTCTGATTAACCGCCAATTTCCAAAACATAACGTTGGAGCCTTTTGGCATCCATTGTTATAACGCTTGATCTACGATAAGTGTTATAACGTTAAATAGTTCTATTTGTCTATAACGAGACAAACCTAAGGTAGCTCTTAGATTTTCGAGGCCGATTCATATCAAACCTTTGGTAAAATATCAACAATACGCTTGTCGGTACTAACATGTTCAGAATTGAATTCTTTCGGTTTTCATTAGCTCCCTTAGCAAGTGATGCCTTATATTGATGTGCTTGGATTCTGTGTGTTGACTAGTTCTTTGAAATATTTATGGCACTCATGTTTATCCACAGGTAAGTGTCGTAATACTTTGGATTGATACCGTATTCCTCAATCATACGCTTCATCCATTATTAGTTAGTACGTCAACTCTAGCTATGATATATACGCTATTTGTGGATAGAATCTGAGTTACATTTTCATTGAACATGAGCACCAAATTATTTTCAAGAAAAACATCCCCACAGTGCTTTTTCTATCCTACGGCATTTCTGCCCGATCCAGTACCCTACAAAGAGAATTGTTGGTAATCAAGCATTAGCCACAATAACCCATGGTTGAGAGTACCTTGCACATATTTAATAATCCTCTTCACAAGATTCAAGTGGCTTTCTTTAGGTGCGGCTTGAAACCTTGCACATACTCCAACCGAGTGTGCAATGTCAGGTCTACTAGCTGTTAAGTAAAGCAGACTTCCAATCATACTTCTATAGTTGCTAATGTCAACTTCATTTCCATTCTCATCCTTGGTAATCTTCACATGAGTCGCCATAGGTGTTCTCTTTGGCTTAGCATTCTCAAGGCCAAATTTTTTATACGATGTTCTTGGCATATTTTGATTGGGAGATGAATATACTTATCCTTCCATCGACTAATGCGGATTCCCAAAGAAAAATTTCAATTCTCTCTGTCTGCATCTCAAATTCGACTTCCGTGTTGAATGAGCTTGTTTTACGGTGGTTTGACCTCCACGAAAAACAATGTCATCGACATAGATTTGAGCTACATCAGTTGATTTTCTCCTTTTTATGAATAAGGTACTATCAACTCCTCCTCGTGTATAGCCATTCTTGAGTAGATAGACAGTTAGCCTTTTAAATACCGTACTCACAGAAGACTTGTTTTTAGCCAACAGTGCCTTATTGAGTTGTAGACTTGATCTCCCTTGGACGGGAATCTTCAAAGCACTTTGGGTTGTTCCACGTACACTTCTTCATGTAATATGCCATTTTAGAAGGCTATTTTGACATCCATTTGATACAATTTGAATTTTAGAAGACATGCTAGTGCAAGTAATAATCGATGGCCTCAATTCACAGCAAGCAGACAAATGTTTCTTCAAAATTAATTTCTTCAACTTGAGTGTACCCTTGAATTTCACAAACCCGGCTTTATTTGCTTATAACATTTCCGTTTTCATCGGTTATTCTTAAGATCTTTTGTTCCTATAACATTGTGATCTTTTGGCGCTGGCACCCCGATTCGAACTTCGTTTACGTCAAATTGTACCCGGTTCTTAACTGCGTAGCATTGATCCAATTTTCATCTTGAAGAGCAGTCTTCACATCTTTTGGTTCAATTTTTGATAAGAAGCATGTTTACATAAGTAACCCGGCCATTTTTACGTAATCAACTCTACTTTTTGTCTTGTGGTGATCCTGTCACAATTTCACCCTATTATGTTCTGCGATGGGATAGGTGGTACGAATACGTGCAAGCGGCTCAATCAGTCGTTGGTCTCGATAAGCGGAGTTGTTTTCATTTCATGTTGTTATTCGCTACTACAGTCGAGGGGCAGTTGGATTGACGGCGTGCGCTTCCTCTTCGTCCTCCTCTTCTGGATGTTCAACTTGATCGATGACTTTGACATTTATTGACTCCATGATAGTTTGTGTCCGTTTGTTGCAGCGCTCTTAATGCCACAACTATTTACGGGTAATGTTGATATCTCTTTGACGCCAATTTTGCCTTTGTTCTCGATTGACAGAATGCCAACAAAACACTACCAAAGATAGCAGAAAATATTGAATCTTGGGTCTCCCCTCCATATTTCATATGTTGTTGTTTACACTTTGGTCGAGAAAAGTAATTCTATTGTGAATATAAATGCAGTATTGGCGGCCTACGCTTTGAATTTTGCTCAGATTTGCATTTACAACGTTACTCAGCCATTTCTTGGATGGTCCGGTTCTTTCTTTCGACAATCCCATTTTGCTGTGGAGTGATGGGAGCTGAGAACTCATGTCTTATTCCTTCTGTGTTACAAAAATTCTAGGCGAGAATTTTCAAATTCGCTCCATGATCGGCGGATTACAATGATTGTCGGATCTTTTTCTCTCTACGTAGTTGAGTGGCAGGTTGTTTGAAACACCTCAAAGGCCATCGGATTTTCTCGAAATTCGGCCCAAAAGTGAATGTCGTCGGCTTACACACATAGACATACTTCTTTCCCCCTACACTTTCTACCTGCATTGGTCCCATTAAATCCATATGTAAGAGTTCTAGTATTCTGGTGGTAACCACTTGTTGTAACAGTTGGTGTGACACTTTAGTCTGTTTTCCAACTTGACATTCTCCACAAGTTTTTTCTTTTATACTCATACGAAGTCCCTTCTGAGCTTCTTTTGAAATCGATTGTTGAATATTTACGCCCAGTTTGTGTGTCTAATCTTTTGTGCCAAAGGTCGGCTTCATAAATCCACTTTACATGACATGCTTTTGTGAGATGTCCATAATGCAGGTAATGCGTCGATCTCTTTCCGCTTCATAATTGGTTCTCCTTGAGCATTCTTGCCCACATACGTATTTTTAGTAAACTGACCTTGACCGCCGTCGCGCGGTTGGCGTCTGATGAGGTTTACGGTCAATCCGTCCATAATAATACATTCCTACGACTTAGGCGGATCCTAAAGTACTAAGACACCCTTTTCTTGTAATTCTTCCTTTTTCTCCCCCACTCCCAAAGGTGGCACGTTCTCCTCTTATTTCTTCTATGTTACTCGAGGTGAGATTTGTTTCCCGGTCGTGTGTTTGGAGCAACCCATTTCAATCAAGTACCGCCCCACCACAGCTTGATGGCGGCTTTAGGGAGGTGAACACTCGTGCCAAATGCAGGTTCGCCGCTACCCGCTCCTTTCACAGGCGTATGATACTTGCCGTCCCTTACAGCCAAAGTTTATAGCGATTATGGTGCTATATGTCCTCTTCATGATGATAGCATTTCAACTAACCTTACTATAAATGCTCCAATTTGTTGGTTGAGCCGGTATCCTTAGAGGGTATCCACATGGTAGATTGAATCTTCCTTCAATTTGGACAACCTATTCCAGGTCCTAAATGTATTCTTAACTTCCCTTTTTCGAATTTCATCCAAAAATTTCGGTACTAGAATTCGTCATTTTGATGCCTCACAGTGCGTAGTTTGGATTTTTCCCACCACGAAATTAATCTCGACCTTTTGTTCTTGATTTTCTTGACAGATTCATATTTTGGCTGTCAGTTAATTTAACTGGTTTCTACTCTTTGTTAGCTATGAGTTAATTTGGTCCGTTTTGAAATAACATTTGATAGTTGGCTATGAATTCCTCCTCAGTCAATTTCTCATACATCCGTCAGCAAACGTGGTGATTGTGACCTCTGATTGGATGTTCGCTTTATAGCGATGGATTCTAGCGTTGAGCGCAACAAAGTGTTTTGAGTATTTCCCTTAAATCTCATCAGTCATCCATCGAGGAATGAGTAAGTAGTAACTCTGGTTTGCTTCTTGATGTAGTTTGGACATTGAACTTGAATGTGTCCAAAACCTTCACATTACACATTGGACTCCACTTCCCACAGATTGTTGATTTTGTTGTAGGCTGTATCCCGTTTATGCCGCTTCCTCCTATGATTTTGTTGATCCTAATTACTATAAGTAGTAATAGTCGTCTTCTTCCCATCGCGGCAATTTCCCGTCGGTTGGTTGTTGGAGTCTTGGCATCGCACCTTAGCGGTTCGCCCATTATGCGGTTGGAGAATATCCACGCTTCCTTGGCAATAGATGCGGAGTGCTAATCATTTGAACACATTTGGATCAACAGCCGTAAACATAGCATTGATGCTTTGTCGTTTCCTAGAAACTGACTAAAATGCTTGAGGGGTCCTTTCGGCACCAGTTTTCTGACAATTTCTCCTCCTTAACTTCATCGCTCTAGTGGGGAGGGTGTCCATCCGATGTTATTGACTTCGGTCTTGGGAATCAATAGATTTGAAAACCGGTCATCCCCAGCTTTCAGTAGGGATAGTTTCTTTACGTCAATTGAGTTTTGTAATAGAACCTCCTTCTTTAACTGACGTCCATGTCTCGAGAATTCACTTGGATGCCGCTCGTAAATTCAGTGCCCATTTACGATACGATTGAAAAAGTGAACTCTTCGAGCAGCGATCCAGTGTCCGACCCAGCGGTGAAACACTTGATCCGTCAAATATCAAATACAATAAAGTAAAGGACAGTAATGTAAAACACACCAAGATTGTTTGCCCAGTTCGGTGCAACGTCACCTACGTCTGGGGGGCAGCTAGCCCTAGAGAGAAACTTCCACTATTCTTGAAGTTATTACAAGCCGAGGGGTCCTTATACAAGCGATCGTCATTTCTCGATGCCTGCTAACCTTGGCTTGGCTGCTTAAGGCCCAGGCACTCACATATATGTTGCTCCCACTTGTAAATCTTATCCGATGCCGGCGTAATACAATCTCAAAAAGAAAAACACTTTCGATGATTGTCACAACTATGTGTTGTAGCGACGTGCGATTAGTTAGAAGAAGCGATAAATGATTCTAACCTGATTGACTACGCTACGCGCAGTATATTCTTACTGCCGATACAGATGCTCTCTAGATAATAAACATGAGTTTCGGTGGTCTTCATTCTTCAATTCAACGGTCTTTATATAGTGTAGGTCTAGTAGGGTTTCGGCCTTTATTTATGGCGATAAGTTTGATCTGGCAATCCAGCTGCCTTTCGTAGGTATATGAGCCATATAACTTGACACTTGCCTTAATAATAATCTTGATCGCCAAAGGAATATCTTTTGAGATCTACAAAGATTGGCAATCTAGTGCACAAGGAAATCTCGTAACCCGATACTGATGAGACATCCGAAAAACCCTCGTCATTTGTTTGACAACGGCGTTAAATATCTTAATCTGGCGTGTCGTATGCCCAACAGTCATGACAACATAATCTTCATGAAAACTCGAAGCCAGCCCATCTACTTGGCATCGACAATATGATTTATTAATGTTTATTAATTTCATAGGATCTCGATTTTAATATAAAATTATATAAATTATTAAAATATATTATTTTAAGATAATCTGATTGAAAAAATTGACAAAAAGTTTATCAATATTATGCTATGCAATCAAAATTTGTTGAGCAATTGATATAGATACGTAAAAGTTAAAAGCGAGCATATAATTGACATTAATGATTTTTTTTTTGAAAATGGTACTTATTACTTAAAGTGTACCAAAGAAGAAGAAAATATATTATATAGTATATAATTTGTATTTTTAATCGTTAATGAACCATTAATGAACAAAAAAAGTTTAATGAAGCAGTAACTTTCCACATACTTGAAATTAAATTCAATCTTTCTAATGTCATCGATCCTTTCACCAGATTTTTTATTTATTTAAAGAAGCAAAATCCCACCTAAATCCCACATTTTTAGTAGAGGGGTGCGTCGGACCCAGTTACGGATTTTTCGAGAGGCGGAAAATCCAGTGACAGTTCAGTTTATGAAAAAATGTAAAAAATCGGTCGGTTGCTCCATCCGGTTCGGGAGGCGGATTTCGGATTTACAGTTTTTGTGACTAATTAGATGAACAACTAAAATAATAAACAATTTGAAATAATAAACATTAGACAACTAAATTAATGAGCATTAATAAACAAATTCGAAATAATCTTATACTAAAAATTAATAAACAACTAAATTAAAAATAATAACTAAAATAATAACAAATTAATAAACAAAATAAACAAATTAATAAGCTAAAATTAATAAACAAATTGAAATAATAAAAATAATAAACATTGAAATAATAACTTAAAATTCGGAGATTAATAACACCTTACTTGAGGCCTTGAGTGTTTGAATCGCCCAATGAGTAGAGGGGGAGAGGGTTCTTCAATCGGCAATCCCTTGATAGGGGAGGAAATTCGGGTTTAGGCGTTTGGGGCGAAATTGATGGTTTAGGTTTTTATTTTTTGTTATTTTGAGTCTATGATGAATGGAGTTTGGGTATGTCTGCATTAAACTATTAGCTCATTTTGTTGTGGACTTTGTGTTTATTTAGTGAACCGGACCGGACCGGTTATAATCCGGTCCGTTCAGACCGATAACCGGATCGGTTCGGTTTTAGTCGAAATCACATTTGGCAGGTCGGTCAGGCCGGTTTTTGTCCATCCGTAGGACGGACGGATCAGCTTCGGATCGGATTTTTTCGAGTCAACCGAACTAATTTTGAGGTCATGATTAGTCCACTTGTTATATGTACAAAGCGTCCCAAGGGCGTGAATAAAAGAAAAAAATCTCTTAAAGGATAGATCTATTTTAGAAACACGGCAAAAAATTGATTAATTAAAGATTGATTTTACAACTCATCAATCTTTTGAAAATTATAAAAGAATGTAGTATTACATTCAATTTGCAAATGAAGCATATACAACACAATATGTGTTGGATATGGATAAATGGAAGGCAGGAAAAAGAAAACCCAATTTCCTTTTGGATAGTTTAACCTTCAAACAAGTAAGGAAATTTTCCAGAGCTATCCATCAAGATAGGGAATTTATCAATCTCCTCACTCCATGGATTAGTCTTTTCATAACCATCAACAGTCCTTGTAGCCTTCCAGATTATGCTGCAACATTTGAAGCCAGACCCAAATGCCATCTGCCATAAGCGATCGCCTTTCTTGATCCTACCTTTAGCCTCTGAATAAGAAATCTCATACCACACTGTACTACTAGAAGTGTTCCCAAACCTAAACAATGTCATTCTTGGAGCTTCCATTTCCTCATCTCTAAATCCCAACACTTTTTGTAGCTCATCAAGCACTGGCCTACCCCCTAAGTGTGGGAAGAAGTGATCAATAGCTACACTGAATTTTGGGACATGGGATTTGGACTTTCCCCTACCTAGTTTCCCCTTCATAAAGTGTAACAAAAACAAGATTTTTTCAGAGAGGGGGAGGATTAAAGGGCCTAATGTGATCAAGTTCAACGATATGGCATTTTTAGCTGAGACCAACAAATCTTTGCTTATTGTAACGCCTCTAAATCCTTGTTTATCTTCTTCTTGAAAGATGCAATTATATGAGGTATCTGAACTTGCATTGTGAGTACTAACGGCATGGATGAGTTGGTATTTCGAAGATTTGCAATCCGAAGGGCGATTTGAGAGCAAAATTGCAGCTCCACCAACTCGAAACAGGCTATTGATGAGAATCTTTGAGCGATCAATTCCTAAATAGCAATTCTGGGAAATATTTTCTGTACTCACCACCAAAGCATAAGTGTTATTGTGCACCTACATATACATACAGTAAAAACTCTATAAATTAATAGCGTTGGGACTAATAAAATTTATTAATTTAGAGAATTATTAATTTATCGATAAATTAATAATTTATTAATTTGAAAAGTTTTTTAACAACATGAAGATACAACACTACATATGTCTATTGTCTGTTGTTATTAATAAGATAATAACTTTTTCAATAATTATTTTTATAATATAAGTCCCAAAAAAAATCATACAACATATTTGTACTAGTGTTTCCTTCAAAAACTCTTTAAATTATGTATGTTATCCTACTAACATTTATTAAATTAATAACTCTTGGATATAAATTATTAAAAAAACTCTTGGATATAAATTATTAAAAAACTCTTTAAATTATGCCAAGAAAATTAGTAACTCTTGGATATAAATTATTAACTCTTGGATGTAGTGTTGATTTTGCTGAAAATTAATAACTCTTTAATATAAATTATTAAAAAATTCTTTAAATTAATAAGTTCCAATGTTAGTAGGATAACATACAACATATTTTTACCAGTGTTTGCTTCAAAAACTAACAAATGTCATCACATTGACAAGTAATTAAAAGCAAAAGTTTGAGTTGAATTGATTAGACATATAAATTAACTAAGTTACATGACATCCTTGATTCCATCAAGAGGCTCACTAAAATTGATAAAGTGAGATAGACACCTTACTAGCTCGGTCGACAAGTAAGGATGCTTCTTGAAAGTAAAATGCAAATGTCATTGACAATTTCACAACAGACAATAAACATATGTAGTGTAAATATTATTTTAATTTATTTCAATATATCGAAAGTTAAAACATAATCTTTTCTGTAAATCTAGTTATATGTGTCTGATGCTGCGCAGTGCAAATTATTTTATTATTTTTTATAACAAAAATTATAATAAAAAAATAAAAAATTTAAAAAAAAATCTAAAAAGAAATAAGATAGAAAAAGTTCTGTGAAAAAAATAAAGATAGAGGGCGTGGAAATAACTTTTATTTTCTTGATAATAATTCACAGTATTCGTAGTAGATAATAATTAAAGTAGTAGTTTATGGAGGAATATATCTTTGTTAGTGATTCTGTGTGAAGATTCTTATGAAAATTAAAAATTAAAAAAATTATCGGGGAGGGTAAAATAGGCAATACTTTAATTTGAGCTGACTTTGTAACCGTCGATCCGCCCGTTGCGCGTTATATATAGTATAGATACGAGTTAGTCTAATGATTGTCGCTGACCTCCATATGAGAAGTGCTTGCTTCCGATCCATGAGAGGGTCTTATAAAGCATTAACAAAGAAAAAAAATAAACTACTAATATACCTATATTAATACTACATCCATTTCCAAATTAGTTGAATTTAGAACTTTGAGGCAAGCTTTTAATTATCCAATTATTTTATATACATTATGAAAAATTCTAAAAAAAAATAATATTATGAAAATACTGAAAAGCAAATCTGTGATATCGATTTTATATTTTTTTGATTAGTGAATAAAAGTAATTTAACTCTTGATACGAAATCTCAAAAAGTCAATTAATTTAAAATGGAGGGAATATTGTATTATTTGGAGTTTAACCCATTTTCTGAATTTGTGTTTATGTAATTGAGCCCCAATTAATAGTTAAGTATGTATGCTCTTCCTATCCAATGAAACATTAACCTCAAATTTGAAAAACATTTGCGTCTGTCCATGAGCTTTCATTATTTTGTACAATTGAGCAGCAGGGTAAATTTGGAATAACAAAAAAATGGCTTCACATGATGGAGCTACGTTTTGCTGGTAACTGGTAATAGGCACCTTAGGATTTATATAGGTATAGATATATAAAACTAACCAACCTAAAGATACTTTGTCTTTCTTCAAGGAATAAAAAAAAAACAACCTAAAGATAAATTATATTTAGGTACCTAATAATAATATAATAAGGGCAGGTGGGGTCATCAATTGAAAATTATTAATAAGACGAAATTTCGAAGACAGAAACACTTGCATAAAGTGGCAAGATCCATCAAAGCATGATAAAATCATAAAGTTGCGACATCCATCTATCAAATTAGCCAACTATTCAGTCCACGACATGCAAAATCTTGACATCATCATGTTTCATAAGGCTATTCACAATGGAATAATTTTGTTGAATCATTTATTAAGCTGTTGAATGTCTACAATGAAGGAGTTGAATAACTGGTTGAAAGTGAGCTGGATTAAACTGAGATAATAATCTTCAACTGTTGAAAAAATGAGCACATGGGCCATGAGACAACTTACTTAGCGGCGACAACGCATTAGGTCTTTCCGTGAGGCAGGCGCTTTATCCTCGGCGAGCCGGCAATTGAAATGATAATGTGATAAGTGTTGATTTTTCGAGGGTTTTTAAGTATAATAATTTTTTTAAGTATAATAAATTTTATTATTTTGTATTCTATAAATAAAAACTTAGTTCATTTGATTTGAATATAATTTTTCCATTTCAATGTAATTATTCTATTATCCTTTACTAAAAGATTTTTTGTATTTATTTTTTATCCATTTTAATGTAATTATTTTTTATCCATTTTTTAGAGTCTAGTCAAGCACATATGGGCAAAGTTCGGAATGTTTCGTGATTAAATATTTTTAAGAGTCTTATTGTGTGTTTTAAAAGTTTGATTGTAGTGTCGATCTATTATATTGTACCGTGTGGTTATTTGTATATCATTAGTTGTCTTAAGCGTGTTTTTAATAGTTATTATTTTTCAATTCTTGTATTTATTTATTTACAAAAGTTAATTATTAATATATGATATTATAAATTATTTAAATAAATATTTATAAAAATTTTGTTTTTAAAAATATCAAAAATAATTTATTTAAGTGTTAATTATTCTTATTTAATTATAATGATAAATTATAATATTTAATCATAAAATAAAAATATAAGTAAATAAGAATAGTAAATAAAATTGGTGAAAGGTAGGGTGTTGAATTTTATTAAACAAAACCATTGTAGAGTGTAAAATTTGAATGGTTGTTGAATTATTATGTGGAAGAGAGAGAAAATGATGTGAATGTTGGAAGTGAAAAAGTAGATGTTGAATGTTTGAAAACCATTGTAAATAGTCTAATAGGTCAAAATGATACTTCTTTACATTATTAATTTAATACATCATAGTAAATTTTTTTATTTCATTATAATTGACAGATTATTTATTTTTATCAATGCCATTTTTTACATTGAAATTTTAAGAAAATTCTCTTTTGTTTCTTAATATTTTTATTTTAAATTTAGTTAATATTTTATAACTTCGTAAAAGTAGTAAATTAAAGTCAATTATTATCTTATAAAATATTTTTGAGGTAAATGTTGAATTAAATTGACCTGAGGAGTAATGCATATACTACATGCATTAAAGAACTTGAGTACATATATACCTGAAGAAGTTTGTTAGCCATGCCAATGGCCCAAATGCTAGCAGTGCATCCCATGCCACAAGACCTGCTTCGCAATATCATGTTTGAGCTTGTAATGGTTCACTATTATGCTAGCAAGAGAGGGGATTGGATTGAAAATTGAGCAATTCACAATGAGTATCCCAATGTCTCCTACTTTCACTCCAGTCTTGGCTAGTAAGTTGTCTATGGCTCCAAATATCACCATTTCAGCTTCTCCTCTTGCTTCTTCCAAGCTTGCATTTGGTGGATCCTTCAACAAGGCCTTGGAGAGATAGGTTGAGTCACCTAACCCTCATCTTTCAAGTACTATTTTCATGAAATCCACCGTCTTTTCTGGCCAAATCCCAGAAAAGGAAGCTCTTTCAATGACTTGTTTCTTACTTTGCATGAGATTTTGTGGGGGTTTGTAACATGCAAAATCAAGCAAGAGCACTTTCTTGGAATGAATTTTGGTATTTAGAATTTTGTATGTAAGAAGTAGCATGGCTTGGAATATAAGTGGTGCAATTAATGGGTATAATTTATGAAGATGAATAATGTATTGGACAAAATTATTAATGAAGGGAATTAGGAGAAACATGGTGGGACTGAAGCAAGTAATTAAGAGGAAGGAGACTTGTTGTTTGAGAGCTAATAATTTGATCGTATGATGAGTTGCTTTAGAGACTAAAAGAACCCCCTTTATAGCATGACGATTCTCTCATACAACTATGATATTTCGTTATCTTATTTTAAGGATCAAGATGCCTAATTAAGGGCATGTTTTTTAAATATAAAAAATATAATTTAAAATTTGAAGTATGACTATAAGTGATTAAATATTAAATGATTGAAATTAAATTATAATTGAATTTGAATATTGAATATATTAAGTTGTTTGATAACAATTTAAAAAAAAATTAAATTAAATTGTATTAACAATTTTGTCTCTAAGTTAAACTGTTGAAGTGATTAAGTTTAAGTTATTAAAAAATTAACAAACGCCTTTAAGTTAAATTGCAAACTCTAATTTGCATTGTGTGAAAATTTAAGCTCCGCACCAAAGAGCTTTGACCGAGCAAATGGTCATATAAACTAAGTGGCATATGATATTTATATGATATCGGTTGAAAACATGTCTCTGACGATAATTCAAGAACCTTTAAGAATATATTTATTTGATGCTATTGAAGTTAGATCTTTAAACGGATTCGAATCGGATGGCACCCTATCAAATTTTAGAGGATTTAGAGTTGTTGGTGCATTATAGTTGGTCAGAAGTGTTTCGTCTTTGTCACGACCAAGCGATCCTTGACGGATGGTAGCACCTATTCAAGAGTCGACCACGCCCAGATTTTGTTACATACTTGAAGGAGGATCTCAGATCCTAGAAGATATGATTTGATGGAGCTTATGGGCGTGACTTGTAAATCGAAGACAGGAAGATCTTAGATCTAAAAATAAATAAATTATCTTGGCCGAAGCATTTATTATTTGCAAGAAGGAAATGATTCATTTGTATGTACAAGATGGAAGTTTTGGTTTATAACAATATTTGCTATAAGCGTTGCATGTGCCTACGCTATATTATAGCTTCGTTTTGCGAGACGAAGATAGAGTGCGAAACAAGAGTGTATTACGCGTATTGTATTGAAGCATAGAGTTTTGTCAACGAGGATTTAGTGTGTAGAAATTTGAGATATGCAGGAGTGTTACTATAAACTCCATTAGTTTTTGGCCTGGCCCATGCGTGACACACAGTTTACAACAGGTTTATTCTAGTAAAAAGTATTGTAATTTACACATACTAAGGGATAGTAGTGTGTAGTGAAGGATAGGGGGTGTTATAGTCGGGAGGCTGACTTATACATTGGTGTGGAGTAGAATAGGAGGCTGAAGAGAATGGGGGAGCATTAGAGTAAGACCTGTTTGTAATTCTTGATCATGTGGAATCCTTGGCTGGGCCTCTTGCCTCCCAGGGCGTAGGTGCTACTTTTGTATTTGGCGGGTTACCAAGCGTGTGTTTTTACTTTTAGTGGTTACTTTTCAGTTGTCGTTGGCCTTCAGTGGGTGACGGTTGGTGCAATCACATTGGTCGGGGTAAGATTACACAATTTCAATTAGTATCGATGAACCTTTCTATCTTATAAGAGTGGTGGAGTGTAATCTTGTGTATGGAGGTTTAGAGAAGGAGGGTCATGACTTGACCACATCCTTAGCCAGGGACTAACTATGCCTGCGAAGGCAAGAATGAAGCTGCGTTCCTAAAATCACTTGACCACGAGAACTTGGAGAGTTATGCGTGTTGGATGGGTACTCTATTGTCAACAACGGAGGTACTCACGATCAGTAGGAGGATGGTGGACCATTGAAGAACAAGAGCTTGCACTTGCAAATGACAAGGTTATGAATCTTATCTTCAATGCGGTTGACTTAAATGTTTAAACTAATTATTATATGCCAGGCGAAGGCGCATGAGATATATTACAAACCGCATATGAGGAAACCTTGAAGATACGAATGTCGAGACTTGACGGTAACCACTAGATTTGAAACTCTAAGAATGGAGAGGAGGGATGAGTACATGTGATGTATATATTTGAAGGATATGGCTAATGAGTCGTTTGCTCTAGGCGAACCCATGAATGATGAAAAATTGGTGAGGAAAATACTTCGAACATTACCCAAAAGGTTTGCTCATAAGGTAACCGCTATTGAAGAAGCACAAGATCTGACCATCATAAGCATGGATGAATTGATAGGAAACTTGGCCACGTTCGAGATAGCTCTCAATGAAGGAGAGACAAGTAAAAAGAAAGGTATTGCGTTAAAAGTCTCCTCAGAGGATATAAATGATGAAGATTTGGGAGAAACTATAAACATGCTGGCTAAGAACTGACAAAGACCCTCGAAAGATTCAACAAAAAAGCCGCCCATTAGTAGTAGCGACACATGTCATTGGCAGAAACAATATGAGATGGAAGAAATCGGCCGAACCAAAAGCTGACTCGGTCTGCAAACCCGGTCGAAAATCTAAAGGTCGGTGCGAGAGAATGTGAGGCTTTGGACACATTCAATGAGAATGTCAAAACTATGTCAGAAACAATCCGAAGTACTCAGCAACCTTGAGTGATGATGAATCTAAAAGAAGGACAAGCGAGATCGAGAGTTGCTTAACTTTGTACGCATTCAACTGATCATAGAGCCATGTCGCGGCGGCTGCATGACTACGGTGAACACAGAGAAAGACATTGGAAGAAGTGTTGAAAACTACAAACTGTTGTACACTAAATGGGTAGAGCTAACTGCGGTCTATACCAAAGTGGATGCGAGAAAGACAAATTAAAAGATTGAGAATGAGGAATTAAGAAAACAGGGACTAGCTCAAGATGAAGAAATCCAACATTTAAATTCTCAAGTGAATGTCTTGAATAAAGGAGTAAAAAGATGATGAACTTCAGTACGTATATCTTGGAAGAGATACTCAGGTAGGGAAGAGCGTAGGGGATAAGCCTTGAGAGCCAAAGACAGAAACTAAATTTATTCAGAGAGGTTGGACACAAGTGTCAAAGACAGGAGAGCACCAACTAATGGAGACATAGGCAGAAGAAAAGTATGAATGCTGCAATTGTGGTAAGAAGAATTCATGTGCCCCTCTTTATTTACAATTATATGAATTGAGAGGCAGTATCAACCACACAAAACTCGATAGGTCATGGTAAACCTTTGTAAGTCAAGTAGCCTACATTTCTTTAGAAGACATCGGCCAGGGAATCAAGTTGGTATTTTGATGGTGGATGTAACTTTTGGGGAAATAACCTAGTGTCTTGGTTTTATGAAAGCAAACTTCAGTGTCTTTTGACAGTGAGGCCGAGTACATAACAGGCTGGTATGAGTTGTACTCAACTCTTGTGGATGAAGCGGATACTTGAAGGAAGTATAACGTGAGTCAAAATATCACTGACCTTATGTTGTGATAATTTGGTACCGTGAAAATAAAATCATCGGCTGCTTCGGGCAAACACATTGATATCATTGCATCATTTATAGAGAGTTGGTAGAAGACAAGGTGATATCCCTTGAACATGTGAGTACAGACAAACAACTTGTAGATATTTTTCACTAAGGCTTTGGATGGAGCTAAGTTTGAATCCTTGAGATCATCTCTTGGATTGTGTGTTGTTGATCAGTAACAATCAAAGGAAGGGTTGTAAGCGACATTGTGTGTAACAAGTGTTGCGACAAGTGTGAGAGAACATGGGTTCTCGTGAGGTTAAGTCAAGGAGCTATAGCGGATGTGCAGAAGCGTAGAATTACATTCCGTCGAGTCGTGAATTGGCGGGGAAAAAGGAAAGAAACAGTTTGATGACTCGTTATATGTCGGTGTAGGTTATTTAATACGGTGGGATCTTGTCGAACCACTCACATTCCTTTTAAACACTTACCATAAAATATTTCTCTTCCATAATTACAACCCGGCATTAAAACCTTCCAATTTCATCATCTTTGTTCAAAAATCATCCATGAGCCTCGAACAATTGTTCTATAGAACCTGAATTCATAACCGCACCATTCTCTCTCATAATTTGCTAAAACCACTTGTTAAGTATGGTGAAGACAAAATTCAGTTGAACACTTAGGAAGGCTACCAAGGGAAAGAAAGAATTTCGACATAGATGAGACATGCATAGAATTCGGCGTATAGATGAGACATGCGTAGAGGCTAAGAGTCAAAGACCAGAACTCTCGAGACTTGAAGATGGGTTGATGAAGATATGAGGCTATTTTGAAATCGATTCCCTTGAAGAGTATTCCCTGCATTATTGACCTGAAATTCCCAGGCTCGGCCCGATACCCACAACAATTATACGCCATGGGTTGATTACACTAATGTGCGTGAACTTCGATAACCCTAGGTCAAGTGATATTCATAATGCAAATGATGATGTTGGAGGCCATCTTGAAATTAATGTTGAAGAGATGATGGAGGAAGTGGCCGAGGAGCCAATTGTTGACATAGAGTCTCGACTCTTGCATATTGCGATGTCGAGAAAGCTGCGGGTACAGCAGGACCGTCTGTTATGTCATCTGTCAATGACAGATGTGAACCATCTTCTGTGAATGAGTCTAGGAAGGATCGTTGTTGAGGATTCTGATCCAGCTAGTGAGAATGCTATGAGCGTGATGCTACAGTGCCCGACCCGGTGGTGAAAATGCGGTGGTGATGTTGTGAAGGGTCCTGATCCAGTGATTGAGGATGGGGTGCCTGATGCTATTACTGAACCAAACACTGAGGGCTTGGAAACTATCAATGAACCAAGTGTCAAGGACACTTTGAATGTAGCTGATGTTACAAATGATCGGTCAAAGATATCAGATGTTGACACTATGGAGGGTATGTCCTCTGACATACCAAGAGTTAGTGAGCCGAGCACAGCTGAAGAGGCTCGTAGGGTTGATGATCATGTGTTGCGACACCTTGGATGAAGATAATGTGATTCCTTCTCAAAAACGAAATTCAAGAAAGAAGGAAACTGAGGAAATAGGTAGAGGCCGGTCCTTCCGAGCTAAGTGTCCAAAGAGGAGATAGGCGCCAGAGGCACGGAGAGCCGAGAGAAGGGCGAAAAGGCGCTTTCATCGTCTTGCTTGAGGCTGCCGGAGGCGATGAAGCGTAGAGAAGGAGGCTGAGAGAAGAATGTTGTTGAAGAACAATCACGATGTCATACATGGTCGGACACACATCATCGATGTGGCTGGGTGCTGAGCACGAACCTAAGTTAATGATGTTGATAAGGACTTTGATGAGGAGGATGTTCTTCTTTGTGATGGAGAGAGAATGAGAGGCAAAAGCTGACTCAGTTGAATGAGAATCGAACAAAATCGAGTCGAAGGATTCCAAAAGATAACCGATGTCCCACTGACCAATGTGTCATACGAAGAAGCGTGGCGGTGAAAGTTTGTGGAAATTTAGCGGCGTGTAGGCTGGCGAGAAAGTGTTGTAAAAGCAGCCAGCGAGAAGAACTCCCGACATCATGGGAATTCTTGAGGAGGTTGGAGCCATGGCTAGTGTAAGGTTACCAGCCCTTACTATCAAAGCATGTCCGGAGTTCATATGCGACATTCGAGGATATCGATGACACTCTGAAGCCTATAAGGTAACATTCATAACGTACCTTTGATTTTTCTCCAGGATTAGATAAATGATCACTTTGGAAGATGATAGGGGTGTACTTGGGTATAATTTGAGGACTAGTGATATAGTCAAGGTGTAAGCAATTTAGAATTTGTTGACACATGGCTTGGTTTTCAAAAATTTGTCGTCCTCAGGTTGAGTGCTAAGTATCTTTGTTGCGTAAGGTAGGAGTTCTGGTGGATCCCAGCTAACATAACGATTAGAAGCATTGGGAAAGTTTTGTATATGATTGGGACCGGTGCTTCTTTTCGATAATATGGGAAGGTGCTCTTTGATCAAATCACTTTCAGCATTACCCACTTCCCGTCTTTGTGTTAAACCCGATTCGTACCGAAAATGATACGCGGCGTTAACTACAAGCCATCGCGATGATATTCGACATCCGATGATGTTGAGGGAGGCTGATCTAGGAGTCATTACCATCGCTCGAGAGGCGATGGAAGGGACTCGTGTGACCGATAGCCTGCAAGGACTGTCGAGGCCCGAAGAATACCTCAACGACTCACTGCTTGATGGCGCGGTCACGCTCCTGAAGAGATTAGGTATTTGAATGGGGTGATTGACAGGCATGACTCGTAAATCGGTGTTGGAGAGCAAGGCGAGGAGTCGGCCAGTGAGGATAGATGCGGTGTTGGTGATGACTACTTGCTTTGATTATGTTCTTTGTTATTGATTAGAATTAGTGTACTTTGGCTATGTTTTGGGACAAATAGGGAGATGTAGAATGGAGGGAACCACATGGTGGGTAATTTTTTATTTCTAGTTTGTCATGTGATGGATGTGTGGTGGCGTGAGCATTAATGGCAGCTTTGTTTCTTTTATTTTGGCATAAATGTTTGTATCTGTCCTTCAACGATGTATTGTGTGATTTAATTAGGTATGTTGTGTTAGATTCGTAACTATACTCCACTTTTATAGTAAAATTACATTCGTACCTTGTTTATCAATAAATAATTATCTCCATAAAACAAAGTGAGGGGTAAAATAAAACGGTTGAGTGTAATTATCAATGGATGGGTGCAAGAAATCAAAAGTCCTTGTACGTACCTGTTCATAAATAATAAAAAAATTCTTTGCATTACAATAATTGTGTGTGTGGTTTGAGGAAATTAATTAAATTAATAAATTCTTATATAATGAATTTTATTAATTAATTTTCACTCTCTACAACCACATTTTTTTACTCTAAATAATATCATTAATGGTTAGTGTTATATTATGTTACTTCAATTACTATGATTGTACTTTTATTATGGAATGATGATTATTAAATGGACTTAGTTGAATTACCAGAATACATAATGATATATCATCATTATTATATATCAAGAATCAGTTCCTTCTTCAATCGTGTGGATTTCTGTGGTTGAATGTGAATCACTAGCAAAAATATTATTAGGTTTCTACACCGACATCGGCTCTCAAATTATGAAAAAGAGTATCTTGTATATAGGCTAATGCTTTACGATCAATAATAAATTAGACTCATGCTTATATATGATTTTGGGAGGAAATATTGGCATCTTTATAAACAGATCATAATGTAGTTTGTTGCCTGATTAATGGATCATTTAAACTCCTTGACCATTATTCATGGGTGAAAATGTCATAATGTTTCGATCGGTCAAGACTGTGATAGACCATCCAGTTAGACTCCTCTAATAATATATTTTCACTTTTCAATTTGATTCTTTTGTTAGATAATTCATATATTTAATCATAGATAGGGAGCTCTTAAAAACCAATTAAATTATATTTTATCCTTTAAATTTAAAAAAATATTGTATTTTTAATCTATTTAACCCACTCGATTTGTCATATTTTATATATAACCCTTTAAATTTTATAAAATGCAATATTTATGTTTATTTGGTCCACCCTAAGAGTATGTTCTGTGGGACTCGTCCCTGATTCATAAGGAGTGAAAAACTTGAGGACAACAAAACAAAAGGAAGCAATACGTAGTCATACGTCTGAGATACAATAATGGCCATACCAATCACTATCTTGTTGGAGGTATTAAGTAATAAAAAATAATCTAAAATACTTGGTTGTCAAGTAATAGAAATGACAGTTAGATTTTTTCGAATATTCTCCAACTTGATCTTCGTGTAACTGAGTGTAAGAACCGTACAAATACTATTTAATGACGAATAATTCGTCTCCAACTTAATTCTGGATCAGCCAGTCGATCGAGTCATGAATGTTTTGTGCAAGTCAAGTCCTTATTACAGTATTTTCGGAGCTATTGCAAAAGAAGCATTATTTGATTACCACACCAGGGAAAATTTAGCGTCACAAATAAAATAAGTCAATTATATTTCATTTAAATAAGTATGAAGGATGTATTTGATTAATTCATGATGGAAAACATTTGAATGTCCGATTCTACAATTATATATCAACCGCCAAACAAGATCCTCAATAAATATATCCATACAAAACGACATGATTGTGTTTCTACATAGAGCCAAACTGAGTTACAAAGATGATGAATTCATTAGCATTCTTGTATGAATGAATGATAGTGATTGAAGACAATGAACATTGACGATTCATCAGGTTACCGAATCTGATGCTACTTAATCTAGGTTTCATTATAGTTGTTTTCCTCATCTTAAAGTTGTTTGGACTTGTATCCAATCTTCGTAGACCACTAGCTCCATGTCCTTACATGCCGACAAGGAGAAGGAACAGTTGATTTTTTGACATACATGAAAATGTCAAACTTCACCAAACAAGTAATAACACTCCTTATCATTGAATCCATTATAATTATAAGCATTTGTGAGGATTTCCACTATAAAATTAATTGGTAATAAAAATGCTTAAGATTTTATATATTGATTTGGGAGGGCACGGCTTTGTGGGACGTGTGACATTAACAATTGATATATGTCATGGTCCTTAGGTTTTGAGTTAATTGGCGAAATGATCTCGGATAGTGGGCCAGGTTGCCTTTTAACGTAGTAGTTTGGTCTTCGATGATGACATGAATGCTGTGACAACACGAGAACTAACGTAGCCTTTAAACTTAATGAAAACATTGCGTCACCTTCGAGGATCAAAGTGGTATTTATGCAGGAATACTATCATAGAGGGAGTAAATAAGGTTACACTATCTTTTGAGACTTTTAAAATAAAGGTTGAATTATAAATTTTGTAAAATTATTACGATTAATTAATTTAAACTACACACAAATAAGAATATGAGACTAGCAATTATTTATATTGAATAACGGAATAAATAAAATGACAAACAATATAAATAACAAAAATAAAATGATAAATGAAAAGACAAGGGAAAAAAACAACTCGGCGATTTTAACGAGCTTGGTTTCTAAGTACTGACCGTCGAACTTGACCTCATGATTTGAACAATCACCACTATGAAAGGAGATAACTCCGGGTTCGTTGCAAGCGAAGCAACTCGATACAAAATGGTCACAAATCTTCTAGCGATCACAAAACCTAAGCTCTCCTTTGGATTTGGCCTCTTAATCTCCCGATTAAGAACCCAAGATACTACCCATGATTTCAATACTCTGTCTCGATTAAGAACCAGATACAACTTGAGTTTCAATGAAACTACAATCAATAATTGAATGAACAAAACACTATGAAATCCTATCAATCTAATTCATGGAATAATCTAGAGTGCCCTTTTTGCTTTTGAAATTTCTCATAATGAAGCTTGAAAAGTATTGCAAAAGGATGGTGAATTAGGTTAAAAGTTGCTTTGAATTGAAACTTTTATAAGAAGTGAAAAAAGCGTAGTAGGAGGCTGTATGGGGACTTTACCATGTCCCAAAACCACACTTGACTGTAGTCGAACCCGTGTCGAACTTGTTTCGAGGATTTGGTGTAGTCGAAAAGCCACGTCAAAAAGCGAGGCTTAGGGACACTTGTTCGGACTTGCTCAAGTCCCACTAAACATGTGTCCCGAAAAGTCTTAACCAAGCAGAGACGAAATTAAAAGACTTCGTTTTAGGGTTTGATTTTCAAATTAATACTATTTTAAGTTCAATCTTTTCGTGACACAAAGTCATATCACTTTCCGAACTTAAAATGGTTTTAATTTTGAATCAAACTTAACCTTGAACTTCTACACAATTCAACAAAATAATTTAACTTTGAACATGTAGTATTTAAAAAATATTTTAGACAAACATATAATTATTCTAGAAAATAGATTAGTTAGTATTTCTTACAAAGATCTAACTTCGCTAAGACTAAATCTTGAGCCCAATCTTTGATGGATGACTTGAAATATACTGATCGCTGAAATAAGTCAGCTTCAAATAACTTTCATTAGTATTCGTGTTGTTATCAACAAAATAAAGAGTTTGACAATCTTTAGATAAACCAAATTACGTTATCTTTGAGGGAATAAACATAAAGGCTCCCTCGGCGTATGCAATAACAACTACAAGCGTAGATAATTCCATGCCCTTTGATAAACAAAATCAAAATTATTAATAAAAAGATAAAATGCATAAACATAATTATCAACCAAACAAAAACAACAAAAATAGTCTCCGAACAACTTGATGTGAGAACCACATGGAAAATAAACCGCATGTGACAAACAACAATTTATCCCCCACTTTTGTTATCCATAAAATGAGAGGACTCCCGAGAACAAGTATAGAAGGCAAACACATAGCATGCATGACAAACTCATTGAAAACATAAAAAGTACTCAAATACTATGAGTCAAGCATTCCCAAGCGGTGTGTAAACTTCGCGTATGCTGATAGAGCAGTAGTCGTACCTCTAGAGCGTCACCGATAATAAGATTTCGAGGATGATTCTTTACCGTTCTAGTTGCCTTAGTAGATCGTCATGTATTCTCCCGTACAAATTATCGTTCACATTTTGAGTTTCATCTTCCTCGCCTGGCTCCCCACAAATTGGTGCTTCTTTTGGAGAATTTCTTCGTTAAAATAGGTTCATATGATATGACACATTTTTCTATCTCGAACCCTCTTGACTGTCATCGTCTTCAACAAATTTCAACACAACTTTTACTAACACTTTTTAGGTCTAGTTGATACTTAAACTTGACCGACCATGAAGCTTTATTTCCAACTTTAAGAACAAGAGGCATCGCCCCGTCATAATAGCTGCTTGACCACTATCGATCATCTTAGCGACCCTTTGGTGGGGCCCCTAAGGTTGGGACCGTCGTCAACTTTGAATAATCAGTCATGGCCGATTGAATACTTGATAAAGTAACCGTTTAACGTGGTAATAAAGTAATACAACTCGTCCGTCGAATTTGAACTAACAGCCTTCTGTGGTGAAAGTTATAATATAAATCTGACATCAAACAATAGGTTTTACAACTTTCGAGACAACAATAATTGTAAGTACAACAAAAACTCCGAAGATAAAGAATGGCTGGTCTTGAGCCACCGTCGCCGCTCAGCAGTGCGGCTACTTTCGACATTACATCTCGATTATCCCTTGGCAAGCCCTAGGCATAAAAGCGTCCGCCCACTTAGAAATAGGGAAGTCGGCTAAAAGGCTGAGTGAATACAAATATCACGAAGTTAACCCGCCTTATCGTACAAATAAAGAATAATTCAAGTACACCTATTTAAAAACTATATCGCCGAAGTTATATTTTATATGCTCTTCGCATGATATAAATCTTTCACTTGTGGCTTTCCCTTCACGCGATAAACGCGCGTGTCAACAACTTCTTCGCGTAGCGCCTTAATACCGAAGATATCTCTACATTTATTATCTTTACTACGAAATATAGCTAATTCCCGATATAATATACAACTCAAACTATGCAAGCTTCGACATATATCTCAGCGTCCCTCGCTAACTCAGCGTCTGCCTTCGGCCGCTTATCTTTAGTTCACGCCCGTCTTCTCCCGATTATAGTTGTACACCTCCGACATCGAATGTTTATCATAAGAACCTCCAAATCATTTTATTATCTTAATACTGACTAAGCAACTTATATCTTAATCTCGATAACTTAAATGCGGAATTATCTGCCCAAATTTTCATTTAGTCTACAGGCGATTCACACCAGTAGGTATCATGATCGAGGTTAGATCGTAACTTATATACTAACACGTTTGAATCCGACTTTCCACTATATATATAAAATATCATGACATCATCTATGGAGTGTATGAGCGTCGGTTTATAATTTTTTATACTTAGACTACTACGTTCGAAAGTTATCTCGGCCGTTAACTTAGTAACTTTTAACCTTAAAGGGATGTATAACGATTAACATGACCTAGGATCCATAGAAAAATCGATAATATTATCAATAATCAACTTGAAACCTAATTTGACATAATTTAAATCAAAACTGACATCTAGTATAATGAAGCCTGATATCCATAAACAATAAGTAGTCATAAAATAGATCATACAACCATAGCCCAGAAATTTAAACAACATGTCAAGATATAATACAAAGTCTCGATAAGGCACACCATCACCCCGGGAACAAAATCTGAGACTTCAGCCAGCGACTATGACTCTAGTCATCAAACCATCTATCTACCGTATCTCCTTGTATACCCGACCTACAATGCGCGTATCTTGATCAAATGCACTGCGGGGTGGACGATCGCTAATAAACACCGGCTCTTATACCGAGTATAAGGCCAACATATCTTAGTAGTATAAGGCCACGCCGACTTGATGCACACAACAACGTGATCATAGAAATCATCACAGCCCTTATGCCAGTATAAGGTCAAGCGAATGCTTATCTGGCTAAGTATAGGCCATGTAGCGCTTATCTTAGAGTATAAGGCCACCTTGGCAGCTTATACAGAGTATAGGGCCAGCCGCACTTATACACTATGTATAAGGCCAGCGCCTTATACACTAAGTATAAGGCCAAACCGCGCTTATCTGGCTTAAGTATAAGGCCAAACCCCGGCGCTTATACGCTAGAGTATAAGGCGATAGCGTCGCGTATCTGCCAAGGAAGGAGAGCCACCTAACCCCTATCATCCCATTACTGGGTCATATCTAATAATACTCAAGTCACCTCAATATCATAACTCCAACAGCCTCTCGATAATCGACTCACTACACTCCCCCGAAGCAATATCAAAGAAGCAGCAGCTAAAACATCTCGCGTCGTCAATGCAACCGCCCAGCAAGGCCACGAGAAATACATAAGTGCCGACAGTCCCGCGAGAAATACATAAGTGCCGACAAGGCCGCGAGAAATACATAAGTGCGACAAAGTTACGGAAATACGGTGCCGACAAGGCCACATAAATCCCGAGAAATGGCCAGCCAAAGTAATGTATTATCGAGGAATGAGAACATCATTCGATCTTAAAAGTACTTGATAACATACGTAAATGGAATTATGTTTGATGAAGTTAAAACACAATGGATAAAATCTATCAATTTTGTATACCAAAGTAATTTCTATTCTACATAGATGTGTCCTTAATTGGTGATACAAGTAAATTATGTTGATAGTTGAAACCATTTGAATAAATCATACTCAATAGATGACTTAAGGTGACACGAGGTGAAATAGAAGATTGGAATACATGAGTGACTATATAACTCACTTTTATTTACCTTACAGATGGTGATTAAATCAAAGTATTCGATCCGTTAAATGAACATATAGTCATAAATGAATCAAGCATTTGGTTTTGACCAAGTTGAATGTATTCATTGGTTGACTATCTGCATGCTCCCATTACATGTTGTAACATGTGTGTTTAAGTGAGTGATCCAAAGAATGTTCCTAAATAAATATCGTGATGATGAATCTTTGACATTGTTATTGGAAGTTCGCATCTCAGCTTGAGAATAAGAAGGAAACTTGATTATACTATTGGTATCCGAGTTGAAAACTTGAGCTACGGTATAATGGAGTTAGAATCTTCATCTTGATATTTTGATTGAAATCGAGAAGGGTCAAGTGAAGACAAACCTTGAGTTCACTTAAAGGTTAGTAGGAGGCCTTGACTACACATAATTTTACATATTGGAGTGCTAAATGAATCCTCATACAACTTTGAAAAGTATGGTACTAAATAGATTCTTGTACATTTGTGAGCCGGTTACATATATGTGACATATGCTATATTAGTCACAATAAACTTAGATGACATTTGCTTGTTAAGCTATAATGCGTCATGAAGCTTGAGGTGAATAAAATCTATGATAGATTAAATTCTATGATAGATAGATTCTCTTATTGACAAGGCAACTCTCTATTAGAGGTCCGTTCCCACAAGTAAGGACCTCACGTGATTGAGAGTGGTTGGAATCTATTACATGGTAATATGATTCACCGTATTCCATGTCGGATCATCGTTGCGTCATCTCGAACATGACATATACGATTCCCGTAATAGGGAATTATGGGGTTTTACTAAAGAGTATTCCAGCGGATTGAATAAGATTTGTAGTAACTTTGAGAGAATAAAGGTAACTATAGTTAGGGAAATGGATCGGAGTTGTTGATCTTACTTTTGGAGCAGATTGTGATTCGTAAATGAAATTTGGTCTACTATACTCGGAGTAAACTAAAGAAGCTTGAATTTCGGTATTACAACATTACCGGTCGAATTTGTATTGTTGGTAATGTGATTAGGAATATATATTTAATAAGATAGATGTATTTTAATACACCTTTAGTTGTGTTGTAAACGCTACCGATAATAACTCGAAATGGTTAACTTCCATAAAATCTGAGATAGTCTTTATATATACCAAAATGAGGTTTTGTCCTTGTTACACTTCACTAGTGAGGTTCGACCTTGAGGTGTAAGTGGGTATTTGAGAAAAGCGAACCCCGGATGGTAATGTCTACGGTTTCAAGGAAAGATTATCATGAGGTTTAAAACTCATTTTGCTACGGTACGTATATGAATATATCGAGGGATAATCTTACCATCCTTTGATTTCATGGTTAAGAGAGAGGAGATGGATGTAAAAACTACTTGTAAGTAGCTTTACGGTTAGGACATGATTGTAATCATTGCCTTAAAGCTGTATGCTAAAGGACTTAAAGTTAATCTGAAGCTTGGGATCACGTGTGGACTTGAAATATCTCGGAGTTGATGTATTCTTATGTGATTAAATCAAAGTTTGATTTCACGAGATCGAAGAGGAAACTGAACAATGCAAGGTTCGGTGGGAGCTAGTTCACTTACCTTCTAAAATAAGTTAAACAATTGATTGAACAAGGTAGTTAACTTTGTTTCTGTCCCGATTGTTAACTTCTGATATATGAATCGTAATTCCTTCATATTGTCATTTATTGGTTCACGGTTAGGTGAAATAATAAATCCCAAAGAGAAGTCTAATTTCTAGAGAAGGCAACCTATCGGCGTTGACAAGAACCTCTTGAGTCTAGAAATAAAAGATAGTCATTTTCTGGTCGGATGTTGATGGTTTTTGGGGCAGCTAGCGTTTGATGACCCGGCATAGTGATGATTGATGATCGATTCTCTTGAGATAATGAGAGCTTGTAAGTCTAATTAATCTTATGGTGGCGGTTTGTATATAGCGAGGAGCTAGTTTGACATTTGCCAAAATCATAGAAGATATGTATATACATGTCACATGAATTTTGCTTAGAGCTGACTGAAGTTTAGCGGTGCGGGCCACTACGTATATAACTATCTATATTGTATGAGTTGTATGTCTTGACTATGTCAAGCGTCACGTCTTAGCGAGGATCATAACAACATATGTTAGGTGACACGATAAGTATATGAACATGTTGATATATTATAGGGGATTTGTCCATCCTTGATATACAAGGTAGATCTCGGAGCCTCTACGAGAATCATGGCTGATTTGTCCAGCGTTTCGGTTTATTAGTATGGTTTCGTAGTTGAGTAAAGAAAATAGTAGTGTTTCATGACACACTTCTTATGGTTAACCTTTAGCAGAGATCGCGAGACAAAGGAATTGTAAAGTAATCGTCCAAGGGCAAGTGGGAGTGTTGGAAATCAATAGTTATTGGTTTCATTTATTATGCCCGTTGCGACAATTGTTGTAACAATTCATTTACTAGTTTAGTGAATGTGATTACATAAATGGAACGTTCAACTATAGTAATTGTAATTACTAGTCGGAGTTTTCACGATAATACCATAGGTTATGCCGGTGCTAGATCTCATGCATAACCGTTATAAATATAAGTGGTCTATTATATTGTTACGGCCATTATCTGAGCCTAGAAGGTCACACATATACAGTGACGTTGAGTTATATTTCATGTATTGAAGAAGCAGTACTTGCTATTGAGAGTTGATTGTAATGAACGAATATTCTCAATCAGGAATTTTACATTAATAATGCCGAAATATAAATTTGATAAATCTGAATTAATTAACTAGTCAGTTTAATTAATTTAATAGTTAATTGAGCTCGTTAGTAACTTGTTAGTTACTTATTAATAACTTGTTCATGTTTAATTTACTTAACAGTTTAATTAAATTAAACGAGTCGGCTTATTAAACTATTCGGTTGGGCTTTTAAGGATTAGTTGAGAACCTCTATTTAAGTAAGACTTATTGGGTTTTCACGCTTACATCACAACAAAAAACCTAGCCACCAAAAGAGTTTTTTCGGCCTCCTCCCTTTCATGGAGTAGCCGAAAACTTATCAAGTGCAAGATTGAAATTCTTGCTTTGATAATTCCATCCAATCTCCCATGTGTTCTAGCAGACCCAAGTACTGGATTCGACCTCTCCTGGTGTGCAACCAACTAGAGGCATTGCCATTTTGTGATGCTAGAAATAGGAATTCAAAGGAGGCTTCGTGAAAGATTTGTTGCTGATTAATTCCGATGCAAATTGTAAGTGTTCTTACTTTTATATATATTGTAATATATTATTTAGATATGAAATATACAAGTTAAGGCGATCCTGTTTATATGCTTAGTTGATTTTATTCAAGTTATGCATATAAAATTTCCATCATGTGCAACAGATAGAGTAGTAGCATTGAAGGAGAAATAAGTGATCCCAGTTTTTGAAATCGTTTTCAAACTGTGATCACACTTTGCTTGGAATCTTTCATCAAGAATGATTTGATTCTTGAGCATTGCTCTTGAATTACCTTGACATGAAATAAATAACTCAAACCGTTGAGTTATACATTCATGTGTTCCTATTCTACAAGCATGTCTTCTCCTGTTCTATATTAATATTACTGTAATAGTATACTAGTTGTTCGGTGGATTATTTTGAGGAAATCAAAAATTTCGAAATTTGAATAAGTGAAAATACAACGAATCGGTCGGTTGGTAGTACATTTCGGTATTTAGAATTTTAAAGTTGTAATCGAATGGTAATGATATTATTTGGGTGGTAATATAATTTGAGTGTAGAAATGTTAATGTTTGGAAGTTGGTTGTCGAGATAAGTTAAAACGAGAAGTATCGAGTGAATTTAAACGTCAGGTTTCACACACACAACTAGAGGCCAATCCATTAACCCATAAATTGACCCAAGGCCCAAAAGAAAAGGATCAGCTTCATTCTTCTCTTCCTTCACGCGTGACCAGTGGTTCTCCTCCCCCCTTTATTTTTTTGTTCGGTTCTCTCCCATCTTGCGAGCTTTGGATATCAAATTTTTTTGGAAGCTTCCCCTCATCGTCCTCTACGTTTCAAGGTAAAAACGTCAATCTTAGTGAATACTTGGGAATCGCCCGAGGGATTGACTTTTCGTTGACTTTTGTATTTCAGATTTTATTACTCTAATCGATTCTTGGGTTCCTAAATTAGTTGTTCTTGAGTTGAAATTACGTGTTTGATGTGGAATTTCGGACGTTTTAAGAGACCGTTGTTTTGAAATTTTTTTTTTTTATGCTTAGATTATAATATAAAATTGATGATAATCGATATTTGGGGTAGAAAGTGTTGTTATAATTGAGTTGACTTTCGAGTTGATTTTAGGTTGACTTTTTCTAAAATATTGTTGAAGTATAAATATGTTATTGGACCTTTATTAGAATTGTTTGAGGTGAAATTATGAATTATAAGTTGTTGGAGGGAATATATGTTGAAATTAGTTTTATTAGATTTTGAGTAGTAAACAGGCTTTGGGATTTGAGGTTGTTAGAAATGGGTTTGATTAGTTGGAAAGTTAGTATATTGGGTTGATTGAAATTGGTTGAAAATGTTAGTATTTTGGTTAGGTGTTGACCGATTATACAGGGTTACTCAGGATGATTGAAATTCGTCATTTTAATAGTCTTTAAACATAATTAACAATCGATACTTAAGTTTGTTAATTTACTAAGTAAAATGGGTTGAAAAGTCAAGAAATTTAATTAGATAGGGGTTAAAATTATTAGTAGTAATTATATTTTCAGGTGTTTTTGATTGGGCCTTAGCGGAATGTGAAAGGCACTTGGATCGATTAGACGGGACGTTTCTTATTGCTAACCAAGGTGAGTACTTATCTCACGGGTGTTACTTTATGTACTTACTTTAAATTGTGTGAACATGTCATTGTGGTATGATTATGTGTGAATGGTATACATGTCCTTGTGGTATGATTATGTGAGAATGGTATACATGTTGGAAATCAATGAGAATTGATTCCATTTATTATGCCCGTTGCGACAATTGTGCATCAATTCATTTACCAGTTGGGTTAAATGCGATTATCAGAACTTAGTGTTCAACTTAGTAATTGCATATTACTGGTGTGGGTTCTCATGATAATTTAAGGGGTTATGAGCGATTGCTAGATCTTACTCATTAATCGTTATAATAATAGTAATTGGTCAATTATTATTATTATACAACTTACTATTATCTGAGCCTAGAAGGTCACACACATACAGTGACGTTGAGTTATATTTCATGTATGAAATTAAAGAGAACTATATAATTGAGAAATGTATTTCTCAATTACAAGGGTTCTACATTTTATGTAGAATATCGATTGAACAAATAGAATCAATTAAATAGTTATTTAATTGGTTCGAGTAATTTTAGTATTTATCGATAACTTGAAAGATTATTGATATTGACTCATTACTATTTAATTAGCTTAATTAAATAGTTCAACTCATTAGCAACTCATTAGTGTCTTAACGAACTAATAGAGTTAACGAGTCAAGCTAATACTTAACGGGTTGCTTATCGGGCTTGTTTTAACCTAGCCCTATATAAAAGCAAACTTTGATTTTTCATCATAAGTTTTTGAGAAAATTTTGTCACGAAAGCTAAATCAGCCCCCCCCTTGGCTGAAATTCTCCCAAGAATTTTGGGGTTTTTCTGGTTTTGTTCATCCTTGTTTACTAGCATAAATTAGTTCTTGATTCAACCCCTCCTGGTGTGGACCAACTAGAGATATCATACGATTGATATTACAACAAGGAGCTGAAGGGAAGTCAAATTCACGTTGTGAATTTGAAGCGTGTGGAACTTTAGTGGAATTTACTCCGCTGCAATGTAAGTACTCTGTTTATTCATATATTGTAAATATATGTTTTTGTATTTAAATAATGTAGTATGCATAGATCCCTGGAATTATGGATTTGTATTTATAATCATATATCCATAGTATTTTCCATCAGTGGCATCATAGGCCAAATTATGGATTTGTATTTATTTTATGCTTGTTTGTTTTTATCAATTTTTTATTTGATTAATTCTTGTTCATATATTTAATTGATAAATATGATGAGAATAAATTACCATGTTCTTGATTGATGATTTACATGTGTTACAAGTTTATGATGATGTATTATCATATTTGTTAACATGGATTTTTGTTTCATAAATTAAAGGACAATTTAGTGGTTTTGTTTCAAAACAGTTTTTGTAAAATGTGTTTGGGGCGTGTAAAAATTTTTGTAAGAATTACAAAATAATTTTTTGGAACTCAGATAGCGTAGAAGATTTCCATTAAATTTCATAATTTTTGGATTTTTTGTAAGTGCCTCAAAACAATTTTGAGATTTCTGGACTGTTTAATTAATAATTAAATATGAAAAATTTATTTTAATGAACGACCAGTGGGATTTGTTCAAGAAAATTATGAAGTTTAACGTGTTCGAATTTCATAAATTTTGAAAAATTTTAAAGCCTCCAAAACGATTTTACAAACGAATTAAATTAAATCTGAAAAACCGAGTTAAATATGGTATTATTACCATAAATCGGCCGACCGACTTCCGGCGACCCTACGGGGCGCGTCCGGTGTCGGATCGGGCCGATTTTGGTACCAAAATGACGGCCGGACGACGACCTACACGGCGGGGCCGCGCGTGTCGACGGTCGGCCGCCGTAGGCCGGTCGTCCGAGCCCATTATGACGTGTGCCCTAATTTTGAAAACCCTAATTCCGAATTTATTCCTTATTTTGGTTTCCTAAAATTATGGGACTAGTTATATTTCGGTTTTTATTGATTATTTGTCATTTTAATCAACTAATTAATTTGTAATTAATTATGTGATGACAATTAATTAATTTCCTTTATGTCTAATATCTTTTAAATGGCATTTAAAGTGATATAACATTTATGGTAACAATTTTACTACTTAATATATTTTAGAATATATTTGTGATGAATATTTTTCTATAATATGTGTATGGTTAATAATTATTGATAATAATTATTGATTGACATGTGTATGATAATTGAGTTTATATTAATTAATTTTAATATGTGTAATTACATGGATTAATTAATTTGATAATTACAAACATGCATTTTCAATGCCATTTAAAATATTTATTAAGTTCATTTATGTGATTTAATAAAGTGCCTATATTTTGTAATGGTGATTGGAATGGAGGTATATAGATATGGCCCATTTATTTATTTTTCGGTCTGCGAACCGTAATGTTGTAAATGACCTTCTGAGTCATATTTTCTTGTATTTATTTATTTACTGTTTTACCCACAAGCTTGCAAGCTGTCTTAGATGGGTTAGTATATAAATATTGTAACAAGTGAAGATATTGAAGATCATTTCACGGTGGTGGTACTTGGTGGACTCGGTTGGATCCAGAAGTACAAGATACAAGAATTAGGACTTATGTTAGTATTTGATAAATACTTGTAATAGGTTCTAGGGGCCATATCGTATATCTCTTGAATGTGCATTACTTGTTTTATTTTTCATGTTGCATGTATTGCTTGATTATGTGCTAGTATGCATGAGTAAATGAAAACAAAGTAATAATAATCTCACCAATTAAAATTTAAGCAAAGTATCAAGCCAATTTTAAAGTTGTGCAATCAATTGCATCAATTGGGCACACCGTGATGGCGGGTGTTACAATGTTGCATTTGATATGACAATGGATCATGTTGAAGTGATTTCCACTAACGTTGTGGGCTTTCAGATGATCAATCCAAGTAACACTTTGGTTTAATTGGTATGCTTAACCGGTTTTCGGAGATACAAATGTTGGGTAGCATCCTGTAAGAGATGCTAGTGACACAAGAGTTATGTAGTTTTACATAATTGGTTGACAACCTACTATTATAACTGGATTCAAAATGTATGCAGTGTTGCCGTTTGAATTTAAGTGTAATAGGTCTTGATACTAATATATTTCGTGAGATTTGAAGTATTAGTATTTACTTTACAATTTATTTGTAAGTGTTTTAGCATGATAGTTTACTGAGTCTGTTATTTTATTTACTTATTCTTGTAGAATTAATATGGCTACCACTATTGCTACTCCTAAGAACTCGCTTCGCTCAGCACTTGAAAAGTGCAAGCTGAATAACTCGAATTTTGACGAGTGGTCTCGAAACTTGAGAATCATTCTCAAGCAAGAGAGGACTGAATACGTGCTGAACAATAAGGTTCCCGAGCACAATGATAGTGCCTCCCATTGGGAAAGGGATCCACAATAAGGTTCTCGCAAAACAAGTCTGATGCTGTGGATGTCCAATGTCTCATGCTTGCCAATATGGAACCTTCGTTCCAAATTCAATATGAAAAGGTGGCAGCATATGACATATACCGGCAACTTGAGGAATTATTCCGAAAGGAAGCTAGAAACGAGAGATATGACACTGTCTGTGCTCTCGTGGACAGCAAGCTGGGGAACGGACAGGCCGCAAGCCCTCATATCATTAAAATGATTGGCTTGGTCGATCGACTCAACGCCCTGGGCACCAGTGTCTCCAAAGAACTGGCTGTGGATCTCATCCTAAAGTCTCTTCCAGACAAATTCTCTCAGTTTGTCATGAACTTCAAA
>JADFUC010000595.1:0-196718 GCA_019722365.1 Lithospermum erythrorhizon
TGAAGCGTATTGTTGTCATCTTTGATTATCAAAGGTATAGATTTTATCTTCAAATCTGACATTTCGAGCTATAAATTGACCATTTTTGCTAAGTTCGACTTTTGTTGACATTTGTGATTGGGATTTCGAGACTTTTTAAATGGTAGAGATAAATACCTAAGCTTGAATATTGTGGTTAGGGAAGTGATTAGAATCGATTTTGTGGTTGAAATTAGGGAATACGTTAATTGACTTTTTAGGTTGACTATTTCCAACCAAATTTTGGGCTTGCAAAAGTATGTTAATGGACTCTGTAGATGTTTTGGAGTTCGAGTTGTGGTTTTTGTGTGGTTGGTGGAGATTATGTTAAGATTAGTTGCAAAGTGAGTATTTTGGGTATTTGGAATTTAGGTGATTAATGATGGATATATCATTTAGAATAAGCCGATTTTAGGTTGAATAAAAAGTTGTTTAAAGTTTTAGCAAGCTGAAAAGGAGCGACGGCCGATTGGCTGGGAAATGATGCCTCGAATTTTATCGCTTTATTAGTCGGTTTAACTCATGTAGTAATCTTTTCACCTTAAGTTATAATTTAGAACTAAAACGGTTGTTAGTTGATGTATAACTAAATAGAGTTGTTAGCTATGGCAGTAAATAGTAATTTTATTCTATCGTGTGTTTCATTAGGCGCTGAAAGGGAAGAGCCACGTGGACTAATAGGCGAGGCGAAGTTTATCAAGGGAGCCGCGTGATTATTTATCTCACGGGTGTTGATTAACTACTGACAAGGGATATGTGTACGCGTATGAATTTAGCAAATTGTATGTTGAATATTTAATCGGGTCGAAGGTTGGTTGTGTCTGTGGTCTCACGAAATGATAAAGCTTTGGGAGGTGATAAGCTGAAGTCGACAGAAGAGTCACGTAGATATGAGTCATTTATGTATGTCGAGTTGTATTATTCAAGATTTGCCTTATACCTCGGTATAAGCGCGTGTTTTTTGCTTCGTACTGCTATTTATTCGGTGATAGCTTATGTCGACGGGCATAAGTTTCTCCCCGCAGATTGAGGCTGGATTATATGCGCATTAGTTGTAGAACCGAATTTATATTGAAATGATTGAGTTGCCGAGCTGCTTAGTCAATCGAGTTGCTGAGTTGATAAAGTTGTTGAAAGTTGATTGGAAGGATGAAGCTGATTAGTTGTTTGAAAGTTGTGATGTCGCCCTTATCAATTGATAGAGTAAAACAGCATTGTTGCGTGATATTACGCCTTTCTTGAAATATAATGTATGTTATTGTTGATTGCCATCATCTTGGAATGTTTATGATAGCATTTAATTTATGAACATACGAAATGATAATGAAATCGTTAATGACTTCGTATTAAGATCTTAAGTTGAATAATATGTACTACTTACCTATCAGAGCATATATCAATCACTTCTGGGTACACTATGCGATTGGAGGTTAATTTCGCCCTGAGATATATATTCACTAAGTTTCGCAGCCTTACACCCCATTATTACATGGGCGTACTCTATCATAGGGTTGGCAAAAGTTTATGTTCCGGCTCGGCTTTCGCTCGGTGATCGCGCTAGAGCCTAAAGTAATGGGCGGTGGCAGTTGATCCTCACAGTCTCATTATTTTGTTTGGATTGTAGTTCGGTTGTCTATATTGTTGTTATTTTGGGATTTTTGGTCGTCGCGACGCTGATATTTTGTACCGGTGGAGATATGTTGTATATTGTCGCTATTACGCTAAGCTAGAATACCACAATGAATTCTTTCTTAAAATCGCTTCTTTCCGCCAGATAGCGTTGAGACAGTGTCTTTAAATTTGAGTCATCCATCGACAAGGACTCTCGTGTCCGTGATTTGACGATTCTAACCTCGGGGGGCGACAACCCTGGGCGGTCGCTATACTCAATGCCTTCAATAACGAGAGGTTTCACTCTTAATGTACCCCTCTACGTAAAGTTAACTAGGATGCTTGTTCCCTCGCTTCCAAGATCCAGGGTCGTATAATGATCCCAAAGAAAGTGGAGAGAGTTACAAGTAGGGGAGCCGCACGAGGGCTGGGGATTCGATCCTATCCAGGAAGCGGAAGTTAACTCGAATACTTTCAAATAGTACAACCTCCTCCCGCCATCGCGAACCTTATAAACCTCTTTGGGCGCGAATAATGGTGAGTGTCTTTGTACGCCCTAAGATATGCCCGTACGCAGCTCTTTTTATTCATCTACATAGACGCTTCCTTCGTGCCTATTAAAATGTAAAAAGAGGAACTTCTTTCAATGCAAGTTAACCATACGTATGGTGTCGAGGATCCGATGGGCGGCGAAGGCAATTCGAGAGCTCTAGTTTTTCGAGCGGATACCAACGCAAGGCGGTGAAAACCAAACAACAAACGGAGGACGGGTAATCGATTTTACCAATCTCAACAAGGCAAGCCCAAAAGATTATCCGTTTCCTTGTTTAGGAAGGTTGGTCGACGGGAGTGCCGGATATGAGATCTTCGATTTCCTTGATGATCGCACTAACGTATATGCTTCGCATCGGGAGGATCAGGAAAAAACTTCCTTTATCACCGAGTACGCCTCCATGGCCTTCTACCGTTGAGGGTAACGCCCGTTTGAAAAATGTCGGGGCCACATATCAACGAATGGTGAATCAGTTGTTCAGGGAGCAGATTGGGAGAAATATGGAGATCTACGTCGACGATATGCTCATAAAAAGCCGGCGAGGCGACGACCACTTGGAAAATTTGAAAGAGACTCTTGAAGTGTTGAAGACGTCATTTCTGAGGATAATTCTATGTTCTTTTGGGGTTACTCTCGGAAAGTTCTCGCTTTATGATAACCAAAGGTGGATCGAGCCCAATCCGATAAGATCGATGCCATCTTGAGAACGGGAGCACCCTACTCATACAAAAGAGGTCCAAAAGTTGGACGGATGTTTCGCGCCTGAAGCAGACTCCATCTCCAAATCAGGCGATCGAAATCTGCCATTTTTTAGAAAGATCCGACGTGCCCTAGAACCTTTTATGGGATGCGCAGAGTGGTGTGCCTTTGGAAGAATTGAAAGACTATTTGGGATCTCCAAGCCGCCACTGCACTCAGGAATCAAGAGTTACAACCGTATCTCGCCAAGGCCGTAGGGGCGGTGAGTAAAGGTCCCCTCGTCAGGGAGGAAGAAAACACTCAAAAACCTATCTACTATGTCAGTCGTCCTACATGGAGCGGAGGAATCATACCCATTGATTGATAAGTTTGTGTATGCCATTATCATCGCAGCCAGAAAGCTTAAGGCCTATTTTGAATCACATCCTATTAGGGTGTTGACCGATCAACCAATCAAGAGAGGGTAATGTCCCAACCCTCAGGCTAACGGGAAGATTGACTACGGGCTATTGAACTGAGCGAGTTTGAAATAAGTTACTCCCCGAGAAATAAAGATAAAGCCTGTGTCCCGCCGATTATCAGAGAAAGCCCCCGGTTGGAAAGACACCAGGACATGCATGGGCACTATATCGGGGCAACCTGTTTCTCGCCACCTCATTGAGATGTCTCCTGCTATTTGTCTGATACCCTTTGAAATGGGCATTGATCCTGTTAATGCTTTCTCAAGCCTCCGAAGAATATAAAGATGTCGTGGTGCACGTGGACTATTTCAAAGAACGGGTCGCAAGCTGCGCCCACTCAATCCACTACATCCGTGCTATCGGAAGAATTTTATATGGAAGAATATCATCACTGTTACGTGGGTCCGGGTCGCTTTCTCGACAATGTCTACAGCTTCGATTCAAAGGTCAAAGAAATGTGCACCATCGAATCGGAAAGATCGGTTCGCCTTCTTGTATGTTATCTCAATACAACGGATGTGCAGAGGCATGAACCGAACCCTATTACGTGGAATCAAGAAAATTTCCTCAAATCGATGCCAATGATATAAAGAACCGGATGGGTACTATGGTCCTACCGAACTACTTGCTTCTAATGCCACAAAGTAGACCCTTTCAATCTCGTATACGGCCCGGTGGCCGCTATGATCCATCGAGGAATATGTTTACCGGTCGCGCGCTAAGCATGACTACAAGAATGATGATCGCCTCCAGGAAAATCTCGATTGGATCGATGAGCTTAGGGATCATGCACTTATTCGAATGCAAGAACATAAACAGTCGATGTCTCGGTTTTATAATCGAAGGGTAAAGAATAGGCAATTCAGAGAAGGAGATTTGGTATTGAGAGTTTTACAGGCGAAGCCGCTCCTAAAAATCGACAAGCTCAATCCCAAGTGGGAAGGTCCTTACCGAATCAACCGAGTCGTAGGACCTGGCACTTATAAACTCGAGGAACTCTCAGGAAAATCTATTGATCATACCTGGCATGGCATCTATCTCAAGAAGTATTTCATTTAAATATCTTTAATATCCAAAGTGGTAAATGCCTCGAGACTTCAAGCATGTAGGGATAAGTCGGGAATAAATAAAAAGTTATTTCCTCGCTCGGGGATTTATTAACAATTTAATCAAATAGTCTTAATCTATTTCCTCTCACATGCTGAGGGAAGATCTTATAAAAGATCAAGGCTATTTAGATTAATCAAATAAGCCTTAATTATTTTCCCTGCTCAAAGTAGTGAAGATCTCACAAAATGACCTTGCATTAAAGATTAATCGAAAGTAGTCTTTAACCATTCCCTCGGTCAAAACCAAGAAGTGGTTACAAGTGACCAAGTCATTTCAAACTAAACTCAGACGTGAGAATGAGTTTATATTTAAATCATATATCCCTTTAATTAAACCGGCGAGGTCCCTTAAATGGGGTTTTCCGGGAAAATCGAAGAAGTAGTTCAAAGATCATACATTCGATTAAATCGCTGGGATTATCCGAATAAATGAGAAACTAATTATGCTACCATTACGAGGATTTTTTCTAAAGTTTATCAACCCCTCAAGCAACGTAGGGCATCACGGTATAGTATTATAAGTGATTTATTACCATAAAATCAAAATCGATGACGATAAATTTAGAAAAAAATAAGTGCATCTCCATTACTATACAAAAGATTATACAAAGTCATGGTAACCGCACTAATGGACATTCCCGATCAAATATCTCAATACATGCAGCAATGGTCCTATATACAAAAGAGAGGGAAAAGGTTTCTATCCTTGGTCTCATCACCATCCTCGAATCAACTCGCTATCTCATCGTGTGGAGGTCTTCAAATAGATCTACAACATAATCCTCACCCAATCCAAAGACGTACTCTCGGAAGTGGGAGGATATGCAAGGAAGATCCGAAGAAACCTTCTGACAAAAGTCCTGAAGAAGAACAGCGGTGTCCCCTTTCAAGAGGTTCGTGTACTGCACTCCGCTGGAAATCCCTAACAAATGTATAGCCGAGTTCTCAGCAACCACAAGACGGGCATGTAAGGCTTCTCTCTCAGAAAGACAATCTTTTAGTAGAGATTGTGCCTCGGATAGCTCAGCCTCGACTTCTACTTCGACTCGAAGCCTCAGTGACGGCTTGTTCACGGGTCATTTTCTCATTATGACTAAGGAGCTCTTCGCATTTCTTCTCGGCCCTGTTCTTCCCAGCTAGAGCCGAGTCCCTTTCTTCTTTGATGATTCGGATAGAAGTCTGGATAGAGGCCTTCGCCTGCTCAAACTCTTCCTTCTCTCTTGAAAATCCGGACCTCTCCCGTAGAAGCTCGGACTTCTCCTTCTCCAACCTCTCGACCGCTCGAGAAGCATCATCCCATCGGAGGTACATAGCATATGATGCCTCCGCTGCCTGAAATAAGAGAAGGGCCATCAGCGGTTGAAATAAAATAAGAAAGGCACGTTAAGGTAAAAGAGAAGTTACAATTCTCTTAAGCGATAACGGGCAAATTGTCGATTTAAGACGAAATGTGATGGCACCTTCATCGCCCGAGCACCCTCCGCCTCTTAGCATATAATTTTGAACAGTCCGCCGGCCAGGGTTGTAATGGACTAGACACCGAGTCGCCAACCACCGCACGCCAAGGAAGCCAGACGTGGGTATTCACGTAAGGCGGACGATCACTTTTGTATCCCTCTTCGGATCCCCAATGGGCGTGTGAGATCTCCAAGATGAAAAGGGCACTTACAAAGAAAAAAGTACCTAGCGTCATTTCTGGGTAACTATTGGGCCCTTTGCATGCTTCTACCTTTTTATCACGACTGTCAGGTGCTTTCTGCTGGGGGCGTGGTCAGTAACCCACCTACAAGCCTCCAAATTCGAATCAAGGCCCCGGTCTCCCTCGAATTCCAAAGTGGTGTAGTCCATGCAAAATTTGTGAGGGACGTCGTCGGAGAAGGCATTTTTTACGAAGAAAGTATACCGGTGCCACCTTGTGGGGCTCGCCTTTCCGGGTTTCTCGGAGTACAGAACATTTTTACCTCGGTCGAAAAGTAAAAGGCGTTGTAACCTCTCACGGACGACGTTGAAAAGTCTCGCGAAGAGGAAATTCAAGTTGGGCCCCGCTCCAACAGATAAGCATCTCATTTAAAAAGAAGGTGCTCCAGAGAAGGGGCCTGGGCTTGTCTCGGGCACGAGCGACGGCAAGGTTGAAGTTGACGAACGGCGATGTTTCCTCAACCGTGAACCTATAGTTTAAGGACTCCTATAAGATCGGGGTCTAGCCTTCTTCCAGGGGTTCGTCAACAGTCTCGCCTTCGAGATGGACTCTCATCAAAACCGATGGATCGATGGAGTATCGATCTCTTATGAAGTCAGCAGCGGGTCCTCGAATCGCACTCGGCCGTATTCCCGCCTCGAACCCTGTGGCCTGGGAATCCTTTACACCAAAGCTCACACCCCCCCGTCAGCCTCGGATGTTTCTTTTTTGGAGGTCTTCACCTTTTTAGGCTTCCTTCGCCCCTCCCTAATGGGCATCTTTTCTCTTCACGAGGTTTTTTGGTTTCGATGCCTCCGCTAAGCCAAGTTTTGTCGAACACCAATGGTAAATCTCCGCCTCAGCCGCTCATAGGGGCAAAGACTGTGCTCGACTTCCACACTTCGCAGACATTATCCTCTCGCCGCCGAATCGTGAAAAATACAGATTTGTTTAGACGAGTAATATACATGAGGATTGAAAGGAAAGGGAATTAAACCATTAAAATGTATTCTCCCCTGCCGAAAGCCCATTAAGTCTAACGAGCCGCACCGAGAGTTTTGTCAATAATGCTCACCAAAGGAGGTTGGACGCCTTTTGAGTGTTCTTGTTGTCATTTTTAATTCTTCTTCTTCAAGAGGTCTCGGAGAGCATGCAGAGAGAATGTTTGATTTTGCTCGTGAGAAATTGGGGGAATTTGCTATATCAACACAGTAAAAAATGACATAAGTATAAAAAGTTGACGATGTATACCTTTTAAAGGAAGGAGAGAGAAGAATACGAATGGTCGGGGAGTTGGGGGGCCAAAATGAAGGTATTAAGTGTTGAAATCAATGGAGAATCGTCTGACTTATTATGCCCGCTGCGACAATCATAGAAAGGCAATTCATTTACCAAATTGGGTTAAATGCGGATTATCGTAACTGCGTTCAACTTAGTAATTGTATATTACCAGCGCTGGTTCTCGCGATAATTTAAGGGGTTATGAAACATTGCCAGATCTTACCTATTAATCGTTATAATAATGTAATCGGGTCAATTATTATTATTATACAACTTACTATTATCTCGAGCCTGGGCGTCACACACACATACAAATATCGTTGAGTTATATTTCATGTATGAAATTAAAGAGAACTATATAATTGAGAAATGTATTTCAATTACAAGGGTTCTACATTTATGTAGAATATCGAATAACAAATAATCAATTAAATAGCTTATTTAATGGGTTCGAAAATTTTAGTATTTATCGATAACTTGAAAGATTATTTCGATATCGACTCATTACTATTTAATTAGCTTAATTAAATAGTTCAACTATTAGCAACTCATTAGTGTCTTAACGAACTAATAGAAGTTAACGAGTCAAGCTAATATTAACGGAAGTCGCTTTTATCGGCTCGTTTTAACCTAGCCCTCATATAAGCAAACCTTTAGGTTTTTCATCATATGTTTTTGTAAAAACTTTTTCACCAAAAACCCTAGCCGCCTTGGCCGAAATTCCTCCCAAGAATTTTGGGTTTTTCTGTTTTGTTCATCCTTGTTTACTAGCATGCTGCATTAGTTCTCGATTCAACCCCTCCCGCGCTGACTAACTAGATATCAGCACGATTGATACAACAAGGAGCTGAGGGAAGTCACCCACGTTGTGAATTTGAAGTGGATTTTGGGTGTGGAATTTACCCGCCGCACTCTGTAAGTCCTCCGATCATATTTAATTATATGCTTTGTATCAATAATGCAGATGACTTCTCAGATCCCTAAACTATGGATTTGTATTTATACCTATATAATCCATAAAATTTCAGGCATCATGAGCCAAATTAAAGTTGCTTTTAAATTATTTATTTTATGCTTGTTTCAGGTTTTATCAATTTTTATTTGATTATTCCTTTGTTCATATATTTAATTGATAAATATATGATGAGAATAAATCACCATGTTCTTGATTATTGATTTACACATGTGTTAAGCAAGTTTAAGCATGATGTATTATCATATTTTGTTAACATGGATTTTGTTTCATAAATTAAAAGGATGATTTAATTGGTTTTGTTTCAAAACAGTTTTGTAAAACGTGTTTGGGGCATGTAAAATTTTGTAAAATTACAAACTAATTTTTTCTGGAACCCAGATAGCACGTAGAAGATCTCCATTAAATTTCTATACTTTTGATTTTCCTAAGTGCCTCAAAACAATTTTTTGAGATTTCTGACTGTTTAATTATAAATTAAATATGAGAAATTTATTTTAATGAAAGACCAGTGGAGTTGTTCAAGAAAATTATGAAGTTTAACGTGTTCGAATTTCATAAATTTTGAAAATTTTAAAGCCTCCAAAACGATTTTACAAACGAATTAAATTAAATCTGAAAACCGAGTTAAATATGGTATTATTACCATAAATCGGCCGACCGACTTCCGGCGACCCTACGGGGCGCGTCCGGTGTCGGATCGGGCCGATTTTGGTACCAAAATGACGGTCGGACGACGACCTAGGCGGAGGGCGGTGCGTAGTCGACGTCGGCCTCCAAAGGCCGACGTCCGAGCCCATTATGACGTGTGCCCTAATTTTGAAAACCCTAATTCCGAATTTATTCCTTATTTTGGTTTCCTAAAATTATGGGACTAGTTATATTTCGGTTTTTATTGATTATTTGTCATTTTAATCACCTAATTAATTGTAATTAATTATGTGATGACAATTAATTTTCCTTTATATTATATCTTTTAAATTAATTCTAGTGCCGATATAACAATTACGGTAACAACTTCACTACTTAATGTAATATTTAGAAAATATTTGTGATGAATATTTTTCTATAATATGTATACGGTTAATAATTATTGGTAATAATTATTAATTGAAATGTATGATAATTGAGTTTATATTAATTAATTTTAATATGTGTAATTATACGGACTAATTAATTTTGATAATTACAAACATGCATTTTCCAATGCCATTTAAAAATATTTATTAAGTTCATTTACGTGATTTAATAAGTGCCTATATTTTGTAAATGGATTGAATGGAGGTATATACATGCCCATTATTTATTTTCTGTCTCGCGAACCGTAATGCCAGAAATGACCTTTCCGAGTCATATTTCTTGTATTTATTTATTTATCGCTTTACCCACAAGCTTGCAAGTCGTCTAAGACGGGGTTAGTATATAAATATCAGAACAAGCGAAGATATCACATCATTTCACCACATTTATTACTTTGACTCGTACGGATCCGTAAGATTAGATTCTATGTTAGTATTTTGATAAATACTGTAATAGGTTCTAGGCCATATCGTATATCTTGAATGTGCATTACTTGTTTTATTTTTCATGCTGCATGATTGCTGATTATGCTGCTGGGTGATGATGCAGTAAATGAAAACAAAGTAATAATAATCTCACCAATTAAAATTTAAGCAAAAGACGTGCTCAATTTTTAAAAGTTGCGCAATCAACCGCATCAAATTGGGCACACCGTGTGATGGCGGTGTTAACGCCAGATTCGATATTTATTAAACGGATCATGCCAGTTGATTTCCAACGCCAAGGGCTTTCGATGATCAATCCAAGAATACTTTGGTTTAATTTGCAGATGAACCGTTTTCTCGAGATACAAATGCTGTAGCATCTCGTGTAGATGCTAGTAACACAAGATTTATGTAGTTTTACATAATCGGGCCGACAACCTACTATTATAATCGGATTCAAAATGTAGCAAAATATAATGTTGAATTTAATCATTAGGTCTGCTACTAATATATTTCGTGAGATTTGAAGTATTAGTATTTACTTTTGCTGTAATTTATTTGTAAGTGTTTTTAGCATGATAGTTTACTGAAATCGTTATTTTATTTACTTATTCTGTAGAATTAATATGGCTACCACTATTGCTACTCCTAAGAACTGTCATTTCAAAGACTTGAAAAGTGCAAGTCAATAACTCAATTTTGACGAGTGATGTCTCGAAACTCGAGAATCATTCTCAAGCAAAGTAGATCGAATACGCAGCCGAACAATAAGTGTTCCCCGCGAAACCTTAATGATAGCTTCTCCCATCGGGAAAGTGTGATCCTACAAAAAGCACAAGTTCATGTCGTGGATGTCCAATGTCTCATGCTTGCCAATATGGAACCTTCTGCTCCAAATTCAATATGAAAGGTGGCAAAGATAAGGACATATACCGGCAACTTCGAGGAATTATTCGAAGAGGTTAAACGGTAGACATGCATTAATCGCTCGGTGTTTCCTCGTGGACAAAGAAGTTGGAACGGACAGCCGCGAAGCCTCATATCATTAAAATGATCGCTCGGGTCGACGACTCAACGCTCGGGCACCGTTGTCTCCAAAGAACCTACCGTGGATCTCATCCTCGTCTCTTCCGTACAAATTTTCTCGCTTTGTCATGAACTTCAATATGCACAAGTTTGAGTTATCTCTAAACGAATCGCATAAGATGATCACGACGCCGAGACGAACCTCGGGTAAGACTAAAACTTATTCCTTCTGCTTTGTGGTCCAAAACAAGAAGAAATTCAGCAAGAAGTTTATCGGCAAAAGCTATGGTTCGAGTAATCCTAAGGTTGCCGGAAAGGGAGTGGTTAGAAGGATGAAAAGGCCATATCATGAAACCCAATACCGGGAAGTCGAATTCAAGCAGAAGTTCACAGATGATAGGAAAGAATGGTCTCACGACCGTCACCATGTGTATTGTATGTTACTGGGTTTGTACAACTTCTCTAATTCTACTGTGGGTGCTAGACACCAAGCTGCGGTTCTCATATTTGTCATAATATGCAGGAACTCAAGTCAAGTAGAAGACTCAAAGAGGGGAAATGGATCTCGCTGCTGCTGAAATGGCTAAGGTCAGCGGGCCCTCAAAGAGGGATCCATTAGTTTAAATTTGCCCACGGGCCTTGTTTTGAACTTATCTCCGGTTTACTATGTACCTGCAATTTGCAGGAATATTATTTCTATTTCTGTTTTGAATAATGATGGTTTTTCATTTTCAATAGATCCCGATGAATTTAGGATCACAGAAACGGGCAAGATTTGCAAATCGCTTCCTTCAAAATGGTCTATAATGCTTTAGACACGATTAATTCCAGTCATATAACATAAACTTAAAACGGAATAAGCCTAACGACTTAAACCAAACATACCTACGGCATTGCGCATTAGGTCACATTAACGAGAACCGAATCAAGAAACCTAATTCGTGAATATCAAGGTTTCATTATGAATCATACGAGCAAACAAGGGGAATGGCTCGGGGCAAAACGACCAAAATGCCTCACCGACTTAAATGGCGGCGTTGATTTATCGGGGGATCATACACTCCGATGTATGTGGGCCAATGAACATATCTGCAAGAGGAGGTTATAACTACTTCATTACATTTACTCCACGACTACAAGATACGGTTTTTGTGTATCTGATGAGACACAAACACGAGTCCTTTGAGAAATTCAAGGAGTTCCAGAATGAAGTACAAAACCAATTGAACAAGATTAATAAAGATTCTCCGCCTCCGAGCAGAGGGGTGGAGAATATTTTAGTCACGAAGTTCAATACTCATTTAGAGTGTGGTATTGTTTCACAACTCACTACATGTAGAACGCCACAAGATAATGGCGTGTCCGAAAGGAGAAATCGAACCCTTCTTGACATGGTTCGATCTATGATGAGCCTATCTGATCTACCAGTTAATTTCTGGGGATATGCACTTCTAAGCGCGGCACTTACCTTAAACAGATGTCCAACCAAGTCAAGCAGATAAAACCCCCCATGAACTGTGGTTTGGGAAGACTCAAGTTGTTTTCTGAAGATCAATGCGTTTATGTTAAGAGATTAACAAAAGATAAACTAAGCGCCCAACCGATAAATGCTATTTCATAGGATATCCAAGGGAAACAGTTTGTTACTACTTACCCGAAGGTGAGAATAAAATCTTCATTGCCGTAATGTGAGTATTCCTTGAAAGGAATATCCGTCCGTATGATTGGCAACGGTTTTCATCTCACGGCTCAACCGATTTGAAGTCAATATCGATGCATCTAATGCAGAGGCATCCGACACACCACAAGAATTGGAACCTCTTCATAGGAAGACCCAGTTTGGATCCACGTGAAGCCGCTGGAAGAACTCAACCCTTAGGAGATCCAATCAGGATCGCCATCAACCGTAGCGCTCGGTACGCGGTTTTCTATCATTGTGCTGACGAGCCCATCACCTCTTACAAAGCATAAACGAATAGCAAGGATGTCGACAAATGGCAAATTGCCATGCAATCCGAGATGGATTCTATGTACCAAAACGAAGTTTTATCCTTGTTGGATTTACCTAAACGGGCTCGCCCCTATCAATGTAAATGGCATTTAAGAAGAAACATGATAAAGACGGAAACGCCGATGTTTTCAAAGTTTCAGACTAGAATAAAGGTTTCAAACAAGCTCACGGAGGGACTATGACTTAAAACTTACTCTCGCTAGCTATTATGCTTAAATCCATCCGATAATCTTAGCCATTGTCGCATTTCATGACTACGAATATGGCAAATGGATGTAAAGACCGCCTGAACGGAGACTCTGTAGGAAGATGCGCATACGGTACAACCTCCAGTTTTACATGTCCTAAAGGACCTAAGAAGGTATGCAAGTTGCAAAAGTCCATTTATGTCTTAAGCAGCATCCTGCTAGTTGAATCTACGCTTTTGGATGAATCAATCAAAGAATTTGCTTCATCAAGAACGAAGAAGAATCTCAGGTATACAAGCATAAAAGCTGGAGTTATGTATCATCTATAGTCCCGTATGTCGACGATACATACTTATCGCTAAGAAACAAAGGAGTTACTAAACTCAGCCAAGGATTGTTGTGCAAATGTTTTCAATGAAGGACTTAGGCGAAGCACAATATATATACTTGGAATAAAGATTCACCGACTGTTTTATAAGTTGATCGACTTTGTCAGATACTATGTGAATAAGGTAATCGCAGTTCAAACATGAGTAATTCCAAGAAGGGTAATCTCCCATGAGACATGGAGTTCAACTCAGCAGTAAGGCCAAAGTTCCAATTACTAGTGCCGATGAATGTAATGAAGGATATACCTTATGCTCAAGCATAGATCCATCATGTATGCCATGTCAGCGCACTAGACCGACGTGTCTTACGCACTAAGTGTAACCAAGATACCTTTTAAGCTAATCCGGTGCGGAAAGCCAATGATTGTAGAAGTGTTTACCTGTAAGCATCTCGAGGAGAACTAAAGATGCTTTCTTGGTATATGGTGGAGATGAGGAGTTAGCAGTGATTGGGGTACACCGACGCCGCCAAACCGATGCATTTACTATCGCTCTGGGCCTCTGGTATGTATTTTGTCAACGATGGAGCAAGATTCGAGGAGTTCCAAACAGAGTACTCAAGTGGCCGATTCTACCACAGAATCAGTACATCGCAATAATCAAGCCGCTAAAGAAGCATGTTGGATAAAGCAGTTCGTGGACTGAACTTTGTGCGGTACCCACATCAGGACCAGTGGAGTTGTTTTGTGACAATATCGGGGCACAAATAAGCTATGAATTCCCGAGCACATCACAAATTTGTTTAATGTAGTATCACCCGATTAGAGAGATATGCTTGATAGAGGTGATGTCAAAGTATGGGGTGTAGAAATGTAGGCTGATCAAGTTTAATTCCCTTTACTAAACCACTAAGTCGCAAAGCATGATTTGTGCATGCACAACATATAGGTCTTGCATGTATGTCGCAGCTGGGTGTTAGGTTAAGTGGGAGTCAGTATGTATTTATTGTGTTATGTGAACAAATATTTGAATATTATTGCTTCTTTATATTTTAATATATTTGTTTGGTATGACTATGTTTGAATTTACATAGAGGTATGTATCTCGATTGAGCCGAAAGGTTAAATCCTAAAGTTGGGCTCTATGTTTTCTAGAGGTAACATGAACTCGTTAATTACACCTCTTTCAAGCTTCTTAGAAACATAGGATAGCCAAAGGCTCTGGCCGATGTCGAGAAGTTAGGCGACAAGCATCATAATACGACCAATATGGTGTTTGATTAGGGGACAAGATTGATCACGCACTGGCAGACTGGGGACCAATACCGCTGGCTGCCGGGTCCGTGACTGGGAGTCGGTATGACCGAAACGAATTCAGAAGATATGTATATCTCGTGTCCTATGACATTTGTTTAAATTTTAGGTTCGTCAATTCTAGACCTACGATATATAACTATCCGTGTTATACAAGCTCAGATTTTGACTACGACTCAAACGGCCTCAGCCAAGCCGATTATAACGGCATATGTCAGTCACACAAAGAGTATAGCTGGTAGATGTTGATATATTGGGAGGGATTTGTCCGCCCTGATATACAAGGAAGACTCGTGCCTCTCACACAGCTTGGTACCGATTGGTTTGGCTGGACGCCATAAATGCTTATTCAGCTCATACCAGTAAAGAAAGTCATGTGTTTCATGACACACTTCTTTACGGTTACTTACGACTAGAGATCGCGTGATAAAGGAATTGTAAGATAATCGCCCAAGGGTAAGTGGGAGTGTTGGAAATCAATGAGAATTGGTTCCATTTATTATGTCTGCTATGACAATTGTAGCACCATTTACCAAATGTTAAATGTGATTATCGAACTTAGTGTTCAACTTAAGAATCAGATATTACTAGCGTTGGGTTCTCATGATAATTTATGTTGGTGATGATTGCTAGATCTTTACTTCATTAATCGTTATAATAATAGTGTAATTGGTCAATTATTATTATTATACAACTTACTATTATTCAAGCTCAAGGTCACACACATACAAAGGATCGCCGAGTTATATTTCATGTATGAAATTAAAGAGAACTATATAATCGAAATGTATTTCAATTAAGGCGGTTCTACATTTTATATAGAATATCGATGAATAAATAGAATCAATTAAATAGTTATTTAATTGTTCGAGTAATTTTAGTATTTATCGATAACTTGAAAGATTATTGATATCAATTACTATTTAATTAGCTTTAATTAAATAGTTCAACTTATTAGCAACCTATTAGTGTCTTAACGAACTAATGTAGTTAACGAGTCAAGCTAATATTTCTAATCTGCCGCTTATCGGGCTTGTTTTAACCTAGCCCTATATACAAACTTTAGGTTTTCATCATAAGTTTTTGTAAAATTTTTTCACCAAAAAACCCTAAGTAGCCTTTCGTCGAAATTCTCCCAAGAATTTTGGGGTTTTTTCTGCTTTGTCTATCCTGTTTACTAAATATAGATTAGTTCTCGATTCAACCCCTCCCTAAGGCGACTGTAGATATCATAATGACGGGATATTACAACAAGGAGTCAGGAAGTCAAATTCACGTCAGGAATTCAAGTGATTTTGGTGGAATTTACCCGCCGCACCGTAAAGTTCCTCCTCGATCATATATTTAATTATACGCTTTTATCAATAATGTAGTATGCACTTTAAAGATCCCTCGAACTATGGATTCAGATTTATACTCATATATCTTACGTGAATTTTCTTCATTAAGTACCTACTCATCCTGGGTTTAATACCGAATATTTGTAGCATTTCAAAAAAGGCGGAAAATGGCGTATAATAAATTCGGTCATTAAAGGGGCAATTGATATAAATGAGATATTTTTATTGGGCCATATCTTGGCCCAACGGTATCGCAGAAGATTAATTACCGCCCTTTTTGTCCGGTATCGACATCTAGTCTCTTTAACCGCCTTAATACCTCTATAAATATCCCCTATATTTGATGTTGAAAGGTAATGCCATTTTAAAACTGCTGATTAATTACTAAGTCTTGAACTCCCTCGCACAAATTCTAACTTTGTCATCGGAGTGACTGCGATCGACTTCGATCGTGGTCTAGGTACACGGAGGCCCTCGACATCATCGACTTCATCATCACCCTCGACATCAAGCACATCCGAGTCCTTGACATCCTCGACCAGGTCGGAATTATGGATTCAAAGTTACAAGAAGCCCGGCAAAGAAGCACTGCATCATAGAGCGCATTAGCAAGGGCCGAGGCCGCGATCGATCCTCGACCTGCCCCTCATCCGCATTAATAAAGCACGTACAAACTTCCTCCTCGTGGGCGGTCACTACTAACGCAGCGGCTGGATTATTCTAGGCCCCTCGACACTAACCGGATCGTTACGCGAGAAATAACGATAGCCCAAAACCCACCAAGACAAGACGACGAAACCAATTCACATCAAGCAAAGGTATGGCTACTGAAGAAACGGGCTGATATTTTACTATATACTTTAGTCCGTGATATTTTAGTAAGTTGTGATAAAATAGTCATTTTATCAGGACATAATCATTCAATGTATATTTAGTAATATAGTCATTGTACTATATTGTAGCTGAAATTGTTAGTGGTCGGGTGCCTAAAATTATATCATAGTACGCGGCCGCTCTGATTATAGTACGTGGGGTGCCTTAATTAAAATAGTTCTGTGGACAACATGTAAAATTAAATCATGGGGCTCATGTGGGGTCTTAATAAAAAGCCTAATTATATTTTAAATATGCTCATATACTCTTTGGGCCTCCCTATACTTTAGCCAGAAGGCAGTGACAAAAATAAGCAAAAACATGAAAGTAAAATTTAATTATGAAACGAATGAAAAGCAATGGTAAAAGATGGAAATTATAATGACACCCCTCAAAAGATAGAAAGACAAGTGAACAAACCCGAAGACATCGTAGATAGCTCAAGTGATAAATCAAAATAAAACATAATTCAGGGGTGTAAACGGCTAATTAGCCTTGAAGAAGTATTCTTAGGCATAAATAATTAAAATTCTATTGGATGGCATTTTTGTTTTGGTAGCTATTTCAATTTGATACATTAGGATCCCTTGATTTTAGGAGAGAAATCAGTGGTCAATTGAAAAACACGAATTAATGTAGTGGGGTGGGGCTGGGATTTCTTTTGGGGTTGTCTGTAGTTGGGAATTGTTGGGTAAATTACCCCTTTTACCTTTAGTGCCCACATACTAAACATAAGCTTAAGGGATTTCTTTTGGGGGTTGTCTGTAGTTGGGAATTGTTGGGTAAATTACCCCTTTGACCTTTAGTACCCACATACTAAACATAAGCTTAGTACCAGAAGTCATATTATATAATTCCTCCAATACAAAATAATTGAATTTTTTCACATATCAAAATAAATTTTTAATTTTCAATTATTCTTTAATTATATTATTAAAAAATTAAAAAATCAATATTGTGAAAGTATTTTAAAAGCATTTAATCCAATTATATAAATTTTATTTTTAAAATAACGAATAATTAATAATTGATAGTCAAAGTTCAATTTCAAAAAAATCAAACGTCAATTGTTTTGATCAAGAAAGTATATTTTAGCTTCTAGTGGTTTTAAACATTATATATAAACATTTAAAAAATAATAAATTTTTTTGAAAACTCAAGATAAGTTGTATACATTAAAATATATTTGTATAAACGTAGATATTATAATTATAATAAATATAAATATTCAAACTCATTAACTAAATTAGGATTAATGGCCGGATCATCATACAACTTTTAACCCAATCACCGTTCCATCACTAAACTTTCAATTCCATCACTGAACTTTCAACATGAGATAGTTTTGGTTCTGTCAAAATGGTTGTTAAGTTGATAGCCCCGAGGTCACGTGACTAGCATATGACATTTTAAGGATATTTTGGTAAACTGTTAAAACAATTAAAAATTATTATTGAAAGTTTTAAACTAACAACGAAAACATTTTGAATCGTGTATTTTTAAGAAAGCCGACATTATTTACTCCACCAAAGCGCAAGTCGATTCTATTATTGGGATCATTTCAAATTTTCTCCCAACTAGGACGATAGCCCTTTTCCGTTGTTTTTGGTCCGTTTTCAGGAATTCAAATACATATAAAACCTTGATGTACTTCTTGAGTGCATGTCACCTCAAGTCCTCAATGAATGATGACAGAATAAGACATCCAATAGAAAATAACTTATGGTTGCTGGTGGTCTGAATCTAACCATGATTGTCAATTCGTTTATTCTAGGACAATAATCTAGTCCTCTTGTTCTTCAATAAAAATTGACCTTCAATCACTTGTAGTGTCTTGTTGTTCATGATTCATGAATAAGTAAAGTATTGAAGTTAATATTTTGAATTCTTTGCTATATAAAATGTTCATTATCGAGATACAGACCCCTTTTTCCACAACTCATTTCTGGACTAACAAAGAAAAGGGGTATACATCATTCTCCAAGTGGTGACCAAATGAGTCTGAATCGAAATTATTCGAGCGTCAGTTAAAACGTTATTATGTATGTACAATGTGTAATAATATTTGTGGACCACTTAACAAAATTTGTGGACACTGCACCTGTTAGGAATCATATAAGGTTACTAGCAATTTTATAATTGACAATAACTCAGATCCAGTCCAAAATATACAACGTCCAGATTTTAATCCGTAATTAATAATAACAAGAGCAAGGAATGAATCATCAAAAACATATCAGCATGTATATCTATAGAGGAGGAACTGAACCAGTGTACTGTGTACCTATACCATAAAATTAATAATAAGATTTTTAACTGTGTGTTGTCTCATAAATAACAAGTAGTCCTGAAGATAATACCTCGACCATCCCCTCATTCGCCTACGTATAAAATAAAGATTCTTTATTAAATTTACTATCTGTAATAAAAAAAATTTGTATATAAAAATAAAATCTATAATTTTTTACTTCAAATAATGAACACTTATAATCAATTATTCCTCCTAATAAGAAATAAATGGATGCATTATTATTAGTATTCATAAAATTAATATATCAAAAATTTATAATATATATTTGAATACAAAATCATGCATAATTCAATTCAAAATTAAGAAAAATCATCATAAACTAATTATCAAGAAAGTATCACAAACAAAAAATTCATAGTGAGGGGAAAAAAATTATAACTTTAAAGTATTTACTTATATCAAATATTTAAATTGAGAAATTGATTACAAGTTGGTGAATATTCGGTGTTAGGATGTTGCTTGTTAGCCAGAGAAATCAAATTTGTATAGTCTTATATGCTCTGCCGTCTCTTTGTCTTATTTTTAAATTTTTTTTAATGAATTTTTGGCTTGTGGGGGCTGTCCCCACAAACGGGTGAGATTCTGTGCACACAATCATCTTGCATGGTATGTGAGTCGGACCTGTTTTCAACCACTAAAAATCTTGTGCTCCCTTTCTTTGAAAATCATGTTTAGTTTTGAATTTGACGATTGTTTTTTCAATTTTAAACTTAAATAATATGTTTGCATATATAGTATTCACTTTATTCCATGAAAATAGACATCATTTTCACTCATGTTTTCATTTTCTAGTTTCGTTTGACCAATTTTTAAAGATGCATTTTAGTATATAGGCCAATTTTAACAATATTAAAATGTTCGTTGAAGGCTTTACTTTTGCAAGATCAAGTACAAGTAAGAAGGATGGCAATTTTTATCTTTTTCTCACATATTCATTCAAATAACTTGCTATGTGTAAATGATCAACTAACATCAAGATTTGGGTAGGGTAAGGTATCATTTTCATTCTTCCATCCTTGTAAGAGAGTGTAGCATTTAATGAAACAAACATAAGTAGTGTGACGTTGTTGAGCATGCCCGTGGTGGTGTTACACTGTGTCTCATGTAGCTATCTATTATACGGACTTATAAATGTGAATATTTGATGATGACAATATGACACAGACATTGAATGTGGATCGAATAGGTCACTTTCAACCAATATTTTCCCAATCAAACTTCAACTCCTATAATTCACTGCAATTTAATTTTATAATATTAGAACTCCAATGTTTTTTATATATATAATACTAAAAATATACGTTAATCTACACCTGCAATAATCATCACTCAACTTTCACCTCATTCACCATTCAATCACTCAACTTTTAAAGTATTCCATTCCATCTTCAACTTCCGGCTTAACATAAATTTGGATTCAGATTAAAATGATTTAAAATATCTAACTCAGAGGTGATTTTAGTCAAAACATAAAACAATTACAAAATACAAAAGCATTTATTTAAATAAAACATAAATAAAACCCACCCCCAGCGTAACCCCCCTACCCCACCCTAACATCACCATCTTCAACCATCATAGCCGAACACCACCATCGCCGCCCGCCACACTCTCCCCGCGACCCTCAATCTCCTACACCGACTCCGCTTCCCCTCTGCCGCTTTGAAAACCAAGATTTCTAACCCCGCTACTGTCCACCCACGCCACGCCGCCACGTTGGTAATCGCCGTGACTAAAATATTCTTACGGAATTGGTGTTTTAACGACCATTTTGACGCTCTTAATTCAAAATTTGTCAATCATTGTTTCTGATTTACTTAAAACTAACACTTTTAAAGTCGAAATTACTGAATTTACTTAATACGATGAAAGTTGAGTGATTGTTACTAACATTAATCCTTTTGAATCTAGTTTAGTTTGAATCTACCTCTTTTTAAATAAAAATCTAGCATCGAGGTTTCAATTTAATTTCTATTCACAAAAGACCAAGAGTATCTAAATACTAAAGCACATACCAAACTGGAAAATCTTTCTTTTAGAAATAGAGGTAGTAGTATTAAACTAAAGAGAAATACTACTCCTATTGCACTTGAATGAAATAAAAATGCAGTGAGAATGAAATAGAAGTTACCTCTAGTCTCTATTGTACATGTAATTTTGTATGTACCAACCAATTTGAAATGCAATATTTGCATATCTATGTTATATTACATCTCTGCACTCAAGTATCTTTTTTAAGACACATCGGCATCATATTTCACAAAAAATACACTTTTCTGTCTTCATTAAGTAACCTGTTATCAATTTTTACCAAGTAACAATAGACATGCAAATTTTGCATGAACTACAGACTTCAAAATCTATTTGCCTGCAGCAGTACTCTTTGTAGCTCATCGGCGATGCCTTCCAAGAGAAAAGGCTTTTGAATTACCCCATTAATCCCGTTATTGAAACATTTTTCCCAAATATCATCATCGTCGTCGTTAGATGCTGCTAACCCAACGATAAGTGGCCAGTTGTGGCTTCGAAACTTACGGATCCTCCTCACAACATCAAACCCATCCAAATCAGGGAGTTGAAGATCTAACAAGACAATTTGGAATGACGTGGAAATGGCTCCTGTGTTTAGGGCAATACTACTGAGACATTCGTGTCCGGTTGATACAGCAGAAACAATACAACACAGTTTCTGAAGCAGTTTTGAGGTCACTGCTTTATTTCCATCATCACCATCTACGACAAGTACATGAAGACCCTTTAGATGAGAGTATAAACTCAAGGGATCTGAAGATTGGTCTTGGTCAGATATGTCCACAATAATGGATGGGCGGATTTGGAAACGAACAACGAGAGCCATAGTTTGGTGAAAACCATCGGAGTTTGGCATAACCCATATGTCCCCTTGCATCAGCTGTCAAATAGGGAATTTATCAGAACTCTGAGCAAAGTAAGAGCCTAACTATTAACTGGAAACAAAAAGCTTCAGTTGAATCATATACTAGTTATATTTTGTTAAAAGTAATGCGGAAAAAGAATAACTAAACAACAAATGTATCTAAATCTCTCTGTTCCTCCTCAACCGCAAATAGTCATCATTGTATCTCGGAATTTTCAGATCATGTCTTCTAACTCTCACATAAAGGTATATGGCAAGCATTCTAATTGGTAAAATCTTCTAATTGAGGTTCAGAGGTTCTCAAACAATTGGATACTGTAAAATCATGAGTTTCGAAAAAAATACCTGAACTAGCCTCTTGCACATACTGAAGCTTAAGCGTTCTTCCACTCCCCGGCTGCTGTATCTCTGATGGGGAAACTGTGTATTAGAACTGGAACTCTCCTCATCATGAGAAAAACTGTTGCTGACTTGTATCTCGATTCTGACATAAACATACCCATCAGATGAATCCGGCCGCCATGGCCCCCATCCATGATCATTCATTCCACGACTCCCACTTGCAGAACATACTCTAAAACAAAGATTTGCTCCTGCATTTTTGCCGTTTAATAGATTCCCAACCATATGGAGAATAACTTGGACAAATCTTCTCTCGTCACCCATAACATGATTAGGCAGGAACTTGTCGACCTCGATTGAGAAGGTATATCCCCGGGATACACACAAACATTTGGAGAGGCAAGCAGCTTCTCTTATCATGGAGTGCATCTCGAAAGATGTCATCTCCAGTGGGAACTTTCCACTGTCCTTTATTGAAGTGTCAATGACATCATTTACCAAGTTCCTAAGAACGCTGCTCGTCTTAACCATGGTGTTAATAATAAGCTTTTGTTCAGCACTAAGGTTTTCATCCTGCAAGAAAGAAAGCAGACCTAGAATTGAGTGCATAGGCCGCCTCAACCCATTACTCATGACCTTCTGAAAAGCATTTCTGGCCTGGCTTGCCATCAATGCTTCTTGCTTTGCTTGCTGTAAAGCATGATTTTGCTTAACTAATTTGTCTCTCATTATTTGAGTCTCCTCAAGAACCGCAGCATGAGAAAGAGCCACAGCGACCTGATCAGCAACCACCTTCACAATTTCAATTTCTTGTGCAGTCCATGATCTACCAAACCCACTTGGAAGAACCAGCACTAAGATTGCATAACAGGCCTGGAGAATCTCAGGAGTACCACCTTTGAAGTTAGAAGCCCTCAGCATTGGCATCCTAATGGCAGCAACAGCTCCCGTCTCAGCTGTCCCGCCACTGCTCACTTCAGCTAGTGGCGAATTAGGTTCAAGTATCTTCACCCCACTGCTACCTTTAATGTCTCTTACATCTGGGTCACTGGTCAGTATTGAAAGGTTATAATTACTTGGGGAACTTCCATTCAACTCATGAGTGAGGTACATTTCTGTTCGGTTCTCATTAGGCATCCAAACTGCACAATTCTGCAGATGCAACGTTTTGGATAACTCGACCAAAGTGGTGTATAGTATTGTATGTCGATCAAGTGACTTGCGAATCTCCTGGGTAAGCATCCGAACATGAAGTCCAGTTTCCTTTTGCCTCTTGATGATAACAACTTCACGTCCGAGATCTTGCGCCTTCTTTTTCAGCATAAATTCTCTCACTTTTACCTTAAGTAGCAGAGGGAGTAGAGTAAATAGAGCAATAGCAGTAGCAACAGACACCAGAGCAGTAAGACCTTTGAAAATGGTGAGAGAAAGCATGAGCTGAAATGCATGAGGCCCATAAGTCCAGCCATTGAGCAGATGAGTCATACCACATAGTACAATGAAGGCGATAAACAGGAAAAGCACCCATTTAAATGGTACATTGGAACAGCTGACAAAATACAGAAGCTCAATAGGTATAGAGAAATAAGCTACTGCGATCAAGAAATCGCTCACTTTCTGACATTCTAGAATGCTCTCGATACCCCAAAGTCCCTCATCGTCACAATTACATCTAGCAAATTCAGCATTAACAGCGAAAACCGGAACAAAGAAGAACAAGATCATCAGCCAAAATCCTACAGACTTTAACATTGTAGCCAATGCAATAGTTCTTCTTCAATCCACAAACCAAATGCACTTAACTATAACCTACAATGCACTTTCCCCTACTAATAGACAGCTGATCCCTCTTATCACACAACCACAACAATTATATCCTGTTTCACAATTAAATGGAAACCACAATAAGAAAACCATGAAATCATATTTTTCCATATAGATACTAACATAGTAAATGAATAAATCTATGCATACAATTCTATAATACAAAACTTAACTACTATATCATTAAAGCTGACCTTTTTACCCAATTTCAAACACCAAATCATCTAAGTAACCACCACAAAAACTCACAAGGGTCAAATACCCCTTGTGATTGTGATTTTGATAACCTCATGTCAGCCGCCAGTATCAACAAATATGGAAATGACCAACTTCATACAATTATCAAAATCAGAATAATATAAAAATACCCCAACAAATCTCCTAAATATGAAACTGAAAATGTAGACAAACATGTAATCATTACCTCTTCCACAAAATTCAATCCAGAACAATCATCAGATCTTAATTTTATACTAACATGCAGACTTATAAATACAACATATTCTTGCATAACACCTTCCTCAACTTCTTCTTCTTTTCACCATAAACAACAACAATGCATTTAAATAATCTCCAGTTGCTCAATCAACCTTCCAATGAAGACCCTTTAAACTTCTCAAACTTTCACTCAAATCCCACAAACCAAATCAACTAAAAGCATATAAATATAAACAAAAAACCCAACTTTTCATTTTTTTTTTCTCAGTTTTGCTTCATTCGAAAGACAACGCCTGAAGCTACTTGCAAGGACAAATAAATAAATAAATATGCATCAGCTCAAATCCCTCCTTACAGCTTTCAAAAACATTCATGTTACATGCTCCCACAAGTATAAATTTGAGAGAGAGAGAGAGAGAGATTGGAATATTATTTCAAGATTTCATTTTCCTCTTTATTTTTGTGTCTCAGTTCTATGTACCAGTACTGTATGAACTCTCTATGTTAGTACAAAACAGTACTTTAACCTTTAATAAAGAATAATATTTTTTACATTCATTTAAATTGATTTTTTTTTTAAATTGATATTTTCGTTTAAATTGATATTTTCGTTTTCGTTTAAATGAGGAACAAAAGTTTAGAAACTCACTTGCTATTTATAGCTATTTATTCGCATTATTTTAGCTATTCTTGTGATGTTGTATAGTGTTCTTATTCTGTGACAACATGAAATCCTAATCAGCCGTTATTCTGGTTATTCTATTATGATGAAAGTAGTCTTCAAAATATAAATATCTTTTTTGGTTCCCTTTTTACTAAATTAAGTAAAAAAATTGGAGGAAAAACTTTTTTTGTGACATGTGTTTGAATTTTAATTAAATTTTGTGCAAAATTAAATGAGTCTTAGATAAAGAAATATTGTGAGTAATTTTTACACTACATTATAAAAACGAATTTAAAGAAAAATAAACAATATTAAAATATTATTTTTTAAGATAGCAGATAATATTTAGATAAGAGGCGCTTGTAGTAAAGTGCAGCAAATATTATTTTTAAAGATAAATTATTTTTTTTAGATAAAGGCAGCACTTAAAGGAGTGCTGGCCATGAAAAATTTATGAAGAATAAAAGGTGTGAGAGAAATAAATTAATGTTTGGTAATAAAGTTGCTAAGAATAGAATGAAATCTGGAAAGTTTTAGGGAATGTATTTGTATACACATTAATGCACACGTATATATACAATTTGGGTATATTAATGTGTGTTAAATTACTTAAATATGATAATGAATTAATGATGGTGGTGTGTATGAGAAAGTAGGGGGTTGTGGTATGGGGCGCCGTTGTTTTGGAAGAGAGCTAAACCGGATGTGGGATTGGCTTTAATGAGTGTTAACTATACTCGACGAATTTGACTCGATACAAATTAAAGCAAAGATTGTTACTATTAAATTCGACCAATTTCGAATAAAAAAGCCGACTCACTTAATATGTAAGTATTAAATAAATTATGTTTATATGGTATCAAAATAAAGATGAAGGAGTTATGCTTGCATAATCGAACCTTAAATAAATACTTTCATTTCAATTTACTTGATCATGAAGTTAGAAAATATTTTATTAAGGAGTCGAATAATATTACTAATATACCATAATAAGAACTTTATTAAAAAGTATTTTAATTGATCATGAAGATAAAAAATACTTTACTTAAGGGATAAAAATGAAAAAATTAAAATAAAATTATATTGAAATTCTATAGGATCAAGTAAAAAAGAAAAGAAGAATTTTTACTATGATCGGATAAATTGAAATGGCGGGCGTAATAATGTTTAATAATACTCAATTTATTTTAACTGAATTGTGAGGTTTTTACTCCGTTAGTGGTCAACCAAATTTTTGAAACAATAGATTATTTGTTTAACCAAATTTTTGAAACAATAGATTATTTGTTCAACCAAATTTTTGAAACAATAGATTATTTGCATTGACTCGATCTAAATTGAAATATTAATAAAATTAGATAATATACACTAAAAAGTTACATGCTACTACGTTACACGTTAATAAAAAGTTATTTTAACAAGATTAATATGAGGTCGAAGTTGAGTGTTTTTAATTGTTTCGAATTGCAATCAATATAGTAATTTATATTTTTCAGTAATAATATGAATTACAAATCACAAATATATGAAGTTTTTTCTAAATAGTTTTGTCTATCATATGAAGTTAATACATCATCATCTTTAATTCAATATGACTCTAAATCTATATGAATGTTTTTTTTTACTCAATCAATAGGATATCATTAGATAAATCACGTACGTCTGAAATTATTTATCGAAAAACAGCAGAAATACTAAGCAGTACTATCTTTGTAAGAGTGATTTCAATAGTACCTTGATAGTATTGAATTCGTGATAGTGTCTTTGAGTACCTCCAGAAAATTAAGTGATGAATGTCTTTCACTATTACATCAATCTCCAAGGATGTCTTAAAACTGTCTATTCACAAATCGAATGAGCTGCAACGAATCACTCTCTAATTCCACCCTTTTGATATCATGTCTGATGGTAAAGATGAGACCCTCTTGAAGTGCCATGGCTTCAGCAACTAATGGTCCCTCAACACACTGTAATTGTGGAAAGAAAGCACCCTGAAAGGTTTCAAATTCATCGTCACTTACTCCTCCTACTGATCCCTTTCGCTCGTGCTTCCACCAGCCTCCATCGGTGTTGATTTTAGTGAAACCTTGTTGCGGTTGTCTCCATCGATGTGCAGGTCTGACCCCTGCCATCCCAACCTGTTCGACCGCTGGTACATAGTCATTGCTATTTAGCTTCAAGTAGTCCGCTGCTAGTTAGTCCCCATTAGATTATATATGACAATCTAAGGAGGGGGAGGGATGAATTAGGTTATAGAGAAATTATACCAAATTTTTGAATTTATAAATTTTTTAAGTTCAATTACCCCAAGTAACCTCTTTTAGATTTTTGTGTGTGATCACCTAGTATACAAAGTCCAATAAAATAGTCATGCACAAATATGAACATGCAATAGATAAACAAATGCTTATTTGATTTATGATGACAAATATTTAACTCTTAAGAATACACAATTAATATCTAAACTAGTTTAGTCAATTTGTCCAATTCTCTATTAAGTTAGGCAATAACTCTCAATCAAGCGAATAATCAATTTACACAATTATAAAGCATAACAATATGTAACAATAAATAAGAGAGTTGAGGATAGAGAAATGCAAACTTGACATGGTGTTTAACGAGCTTGTGGCCTTATTCTTCGTACCGACTTTTCAGCCTTAGGATTTTGGAAATGTAAGCTCGTATATATTATCCAGAGTTTAACCACCCGTAATGTACAAGCAAGAAACTCAATATATATCTTGTCACAGCTAACTTGATTGGGCCACTAGCTCGCCTCTGAGCCTTCTCAAGAACCCTCAAGCGACCTTGGAAAACCTCCGGGCGTTCAAGATTATTGACCTTAGACAACCTTCTAGCAACAAACAAACTGACCAACAATCTCGCTAATGGCCCCGCTGTCGAGCTGGCTAGTAAAGAAAACCACCTACTCGTGAACCTTGTGCTACTTGATTTCTCGAGGAAAGCGTTTTACTCTTGAACAAGATAATCCCTCAATGGATTAGATAAGAGTATTATAATTTTAGCTCTATATAACTCCTTAATGAGTGGATGAAGTTGAAGCTTGTTTGAATCTCCTTGTTGAGTAGATATAAACTTGATGAAGCTTGTTTCTCTCTTGAGCAATTGACAATCACGTTGAATACTCGCTTCTTTATCACAATCTCTTGATATAAAAGTTAACCACAACTCTAGTCCAAGGTCTAGAAGATAATCAAGATTGAAGCTTATTCTAGGAGAGATTTGATATTAAAATAAGAGAGATTTGCCTTAGAAAATATTAAACAATTGTAGGGAAAAGGCTTAGGAAGAATTAGGTTTGAGTGGGGTTTAAATGGTGTAAGATTGAAGATCAAATGGTAAAAAACGGGCAAATTTCGGTCCCAATTGGCCTCCGAGGCGATACGGGGAACTGATTTCCTTCGAAGGATTCGAGAATGCGGCCCGTCTGACCCCCGATTAAGGGGCAGTGTGAGACATGCGACATCTCAAGCTTAAAACTTCGTTTTAAACCGTTATATTTCCGTTTGACGATTTAAAAAGTGTTAGAAAGCTCTTTTGGAAACCATTTAATAATATGATATCAAACCCCACTTTTAGACATTATAATTTTTTAAAATATTTTCCTTTGACAAAAACATTCTTAAAAACTTTGAAAGCCGGTTATACTTTTTGTCAAGAATGATTTGAAAAACTCTCGATATAAGATCTTCAACTCAGGATTATTCAAAGAGACTTTAAACTATTATTGGAAGATAACTTTTACCTTTGTATGAGCTTTTCATCCATGTTATCATCATTCAACATCTTAAACACTCTTGGATCCTCTTGCTTTGAATCAATTTGACATTGCATTGTTCTTTGAAGATTTTGACTTAAATGCCAATGGTCTTATTAACTGCTAAATAAGTATAACTTACTTTGAAGTCCTCCATGAAATATCTTTCTAATATGACTACATAAAAAATACTTAATCTCATGTGTTAGATGGTAATCAATATTTTAGTAATCATCAAAACCAAAATGCGACCCATGAGTCGACGTACTCCCTCTTATTATTGATGTCAAAATATTGATGCCAAGCACCTATGTCAATACAAGAGGTATGGCATGGTTTTTCATATACACATGCTAAGTAATGAATAACACACAATTAGGTATATAGCGTGGTATAACATGGCATCTTAGCATGATATATAGCATCGCATTCTCCCCCTTTTTGTCTCATAAAAAAGGTACAAATTAAGCATAATAAAGATACCACAAACATGTTCAAGTAAGGATAATAGTTTTAGCAAATTTGACATGATTCATCACCTGTGAAAGGATAAACAATGAAAGTGTATATGACATCACGTATAAATCATTTGAGTCTGACCTAAAAAGGACAACAAATAGAACAAGTGATGTCAAACATATGTCATGAAAAGATTAAATGAGACAATGACATATGATAAATATTACTTCAATTTTCTTTTTTAAAAGTTAGAAAAACTCAAAGAATAAGTAATAGAATTCGTTCCTCGAAAGTTATCATTTGGAAAAAAGATGTGAGTTTGTCGATTAGATCGACTTGAACAAAAGTTCTCTTAGGGATAGCCAGACTCAAATACAATATCATCTTGGTAAGAATAGGCCCTTGATCTCTGAATTTTATTAGGCAACCATTGAGAACAAAGATGATATGTATGATGTGTGATATACCGTTGTTTAAACGAAAATATTTGAAATCATATGGCATGTATACAAAGTGGTTTAAACAAAACTTGAAGAAAGTGAAAAGAAACATACGGTTTTGTTAAAACAAGGACAAACTAAGAATCCAATGTCTCAAGGATAAAAGCGATGTGGACACATTGAGCTAAATTTATTGAATACTTTCCCCATAAAAGATGGTAGACTTCTCCCCCTTTCTCGAAAGTTGCATATACCATTAAGCGACATGTCAAGGCAATTACAATAACTTCCAAACACTCAAGTTTAAACAAAAATTTAAAGCATATCTTGAGTGGAAAGTTACAAATCAATCTAGGGAATTCCTCTTCAAGAAGAGTCATAGAGAGACATGAATCATAATAATTTGTGAGAAGACATAAGAAATACATTTAGGATAAACATATTCTTATAATACATCTCTAATGAAAAGTAAGTCAAATACTCATGAAATATATATAAAGCATATTTGAGTATAAGACATTTTCAAACCACATAAATTTTGAAACTAATTTTAAGCACGTGGTTGGAAAATACATCAAACCAAAGAATGCGGTTCAAGTGGAATGAGATTTTGAAAATATGAAGAATTATTCACTTTTCGTGTACAACCCAATGAAAATATTAAAAGAAGATAAACATTATTGGCTTGTCCTTAAACCAAAGTTAAGAAGAGTTTTGGAAGCAAGACTCTTTTAAGCACAATAAAAATCTTTAAAACAAAGGACAAGAATATCTAAACAAAATGAACGAGTTTTAAAACACAAGTTTGAACTCGATCATAATCTCATGAATTGTCACGACCATATCAAGTTCGAATATTTAATGTATGCACGACCATCTAGACAATATCTTTTGGAAAGATTAAGGAATTGAACTTTCATGAGATTAAAGACATTCAAAAGCAATTAAATACATATGAAGTTTTAAGGCATGACTTGTCCTCACATATAGAGTCTTTAGGCACGACTCCCCCTCACATAGAGCACACAATTGAAGTCTTAAGGCATAACTCCCCCTCACATAAAGCACATATGATATATAAACATTTAAATCATGTTTTAGGCATAAGTACCCCTCAACCAGGCAAGTAAGACAATTAAGAAGCCTCGAAAAATATGAAACACTCTCAAACAAAATATTTAAGTAAAATGAAATGTTATGCTTTATACAAGTTGAGAGAATGGAACCCAAAACACTCATTAAGCTCGAATATAGGATATCCTGATAATCTTGTGAGGAAGCGTATGAGCATATCTATTTATGTAATCAATTACTCGAAAAGAGCATATATAATCGCTTGAAGAATAACATGTTGCTTGTAGATATTAGAGTTCCAAAACACAAATAAGTTCAATATGGAATAATTAAAATATATAAAAGTAAGCCGCGTTTTCATTGCGTGATATAGCTTAAAAATATCACGTCTGTAGCGTGTCATATATCATGTAGGATACTAAAGCATGAACAAGAAGACCATGGTATCAATAAACAATTTAAAATCCATTTTTCGAAAGTATTATATTCCCTCCGTTCCTAAAAGATTGTCCACTTTTGATTTTTTTAACTTTTTAATAGTTGAACTTTGACGGTAGATATTTTTGTTTGTGTAGGATAATATTTGATGAAAAATATATCAATAGAAAGAATTTGAAATGTATTTTTTATTGATATATTTTTCATAACATATTATAAAACATAAACAAAATATCTACGGTCAAAAAGACCAACTATTAAAATTAAAAATTCTAAAGTGGACAATCTTTAGAGAGAAAAAAGAATGAGTATATTTAAGTAAGGGGAAATGAAAAGGGATCGATTTAGAATATCAAACCATTTTCAAACATGAAAAGTATTATAACTCATGTAATCATATTAAGCACATTTGGTCCCTAACAACATGGTACTTCTTGTTTCATAAACAATGCAATGCATATAACTGTTGGATATTTATATTCGAATCTAACCAGTTCTAAGCTAATCGGATGCGAATCTCAGATACTACGGATGTACAAAAACAATAAATACGAAATACGAGAGTGTACTGTTCTTCTTGAATAATATTATGGCAGCGGAAAATGATGACTCATATACCCCAAAGCAAAGGCAATACAAGAGAGTCCACACAAGTAATTGGCTCGAACTCTTACATGCTTTTTGACGATTAAATAAAGCGAAAACAGATGGAAGAGGAACTATTTTTCTTCTTCTTATGGGGTTCGGCCGAGTGGGGGTTTTGGAGAGGGGAGAGTTTTACTTAAGCAAAATCATGAACAATTGATTATGAGGGGTTGAATGTCCTTATATAGGCAAATTTGATGAGAGTTTTAAGGAGAATAAATCTCTCAAACAAATTCTATCCCTATCTCCAACTACCTAACCGAGTGAGAGTTTTTAGGAGAATAAAACTCTTCTTTTATTCTTATCCAAAACTCTATCTTATCTACTCCCCGGCCCAACCGCCCAAGTCGATCCATCCCATGTCCCGGGATTCGATTTTTCGTCCCGAATGTTTCGTGTTTCACTTTAAAACCGGGAAGTTATAATACGATATTATTAGTTCGATTTACTGTTTGTGTGTGACACTCTTAGGACGGATCGACAATAGCAATATATTAGACAATATTAACCGATCATCATCTTAATATATAGATTATGAGCGTACCCTAGTAAGCCATCATAAGCCCTAATGTCGATACCAGTAAATCCTAAATATTGATTGTTTAACAATTAATATATATTGAACTTATAATCTTGAATATTTAAATCGGTTTTACAATCTAAATTGTTCAACGGGCATTTTATGAGATCTAATATCTCTTAATTCTAACACTCCTTCTTGCCCTTGGACGATTTATGATCTAGTATCAATGATTCCTTCGATACGTGATTTCAATGATCAGTATGGTAGATATGTGTCACCAATTTCTTCTTGTTCTCTTGGTAATAGACAAGTTAATGTGATATCCAACTCATAGTGGTGATGCACAAATTCACCCATAACTCTCCGGATCGAGAAATCCACGAAATATTCGGTTGTATGGAATCCCTATTGTACGAGTTTCTATTTATACTCTTGTAGTATACTCAAGATATGTCGTTATGATCCTCTGTTCTGAGAGGGCGTTTGACAATGTCAGTCAAAGTACATTGCTCAGTACCTATGAAATCTGTCACTAGTGCAGAATGCATGAATTCAACATAAGCTTTGTGAGAAACTTCTTGGAACCTGGATATTCTATCTTCCAAGTTAAATGGCGATCGTGGTCGATCTTTAAACTGACATTTGATGCTCATAAAACCATGTGATTGATTAGAGTATCTATACTCGTTTGATCGAAGAAAATGATCAACACAATCAAGCACATACTAGTCATTGGTATTGATTGTCAATGAACACCTGCCTAACTAGAGACGAAGGCAATCTTATTGTTTCTTAGCTTGTGAGAGGTTTTCTTGTTTGAATCACGTATCGAAATCTCTCGAGTAACATAGATTTCGGTGGAATCAAAAGAAGTTTGTCACTTATGCTTGAAGTGTATATATTTTATATACTCATCATTGTCCAGAATACTTGATGTGGTTGAATAACAGGAAGCTCAAATCCAAAATATTGTCATCTGATAGTTGTTTTATATCACGTTTAGAGCGAAAGACTAGATTCACATTGAAATCTGGCACCATAAGGATCAGAGAGAATATTGCTTCTTCTCAATAATAGCTTCACTCACTAGTGTGGTTGATTAGCTGGTTGTCTAGTCTTGTGGTTCCTTGATTTCTCGAGCTATGTATATGTATCTTTGTGCATTGACTATTGAATGAAGTATCATTCTCTGAATACATATTCAGATCAATGATGAGATCTTGATTTTGACTTGAGTAGTATAGGGGATAAATATCTTTTTATCCCCGACATCCGGTTAAACAACTTTAAGATCACTTTCATTGGTGTTATAATCCAACTTGCTTCTTATTCCTGACATCTCAAGTTGTAATTGTACTGCATTTTACGTATTGCACGTAGTCATTTGTTGTGTTGTGGCATTACTTTAACAAGATGCTACATGACTCACAGCTATTAGTTTACTTTGGTTCCAAGCGAGATCGGCGATCGTCTTTGTTAGTTTAAGAAATGCTTGATACAAATTAACCCTTTCATTTCATTCCTCTTAACTTTCCTCTTATACAACTTTATAATGTGGGAAAAAGTTATGCTCGCGAAAAGACTCTTTCTTTAAGGTATTGTGGATCGGTTAAATGGCTTATCGATATACGCATAGCTTCGACTTATTGAGTTCATTTAGTTGGATCTCTAAGGATTCGAGCCATCCATAGTCTTTTACAAAGAGCCATTACCTGATAATTTGTGTAGTTGTGTTATTCTCCCCATTATTAATATGTCTTTCACGCTTTCATACATATGCTAGGCGTCTCGGCCTTCTTGTCTATACAAGAATAATAGTTTCCATTAATGAATTCGAACTATTTGAATTTTCTGCATAACTTATGTACATGTCAACCATTAAATAACCGCTTCGTTAGCAGAAAAAAAATTTAAAAACTTTCGGTGGGTGTGGGACCCGGTGATAGTATAAATAATTTCGATAATATTATTTTTGTGATTATTTGAGCCATGCATTTATAATTTAGTAGTATTAGCCGGGGATAATTCGGAGTTAAGTTAAGATCGTTAAGTGGATTCGAATGCTTTCGATTAAGCGATTCGGGCACGAACTCACAATGCGGTTTTTTCGTGACTTAAAGGGCTAAGTTACCACCTTCGTCCTTATCTAGAAACAAAACACAAAAATATCTTCCTCCATCTTAGCTTTGGCGAGATTTACACCCGGCTTCCCCATGAATTTTTTCTTCCATTTCTACATTAGGTGTCGCTCGAACTTCAGATCGTTTGTAGAATATACGTTCTCCCAGTCATTCTCTTGAGTTAAGGTAGAAAGTTCAAGTCTTTTTGAAATTATTTCTTGGGTTTTGACATATTTGACTTTTTCATGAATTCAATTTATGATGCTCTTAGTTGGTTATGGGTTACGTGATGTATATAAGTGATGAATTCATGATTTAGAAGTCGTTTGAGGATGTTATGGTCGAGTTGACTTTCTAGGTTTTAGTTGACTTTTGGGGTGATATTTTTATAAGACTTTAAATGTGGGGAGTTTTAGTGGGACCTTATTGTAAATTTGTGTGAGTTAAATCGGTGATTTAAAATTGATTAAAGCGAGTTAGGTTGAAAAATGTATTTTCAAGTTGAGATATAATTGATATTTTGGAGTATAGATTGTTAATTAGGGACTGTTGATTAACTAGAATGGCTTATAAGTTAATTTGTAATGATAAAGTAATAGGATGGAATTTTTAGGGGATAGATTTGGTTGTGTCGAGGGATTATAATTCGATAGTTTACCCGTCATGTTAGACCATTAGAAATCATTCGATTAGAGTTGGTAATGTTTATACTAGAAACGTAATTCTTGGTATTAGTTCCACAGTATACTTACGGGTGTTGTTGAGCGCCGACCTCGAGGAAGGAGCGCGTTCGTTATCGCGTTCTTAGAGTGAGGACTTTTGTGATAACTAGTAGTAGAGGTGGGTACTTATCTCACGGGTGTTACTTTACGTACTTACTTTAGAATTATTGTGAACATGTTATTGTAGTGCGATTATGTAGGGAATGATATACATGTGGTGTTGTATGATTATGTGTGATTCATTTGTGTAGTCGCTGATATGATTATGTGATTATATTACGTGGCGTTGAGGATTGTGAGGTAAGTAATAGCTTGAACTCCCAAACTTATATTTCGATTTGTGGCCTTGTCGACTTGTTGTATTCTGTGGCCTTGTGACATGTGTTGTGGCAGCAGCCGGCGGTGTGTTTGAGTTACGATTGTGAGATGTTTTAGTGTGTGCTCGGATATTATTTGGGAGTAGAGTAGATGGTTATTGAGGTGATGGTTAGAGTTATGTATGACTTGAGGTGACTTGAGTATTAGGATATGACCACAGGTGGGATGGTTATGGGTTAGGTGGCTCTTTAAGGCGTTGTTTATCGACTTTATACGTCGGTATAAAGAGAGTTGTTTATCGTTTTGCTCTGCGTCGATATAAGGCGTTGTGTATCGACTTTATACGTCGGTATAAGGCGTTGTTAATGTCGACTTTATACGTCGGTATAGGCGTTGTGTATCGACTTTATCACGTCGGTGTAAGGCGTTGTTTATCGACTTGCTTGCCGGTATAAGGCGTTGGATTGCTCCGACTTATGCCCGGTATAAGGCGTTTAATGATCGGCAGGTTGAGCTTATGTGCGTCGAGGGATTAGAATCGAGGATATCTAGTTGATGAGTGATTGATGACTAGAGTATAGTTTTGTTGGGTCCTATGTATTTGTAATTTCATGTGGTTTGGTGTGATTTTTATTCGGTGAGTTGTATTCGTTATTTGAGACCTATATTCTATGATGTTATGCCATGTGATGTATAAATTTTCTTTATGATATAAATATGGCTTTGGTAGGAAGTAGTCCAGTTATATATCTATATATATGCGCGTATTTGACTCTATGTTAATTTGTATGTAAGTGGCGTATGGTTTAAGTTTCACCGGTGTTAAGTTTCACTAAACCGCGGCTTACGGCCACTTTTAGTTTTGGGCGGCATTTTCGTTTATGCGGAGTTGTGAGCTAGTTGAGCAGGAGGCATTTGAAGAGGCATTTCAGGGGCTAGGTGAGCATCGAATTTGGCAAAGGATCCTCAGCGATCCCGATTATTATGTTGTCAATTGTTTTTGATTGTTGTGCTGTTTTCAAACTTGTAGCAATGGCAGTTGTCATTTGTATTGATGCGGTACTTATTCTCTTTTGTAGCCCATTACTATTTATTTGGGATATGTTGTATATATATGGAGTTGGTTGGTTAGATATCACACGATGGATTGTAAATTTTAAGCGCGTTATTTTGAAAATATTATATGTAATCATGTTTTGAAGGAAGCAGTAGTTTTAAGCCAGGTAATCATTGAAGTTTTTGGTGATTACAGTGTTCGGATTATAATGACTCTGCTTCAGGCGGCCGACTGGGCGAATGGACCCATTGCAGATCCGGATGTTCTAAAACATTCATGATTAATAAGAATTTCTCCAATACAAGAATCACCTTGAGTTGAATGAATTCTGTTTATTAGTCGAATACTGTAAACATGGACATTTCCACTCAATTAATCATTTGTGTTATAATAGTTATTTATTCCTTGATAAAATGGTTATCTTAGAGTAAATATGTTAGTATCCAAATCTATATTTGAAATATTTAAACTATCTCCGGATCCTAAATTATCATCATTATTGTCATGTTATATCCTTAAAAGCATCACCTTTTATTAGGATTACCATTGTAATAACAAGAAGTTCGGATTCAGTTCTTATAATTTGTCAACTGTTTGACTTGGGTAAAAGTTTATAGATTTTAGACAATTATTAGCAGACAGTTTTATATCACATCTTAAGTGACTTTCTTGATGTTGATTAGTTGAATTATACACTTTTCAGTGTTCGAGCTAAGCCAAAGAGAATATGTAATCCTATATTATTAGATGAGTCTAGTTCATCTAGTAACATACGTCTTTAACATTTTTAGAAATTAAATGTTCTCTTAAACTTGACTCTCATCCATTTGAACTATTCAAAAGTAGCCTTGTGTATTTCTAAAATACGACGGTAAATTAGTAAAGATACGGTAGTTATGTTCTACTAGCATAGCGATAATGAGAGTGCTTTTATTTGACTATTGATCTCATAAATTTATTTATGACTCTAATAAATAGTTTGTTCTTAACATTTAATTTTAATTAATGATTGTCTAATTATGAATTCTAAGTAATATTCATGTAATCATACTTTCTACATATGAGTCCCAAAGATTCCGTCTTTATGATATTTCATTTATTGATTATATTTTTTATAATTTACTTATTGCCTTAGGATATTTTAGATTTCAAGTCCTTTTACTTGGATTCTTATGAGCATACATGTGATGATGTTTTAAGTTGGTCAAACCAACATAATGGAGATGTAATATCGTTTGTAATTTTTATGTAGGGACTAATAATCAATTAACTTGAATTATTCTTAAAACATAAAAATAATTTATGTCCAAAACATAAATAAAGACATCATTCCTAATCAAAGCAGGAAGCTAACTCGACAATATGTGCAAAACATTAAATTAAGCCTAAACTTGATAAGTGGGTCTCTGGTCGGATGCTTAACATTCACTTATCAGGTTTGTTCATCTTGATCTTCTATTATGATCGTCCATTACATTCAAAAAATAGTACTACATCTGATGTCACCAAGCATTAATGTATCGAAGGTGAAATATCACGATTCATGCTCTGTGGTACCTTCAGGCTAATCGCTGATCAAATCACGTCTCTTGCCAGATGGAAAGGTCTATTGGCAGACTTCCTCTGATGGCCAAAGTGGTTACTTTAAACATCCTTGTCATTTATCTGCTTCTGCTCCCCTTTGTTCATTCCCTTGCAAGTTTATAACCAAAATTGCGAGGGATGAAGCTTCGTTCAAGAAATTCTCTTATCATAGAGATTATCTCCTGACGAAACCAAAACTTCATAGTTTCTTATCCGTACCCGATAAGGAATTGGATAATTTGATGGGTAGTAATCATGATGATGTTTAACTCAATTTGGAGGTGGGATTCAGTACGGGTAACTCAATCAATCTAAATTATCTCGAGAACATGATTCTCTTGACTTCACGTTATCGAGGTGTGCAACATTTTGCTCTTAACCATTTCAACATTTCACGAAGGAGAGTGTCCGATGATGCTCCTTAGTGGACAACATAATGCACTTGACTTCGCATCAAATGCTCATCATTATCAGTCATGCTCCAAATAGATCTGAATCCTTTGGAGTACTTGGGGCTCATTAAGTATTACATACTCGATATTGGCATGGCGAGAACTATACTCAACCATTTTGACAATTCAATCAAAAGGCAGTCGTTTAGCATATATCTTTTCAGGTCATATTGAAAGATACTCATAGTGGGAAAAATGATTCATAACGGACTACAGCAGAAAATACATAAAACGAAACAACTAAGTCTATATGACTGTAGTATTCTATAAACACATAATAGGCCGATCATACTCGTGTTCTGATAAGCACTAAACACAAAATATACCAGGAACTCACATAACATAAGCGGACGGCGGCCTTTGGATCATATTCCGACTTAAGCTATGCAAGCAAGTGTCTGATCGCATAATTATGACCATCGCTTAACTCTTGGCGTTACTAAGTTCAACGGACCCATGTCTTCTATTAAATCATCGTTAAGTAGACGAATATCTTTGAGGCATTAGTTAGGAATGAATAGTGTAAGTTGGTCTCGAACAAATAACTTAGACTATTCTATCGAAATGGCGTCGGATGTGACCATCTGCGATACTAGCAGATCATTACACCTGGTAATACTATCCGAATTTACATTGGTATGACATTACTTGCTTATTTATTAGGTGAGATCTTATATTTGTGTTTTCTCTGATCATGTCAAACTTATCAATCAAACAAGCAAAAGCATATACCTCATTGCATCTCGAGAGAATTTAACACATTGTGTGGAAATCATGATATTATTATTAGTAGAAAATATTTCATAATTTGGATGATATCTTATAATTAGTATAACTAATTATGATTAATTATCCAAGTGTTATGTATTTCTATAAATTATAAAAACAATACACCTTCAGAGAGAAAATAATTATATACCATATTATACATATAATATAATAATATATCATAAATTTTATGACATCCATCAAATATAATATATTATATCATGCATGATAAATAATCAATATTACATTCAACATACATTGCATGGATGAAGCATCAAGTAGGTACACATATTTCATATCAAGAATATTCATCAAAATGAAATAAACTATTTAATTTGTCTAAGTGTAAAATCACTAGTAATCTAATTCTAGTGTTTATTTGATATTTTATATTAATAAGGTGTTGTTAATATCTAATATTAACAAATGTCAAATTAATATCTTATATTAAAATGTGATATTAATATCTAATATCAAATATGTCATATGTAATATTAATAACATGTTGAATTAATATATAATATTAAAATAATATTAGTAATTTCAAAAATACTATTTTACACTTTATGATTAATTCTAAATTATATTTATAATTTAAACTCTAATTATCTAATAATCAAAAAGTCTCGGAAATCTCATTAAATTAATTTCCAAAATCTAAATCATTAAATCATCAAAATTAGAATTTAATTAGTTAATATCTATTAGCTTTAATTGATTTCAAGAAATAATTAAATTGAATCTGATCTAATTAAAACTAATTTTAATGTGGTTAAAATAATTGATTAAAATAATTTACTATAAGAAATTAAATTAGTACAATTTAATTAATTTCTAATAAATCAATTTTAGCAAAAAATCCATCAAGTGAGTTTGAATCAATCAAAACTTCGATTGACCCGTTAATAATTAAATTGAGCTATCAGTGGTGATAAGTGGACGGGATTCAAACGGCGAGAGAAACCTAACCCGCGGCAAGCCAGACCCAACCTTGAGAGCCGCCCAGCCTTACAAGCATACGTTGGACCCGGGGCTAAGCATTAATGGCCTGCACGTTAGAAATAGGTTCGAAGTGTTTGGTCGCCTGGTCATCCAAGTGTTTTTGCCCGCGTCGCTAGCGACCTCGCCGGCGGCGTGGCGGTATGCTAACGTGTCATGTCAGCGTCGTCGGTTGGCGTGGCGGCTATTATAAATGGCTGCCACAGCATTATCCGCGTGTCAGTCGACTAAATGTCCGGATCGGGTCGGGTTAGGTCCATCCGGGTTGCCCGAGTCAACTTCGGTTGACTTTTCGGACGGAGATGGCGTCATCGGTAGCGATGGCGGCGCCGCCTCGACTTAGGAAGAATTGGGTTTGAGTGGGGTTTAAATGGTGTAAGATTGAAGATCAAATGGTCAAAAAGAGGGCAAATTTCGGTCCCAATCGGCTCCTCGGTGGCCTCGAAGGCTGATAAAGGGGCCGATTTCCTTCCGGAAGGTTGGAGATCGGCCCTCTGACCCCGATTAAGGGGCGATTGAGTCACCCAGACAACTGACAATCCCGTTTAAAAAGCTTCGATTTCGGCCGTTACTAACTCCGATTTTGAATATTTAAAAATCGTTGGAAAGCTCTTTTGAAACCCTTTAATAATATGATATCAAACCCAACCTCTATAAAAATTATAATTTTCAAAATATTTTCTTTTGAAAAAATATTCTTAAAAACTTTGAAACGGTTAAAACACTTTTTGTCAAGAATAATTTGAAAAATATCTCCCATATAAGAACTTCAACTTAAATTATTCAAGAGACTTTAAACTATTATTGGAAGCTAACTTTTACCTTTGTAAGTGCTTTGCATCCATAGTATCATCGCTCGAGATCTTAAACCTTTCTTGGATCCTCTTCTTTAATCAGATTTGACGTTCTTGTTGTTAACTTGAAGAGCTTGACCTCCCATCTGCGATAGTGCTTGTAACTGCTAAATAAATATATATCACTTTGAAGTCCTCCATAAACATCTTTCTAACATGACTACATAAAAATACTTAATCACACATGTTAGATAGTAAATCAATATTTTAGTAATCATCAAAACCAAGAGTACGGACCCATAGTCCAACAATACCCTCCATCCATATTTGATGTAGTTCACGTCCCTTTTCATCGAACATTATTGCATTCCGCTGTTTCTGGAGGAGCCACAGTGTACAAGCAATATCCCTTAAATATTCTAGTTGACCCTTCTATGTGAGCTGTTTTAATAGAAAGAGCCACCACAGCTTGAACGAGTGTCATGGTTGTTCTGTGGTCAAGAGGTTCTAAGGCGTGGCGAAACAAAACCTGCTAGAGAAAGGGCAAGTCAATAACACATGAACTAAGTCTTCATTTGAATTAGAACATAGAACACAAACACGATCAATAAGCATCCCTTTCCGCACTAGCTTATCCTCGGTAGGTAAACTATTGTGTAAAACTCGCCAAATAAAGTTCCACACTAGTGGTAGAATCTGGAGACTCCACAATTTCGACCAAAGTTCCCCCTCGCTATCTCGAGTACTACTCTCCCCTACAGGCTTGCTTCGAATGCCCCCATTTTTCATATCTTTGTATTTCATATATTATTAGTTTTAAAAAGATTTATATATCTCTTGTTATATTATACCAATAATAAGCAAAGTTAAATCTAAATTTTCCCTCCTTAAAATCTACACATATAGATCCTGCAAGATCTTGAAAAAGATAATAAGTGAAAATTGAAAAATCTACATAAAATCTAGTCATCGGTTCTATTTGGTTATTTCAAAGACCAAACCTAAATCGATTTGGTTCTCTCCGATGCGAATTAGTCGGTTTATTTTAAGGTCGAGGATCTTGTGGATTGATCTTGAAATGCGATGCAGATAAAAGTCGGGATATTTTGTATGACTTATTCTCGAGCATGGGTGGCGCCTCTTTTGAGCTTTTTAGGTGAAATGATTTTACTTATTGACGCGACATTCCCTTACTTCATTAATTTAAGTCAACGTCTTTTAGAACACAATTACAAGTTTAAAATTAGGTTTATTTAATGAAAACACCTAGTGCAACCTAAATTAACTATAAGATGAATCAGAACCTATTATTTTCTCTTGACTTGAATTTAGTGCAGGCTCGAGTGAACCCTAATCCCAGGCAGTATAACCGTGTGACGGGTTGGGAAATTAATCAAATTAATAAATCCATAAAAATGAATTTTATTAATTAAATTTCCACTATCTACAAATGCCCCCTCGAACTCGGGCACATACGTAGTAAGTGTCGGTGTTCGACTTCTGTCGGTTATAATGCTCATTTAGTATAGCTTAGGTTTTGGATTTTATCAGCTTCCTACCACTTGGGTCCTTGCATTCCGATGGATCTTGCTACTTGGCTGTCGGGTATGTCATAGCACAGTTTAATTTCTAATTTAAGAAATTAGTTGTGATCCTGGATATGCTCCAACATGAATTTAGTAAAATGTCGGGGTCTTAATTTTTTTTCTTTTCTTTATTAATTTCCGATTCCTCGGGGATGTGTGGAAATTAATTCTCATGGATTTAATTTTATCATGAATTTAAGTCACAATAAAATATATCAGATATTTTAATTTTATGCTAATATAGCAAAAATTAATCGATGGGTCTTCAATTTATCTCATGTGTTCGGGCTTTCTTGATTGCCAGGATGGCCTAGAACTTGAATTTGGTCTTTGGGTTGGACATGAGTTGGCCGAAAATTAGGCCTAGTGAACCTCGCTGATTTTGAAAATCATGTAGGATAGGAGCTTCCATTTGTTTCGTCTTGTTGGACACTTCATGACTTGAGCCTAGTCTCTTTACTTAGACCCTTATGCATAAGGTTAGACTCATAAGTTGCAGAAAGAAAAGCAAAACTCTTCCTTCTTCTCCATAGTGTTGGCCGAAATCATCATCATTATTCCAAGGTGGGATTTTTTTTTTTTATATATGCTTGTGTAGTGAGAATATATAATCAAGCTTGAATATTTCTCCCTTCCTTCCTCATGATTTTCGAAACAAACAAGGTTCAAAACTATTTTTTTTCTTTTTTTTTTTTGAAATTTTCGAACCTGGTATGGTTCAAAGCTATTTTGATGCTTTTCTTCGGGTTGGTCTTTGATAAATAATCGTTTGGTATTGCCAATTATCACTTTCAAAGTTCTGTCCCCTGTTAGGACTACCTCGGTTTCTCATCTATTTTTGATTCTTGTTTTGGTAAAGACTCCATTTTTTTCTTCAATCTTGCATGAATTTTGAACTGGGTAGATGATCTTGATGGCACCCAGGCCATAATATTTGAATTAGAGTTAAGGTATATAAAATTTGGTAGAAATCTCGTTTTTATGTATTTGGATTTCTTTATTTTATTTTCATTTATTGGCTGATTGGAATGCTTTGAAATTTCAATTTGGAAATTCTTGTAGCTTTCAGCACTACCTGATTTTTCTTAATTTTATGAATTTTTAGATGCCTCTGATACATTTTCTGCTCTTTGTTACATTTTGTGGCGACTTGTAATTTGGAGGTCATATCTCCTCTCTCGTATCCTGGCGAGAACCACCCATGAGTTTCAAAGGTATTAAGTAAGCTGAATCTTGATGTATCGACTCCTTGGCAAATTAAGGCTTTAGATATTTGAATTACATGAAGTCTCACATGATTCGTATATGAATTTAATACTAAAACTATTTTGGTCATATCTCCTTGCTTTCGCTTGCACATTTTTTAATGTTTTTTTTTTTTATATAAATGGGTAGGAATTTAAACTCTCCATCTTCTGTCTTTTGGACTTTTCTGCGTTTGAGTTCATCTTCATATCCGATTCTGCTTTGGAACAGACTGTGTCCCCTTTTATACATATGCTTACTTTTTGCTTGTCTTCTTCCTTTGTTCATTAGGGTTGGGTAGTGGTGTCATGTACCCTCTGTGTCTATCCCTTTCTTCCCGGGGTGGGGATTGGTTGCTTTGGAATGTGGGGTATGCTAACCCTTTTGGAAGCTACTTGTCTTCTTCTTTTTGGATAATTGGGATATCTTTAGACTTACAGGTATCCGTCGACTGCTGTCTTGATTTTGGATTATGGGGTATGCTAACTTTGAGATACGCCTTCTTTTGGATGGTGAAATATACTGAGTCTTGATTTTGGATTATGGGTATCTTAACCCTTTTGAAGCTGCCCCATCTTAACTGCTTTTGGATGGTGAATATGCTAGACTTATTTATTCCGTCAGCTTGCTTTAGTTATGAGTATACTAACCCTTTTGGAGGCTGCCCCATCTTCTTCTTTTGGATGGTGGGATATGCTAGAATTATAGCTATTCCACCTGACTTCTTGCCATGATTTTGAGATTATGGGATATGCTATGCTCTTTAGAGATGCTTAACTTCTTCTTAAATGGTGGGATATCTTGAACTTACATTTATCGTCGACATTTTGTCTTGATTTTGGATTATGGGTTATGCTAACCCGCTTCGGAGCTACCCCATCTTCTTCAACACGGATGGTGGGATAGCCTGGGCTTACGGCTATCCACGACTTAACTGCCGCATGATTTTTGGATTATGGGATATCTTGCTCTTTAATTTGCCCTTCTTCTTTTGGATGGTGAGATATGCTAGATTGCTGGCTATCCCATCAGACATTTGTCTTGATTTTACACGATTCATGGGTTATAACTCTTTGGAAAATTGTCCATCTTCTTCTTTTGAGGATGGTAGGATAGACTTAGGAAGCTATCCCGTCGACTTGCGTTAGTTATAGGGTATCTTTAACCCTTTCGAAAACTTCTTCTTCTTTTGGATGGTGAGATATGCTAGACTTCTTGCTATACCACCTGACTTCTTGTCATGATTTTTGGATTATGGAGTATGCTAACCCTTTCGGAGGCTGCCCGTCTTCTTAACTTGGATGGTGGATCTGACTAGACTTTTGGCTATCCCATTCTGACTTATCTTGATTTTGGATGAGGTTGTGTATAACTACGTCTTTGTGTGGATATTGGTATTTGTGGTCCTTGTACTTGTGTGAGTATCTTATTTGCTTTTGATTGCTTTTTATGTGTTGCTTGTCGGTGATCATAGTGACTTTTTGCGAGGATGAACATCGACACTTCACGCCGCATTCATGATCGTAGAGGATGAGCATGCCGTTACAGTTTGCACATTCTCCTCCATTCAAAGGTTCTTGCCCTCCCTAAGAGTCTCTTTATGGCAAGGGTCTTTGGTGGTATAGATTAGACTTTTGGGGCACCTGCCGTTAACCCATTACGGCTGGTCGTGAATTAAATTACCGGACGAAGCCTCAAATCACAGGATTTTGAAGCGAATGTGCTACGGCGGTGGTCGTAGCATTCTTCGATTTCTCTTCATTGGTATTTGAGTACTGCAGACTCTTGGGAGTGGAGTTGAGAAGATGTTAAGTCGTTGTTCTTCGAACTTCCTCACTGGCAGCATATATGAGGCGAATTAGGCTTCCACAATATATCATAGGTATTCTAATCCTTTGATGAAGGCTTTTGTGGAATCTTTGAGTCCGTACTTATCTTTTCTTTCTTTGCCCTATGGCGAACTTTCCCACATGTTGGCTATCGATGGATGAGGTGGTCCCACTACTTGAGTGTTTGTCAATCCTTGGGTAAGAGGATGACATCACTGAGTTGTGTCGTTTTCTCATTACCTATCGTAAATGCGGCGACTTCCTCATCGACCGCTCTGTTTTCTCTAAGCAGTGGATTAGTTTAGGTGCAACGCTAAAGGTTATACCGGTCCATCGACTGCGGAGAGTAGTTGAGCAAATTCTTGATGCGCACTATCCTCATGGGTCCATTCCACTCAGGTCCCAGTAGCGCCCTGAGAATCTTCGAGTGTTCAAGAGTCGGCGGTTTTAGCTACTCTTTGGTGAATGGTATGTTGTGATGCTTTCTTGTCACTACATTGGCTTTGCGTGTCCTTCCCACCGATGTTCTTGGCGGTATACGTCCGGTGTGTTCAGATGGCTAGGCGTGATTGTTGGGAGAAGGCGGTGAGCTTAACTATTAGGTTAAGCTAACATACATCTTCTGAATCACATAACTCACTGTTACCTACCAATTTTGGTAAATTTGCTTCTCGGTTCTATTTTATTGGATGGATGAAGCACTGCTCTGCGTGTCTGCTGTGAAGAAAGTATCCTCTGGTCGCGTATGGTAGGTTGTGGCGTAGACCGGCGTTTGTCTTTACTTTCGGAGGCTTATCGGTTCTTGGGCCAGCGTTCACTAGCATTTTGCTATACGTCCTTCGTGTCCAGGCCCTCGGTGTGCAGTGGTAGGCAGATTATGAAGAAGGCAGGGCCTTTTTGCAGGAGTGTTCGCCTGAACATAGTTAGGTATAAGGGAAGATGTCTTAACTTTCTTCTTGAGCCTAACTTACGTGACTTCTCCAAGCTAAGGTTTCTCACCTGCCATCCCTAGGTTCAAATGAAGATCTCGAGACACAGTTCTAGCTTTTGAAGGTTTGAGTTTACGGAGATCTGTGTGCAACAGGTTGGAAGCGAGCATAACGTCTCCGAGTACATCGAAGTCTCATGGGTCTTACAAGGGTTTCGACTTGCCTAGATTGCGTGTTTTTACTGCTTGAGGAAGTATTACATCTACTCCTTTGAAGGTAGGGCAAAGGCAAGAAGCGCTCCTCGTCTTCCGAGTTACATGATTTAACTTGTCGAAAACCTTTGAAGAAGTGTTCATTCTGGATGATTCGGTAGATGGGGCTAAACTTTTCGAGTGAGGTACCACCAGGAGGCCAGGTCCTATTGTTGTGTCTTCTTGGATCTACTGTTGCCCGTTACCAAGGATGTTATTCACGGTATTTGCCTTACTTTTTCTGAGTTATTCTATGCATGTGATCTTTTATCAGTCTTAACTTTTTCTTTTTGCGGCTTGCGAGGCGTGCTTTCGTATGATGAGGCTCGGACAGAGATCATGGATTCTGATGAGTCTTGGTGCATGGTATGAGAGTAAACTGACTTCGGGAGATGAGGCACAAGAGATTATGGATTCTAGGGGCCCCCGGACTGCTGATCAGGAAGGCAGCTCTTGGGTCTCGAGAATGGAGCTCAAACTGAGGTCGTGGATGTTGAGAGCCTTCCCGGATTATTATGTCGCTAAAGGCGGTTGTTGTTGAGGGCCTCTTTATGCTTTTGTTTACAGCGTTGAGCGTGAGTCGATTCTTAGAGGCTTGACAAGAGGTCATTTGGTTGAAGTTGTGCTCGTTTGAAGTGTGCATAGGGACCTTAGCGGAGGAGGAGGCATCGTAGCTTCCTTTGAGGCTCTTCTGAAGTTGACCCGGTAAGTTTGTAGGGGATTAGAGGCGAGGGACTAAAGAGTACGCTTTGTCATGACTTATGATGTGCAGGGATACTCGGTGTAGTGTTTTCTCTGCGAGGTTCGTGATAGGCTTCTTCTTTATCACAGACGACTTCGGAGAAAGTCGGCTTCAGTCGTAGCACTGGAGAGCTATTGGCGGTGTTTGCATTATCTCTGACGGTTTGAGGAAAGTACGCTTGTTTGAGCAGGCTGGCTGACCTAGATACTCACGTGGAGGATCTCCGTCGTTAGGTGGCTGTTAGAGTACGTGATTCTGAGGGGCTCAGTGCCGGTGGTCAATTTGCGTTGAGATAGTTTTTCTTAGAGGAGAGCATCGAGAGGGGCCGTGAGAGCCAAATTAGACTATTTGTACCGGCCTTAGAGGGCTCCTCTAGTTGATTTCTTTTATGCACTTCCACTTTATTTTACCTTGTCTATTTCTTCATTTGTGGTAGAGTCTCCTTATTGAGATGTTGTTTTGATGTTTTATTGCTTCTTTTTATTCGTCTTCTACATATATGCCTCATTCCTTGATATTGTTTATGCCCTTCCGTCTTGATTTTCTTTGAGAACCACATAAAATATTTTTGAGATTATAAGCTGAACTTGAATTCTGGTGCGTCTAAATGCCATCAGGGATCGAGTCAACGTAGTTCAACGGGGGGTTTGATCTTTTAAGAATAGTACTACCTTTAGGATGTACACAATGTCCCAAATCTATATAATACGGGCGGAGACCTGTTTGAAATGGCTAAATCGAGGAGGTAATTAGGATTTATGCTCATGCCCAGGAGTTCAGGTAATTTAACCTCGTACTGAGAGGGTTAAGATAGTTTTATACTCATGTTAGATTGATTCTCTAGGTAAGTTAACCTGCGTGCCGAGGGTTGGACAATTTATACCGTGTTCGGAAGTTGGGGTAGATAGTTTATCCTCTTATCCGAGGGAGGTTGGTGGCGTTATCTTATGCTTAGAAGAGCTCCTAGGTAATTTAACCTCGAACCCGAGAGGTTGGGCGGTTATATACTCGTGTTTAGAGTTCTCTAGGTAGAGATTAACCTTGTACCCCGAAGAGGTTTGGGCAGTTTATACAAATTGTTCAGAGTTAGGGTAGATAGTTTATCCTCTTTATCCAAGAGGTGGGTGGAAGCGGTTATCCTCGTGTAGGAGGTCTCTAGGTAATTTAACCTCATACCCAAGAAGATTTAGGCCAATTTATACTACCGTGTTTAGGAGTTCTCTAGGTGGTTAACCTCGTACTAGAGGTTGGACAGTTTATACTTGTATTCGGGGTAGAGGACAGATAGTTTATCCTCTTTATCCGAGGAAAGGTCGATTAGGCGGTTTATCCTCGTGCTTAGGAGGTTTCTTATTTGTCTATCGGCAGCAACATTTTGGGAGTTGGCCATATTTGGGTCGCTTCTCACTTCTTCTCTTCTCAAGATCTTTAGTGCATTGTTGTGTGATGCATCCATGGCCTTTTTGCTAAGCGAATGAATGTATTGGACTACACTTTGAGGCCCTCTTGCTCTTCCGGTGGCGGAGATTCATTCGTAGTCGTTTCATAGATATACCGGTATATTGGCTTATCCGAGTACTTGTCCAGTATCCTAGCAACCTCGATATCGCATACAGGTGCAGGCTTTCCATCGTTTCCCGTAATGTCTCTTAGTATATATATGGTTGTCGTACTTGGATATATCATATCTTGAAGTTCTCTCCTTGCAGATTGGACCTCGTACCTGAACTCCGCTTTGAGGCTTTGGAGACTTACTTGAGTTCTTTCAATCTTTGGCGGGTGGCATTCACATTCCATAAGGTACGCTGTGGAGTAGCTACTACAATATACCCTCTTGTCAGGATACTATCTAGAATTTTAAGCGACCTGGCTGCTGCGTCGGGATGAGTTTTCCGTCATTGTATCCATAAAGTTTCTTCATATATGTATCGGTGTAATATACCAAAGTCTCTGATTTCTTCATTGTCCTCTTCATTTCTTGGGGATTACGATACATGAATTGACTTCGAGGCTCTATTGGGTGACGGGGGTCTCTTGGCAGTTCGGTTGGGACTTAAATCTCGACTATATTCCGCGAGAAATGAAAGGCGGCACTCTCACGAGGTTCCTCTAACCCTTCAGGCACCTGGATTCATATAAGTGCATGCTTGCACCTTTTCTCATGGTAGGGTGGCTCTTCGTATCCTGTGTTCTTCGTCATCCTAAGCATCTAAGGAGTCTTTTTTGTGATCGTTGCGGTTGCCCCCGATCTGCAGATGCTCTTCCGTGTTCTTTGCTTCCCAATGTGTGCAAAGCCCCTAGTCAACCTTGGTTATGTGGTTGTTTGCTACTCTTTTGATCATGACACGCAGTGGAGGCTTGATATGTATTCGAGTCCGGCAGTTGAGCTCTTGATGGAAGAGCCTTTACGTTGTAGCTTCTCTTGAGTCTCGTTCAGTCCATGTACTTTGACTTCTGATGTCGATCTACTCATGGCTGCATCTTTCATGGGGTCGTAACCCTCTTTGACTAAGAGGTCATAAGCCTTGGGGTTCATCATTCCAAGCTCCATCTTTGGTCTTTGTACTGGTGTTACGAAACCTTTGAGCATCGTGGATGCTACCTTCTCTTCTTGAGTTAGCGGTAGCGTCAGTCCTTTGAGTTTTTCAATGACTTCTTCCTCCTTGTCGAGATGTCTTGGGTGAGCTGCTTTAGAGCGCCTCGCCTTTGAGGTTGCAATCCGTCCATGCTAACAACATTAGAACTTAGCGTCTACAAAGTATTACCTCTTGATTGGTGAGCAGTTCTCGTCTGCTGATCATCCACTTACATGCCATCCTTGCATTACTTGAGGCGGCGATGTAGAGTGGAGGCACTACATTCTTGTTGTGGATCCATTGGTGCTTCCAATGATGCGTTGTAGGTGGCCTTAGAGTCGATCACGTGGAACCATGATGTTGTCTCTAGTTCGCCTGCGGTGGATGGATACACTTGCCCGTTGCTTCGTTGACCTCCTTAGTTTGAAGCCTTGTAGCATGGCGCCGGGTCTCACAATTCTTCGTTAGGATGCTTGATAGCAAGCTTGAGTGTGTCTGAGGGTAGAGATGTTCTGGCCCAGGCCTGCCTCCGTCCACTAGCATTTGTGCAGGACCTCACAGAGGTATCGGATATATAAAAGCGGGATATTGTGGTCACCATCTTCTTTTGGCATGTCTTAAATGTGAAGGTGGTGTGAAGGTTTGGAAGCGCCTCTTGGAGTTTAGCAGGGCACTACGAGGGTGTCTGCGCCTCTGAGATATTTTTCAGCCTCATGTACATGTGGCATGACTCTATGTCTTCATTTCAGTCATTTTGGATAGTCTCCTACTTTATCCTTGGCTCGACTTGCTTTTCCAAATTCCTCACGGTTCTTGGCCCCATTTCTTGAGGATGGTGAGGGTCACATAGTTGAGTGGAGACACTGTCTTCCTCTAGTATTAATGGCTCATGGCCGAGGCGGAGTCCGTGACACTTACTCGCCCAGAGAAGGCGAAGAGCTTCTACATTGGATGTCCTAGTACCCGGATGATACTTGCGATGAATGCGGCTCTATGCTTCGGTTGGCTTCTTCCGGGCGCTTAGGCTCAGGTAATTCAACTAGTTTTGCCTTGGCTGACTTTTAAACATCCGAATTTATGTCGACTCGAAGGATCACTCGCTTGGCTTGTATTTCCTTGATGTAAAGTGTTTCTTGTCTCAGTTAGACCTCATATGTTCTCTTAGTCTTGAAAGAGAACAGTTGATTTAGAAGTTATGGCATGGGCATCCTTGTACCACTTTGGATGCTTCGCAGCCTTTCCCTCGTACTTGGCCTTATAAAGGGTGGGCTGCTCAGTCTTTGGCGCCTCTACGCTGTTTCTGCTATAATTCGTTCCGTATCGTAATGCTCACGGTGGATAAACTTCTCGAAGGTGCTTCGGTAGTATCCACGGAAGGATATGCTGAGTCCTTGCATCCCATTATGCAGCGTGCGATGGCGGAGGATTGTGTCCACTTGAAGGATGTGTGTAGGTCCCATGTTGATGGCGTAACCTCGCCGGTTGATGTAGTCCGTGACCGGTTCTTCTTCACGTTGCTTAGCTCCTGTTAGTTCTATCATACTAACCGTCCTTGGTGCTAAAGGCGAGTAAAGAACTCATTCTTTCAGTTGTACTTATTTGTCTATGGAGTTTGATTCTAGTTCGGTGTACCACTCGAAGGCATTTCCACTTTAGTGAAGCGAGAGCAGGCTATGACAATTTGATCCCCAACATTTCCGATGTTGTTGCATGTTTACATGGTAAGGCGTGTCTTTCGCTGCCCAGGATTCGACTCCGTCGAAGTTTTGGAATTTTGGAGGTTGATAGCCTTGGGGCATCCTCAACCTATCTATCTGGGGAGCTTTAAAGTTTGACATAGGAGTATGAAGTCTTGCTTAAATCACGGGTGTCTGATTTCCCCGATATGAACTCCACGGTTATTGCAGTATGGTCCCATCAGCTATGATACATGGGGCCTTCGCCACCTTTGTTGGCTGTCCCTTGGACATGCTTGAGCTTTGTTGTTGAGAGGTTTGAGACGTTCCAGGTGCATCTTTGAAAGGGGCTAGAGGCGCCTCTTACACGGAGGTTATTTCTTGGCTGGCCTCCCCCTGCTTGTGTACGCTGCTCATGATCACATGTTGGATAGTGCTTCACTATGGAGTTGCATCTGTTTGGCCATGTCTTCGATCACCTTTGTCAAAGAGGCTATCTTCTCCTCCATTGTGGTGGTTCTGGTCATCATGACAGGCATGTGTTAATATGTAGAGTCCTTTATGAGACTACGTATTATTTGGATTAAGAACTTTCTTTCTACCATGGATGTGTTGGGAATAGATCCGCAGCTGGATGGTGATGAATACCATAGTTGATGGAAGCTTTGACCTTCAGCCTTTCGAGGTCCACTACAAGATTTGGGACACGTCGTGAGGTTGTTTAGGGGTGCACAGTTTGTTTGACGGGTAGTAACCCGTGTTGCTTCTAAGGCTCCTAGTAATATGTTGGAACTGGAGACATCAACTGTATTTATCATTAAGGGCTTCTCTGAGTTAATCTAAGACTCATACTTTGATTGTAGGCCGCCGTGATTGAGATGGAGTCTTGAACAGCGGCTTCGGTGTTGCATCGTCAGTGTTCAGGATTAGGCCACGGAATTTGCTTGATTTGATTGGCATGGTTGGTAGTACATGCTTGGATTTGGTGCAATGTGTCGGCGGAACCGCGCGATGTATTTCTTGCACACGCATGATACGTCTTGGAACATGGTGAAGAGTCTAGATAGAATAACGACCCGCTTGGTCGGCCGTATGAGCTAAAATCGTGTGACTTTGTACACATCAGTCGTGATAGATGGATAACAACACAAAATGGCTTCATTTGATATTAATAATAATAATACTCTTTAGTCCATCGTGGTGAACTAACAACACACCCCTAAAATACATCATCAACATAAACATACATCGACACAATCTGTGCAGTATTTTGCTAGTCTCCTGATACATCATAATAGTAGTATGGTCCTGCACGACCCACCGATCTGTGACATCGAGATTCTAGAAGAAACATAACAAGAGGAAACAATAGGAGAAGGGCGGTTGAGGACTTCCTATGCCCTGCGCCTCACCTGGAACATTCCGCATGACGCCGTTGACTCCTCAATGACTCTCGTGATCATCCTAGAAACACAAGCATAACCACGCCATACCGCAGAGAATAGGGGGCGTGAGCTATGAGCAGTGAATAGTATCAACATTAATAGGCATTTATTCAATGAAGCAGCGTTTATATATAAGAGCGTATGTATAAACATTAATAAGGCTAGTCAATGAACAACTACTCCCAATTACATAGTAACCTCTTATTCAACATCACTGAGATCAACATAACGCTCCGCACATATATTCATAACAATCAACAAAGCATAATCAAATATTACTTCAAATAAAACATCCTGATAAATAGCAGTTAGTCCGACAAAATACATAACATCAAAACCTTCATCATGCGTCCATCCGCTGACCACACATCCACCAATACACGCATCTCGACATATATATATATATACATCACAATCCTTGACAATTTGCCCACTTGATATGCATATCCTTGCCTCCCGAAACAACTGGTACCCCCTCGATATGCATGTATACCCGAACCTCTCGTAAGTACCCCTCGATGTATATATCATTTCACCCAAATCAACTGCTGAAAGAATACCTTGGCATGACCACAAGCGATACAACGACTACGCTCACAAACCTGATCATGTATGACCCCTTTTCGTAGTCTAATCACAACAACTGCAACAATCTCATAACATAATCTCGATAACTCAATACATTCCAATATAACTACGCTGACAAACACATGCCAAATATATAAACATAATATAGATGAAAGGTTTGCAACGTTTGTCTTCGCCTCGAACAAAAGCAAATGATATTTCTTGGTAGTCAGCGTGCGGGCCGGGCTCAACTCCTATCCGAAGCAATTATATACGTTATTTTACTTTCCTTTTATAATCTCCCTTTTTATCTATTAAACCTCAAATAAACATCAAAGATAATCTAACAAGTCCCGATATAATTATCCTAGTTCAAAATGTAGAAAAATAGTCTAAAGATTTTTCCCGAATATTTTTATGCAATAAAACTATATTTTTCTCCATTTAAATCCCGATTATTATTATTCAACATCTCATAATTCAAAATAAATATCAAATCAACTTTAAAATTTCCAAACTTTGAATATTTTGTCTTTTATACATGAGTTTTGAAAGATACAACCGCATTTATAATCTCGAAATAATTTATTTTAGTCGAATATCATTATAATAGTCCATATAATGACACTACTTAAAAACATAATTTATACTTTTTGGAACATATTTACTATTTATTTCCTATTTCTTATATAAAAACTAAGATTAAATAAGAACAAAAATCGAGAACCCGTATATAATATAGCTATCTCGATGATATACTCCTAAAATATTTCCATATATCGATCACAATAAAATATGATTCTAAATCTACCACCAAACTACATAAAGATTCAATCTTTTTAATATAATATTCATTTTCTAACTTTTCAAATTATAAAACAATATAACATATCATCCCAGATTTTTCTAAGACATGAAAGAAAGAAATTAAGAATTGCGTCATATACCTTAGATGCTTAGATGATTGTAAGAACACTTAGAGCTTGAAATTGTTTTGAGAATTTCACAAGACAAAGAAGGAAAAAAAAAATTTGGTAATGGAGATGATGATGATGTTCGGCCAAATAGAGGAGAAAAGGATAAGGATCTCAAGATATTTATGTGGTGAAGGTTATCTTAATAGAGTAGGTTTTAGGTCCCGTTTGGTGCGGTGTTTTATTTCTCCACTTTTTGTCATTAAATTTAATGAAAACGATCCTAAATATATTATTATCCGTGTAACAAAGTACTACTCATTTAATACTCGTCTCGGTATATCTATTTTACTCCGAAAGTATTTATACTATCTTAGTCATACCGTTAAGCGTCTTATTTAACGGGTTATTTCAATAGTACATGACATTTGTGAGTCGAAGTGAGAGGAGGAGTAGAGATAATCCCACAGGCGTGCAAGATTTGCTCCTTGAAGAAAAGATTTTATTATTTATGTGTGCTTGAATAATAAAATCCTTTGGGGAAATCCTTTCACAGTACAAAGAATATTTATAAAAGCAGTGAGGTTCGACTATCGATTACAGTTATCTCCTACGTATCTTTGGCAGTCTACAATATGAAGCGACTTGATCTGATTTCGTGTTGAGTGACTTGGGTCTTAAGTTGAAAATTAGATCTCACCGGGCCAGACTTTGGGACTAGAGTTTTATCTTTGGCTTGAATATGGTCGAACCATGGTGCTCTCGAAGCAGTCTTGATCTCGTGTGGTTGTTTGGACTTGATCGTTGTCTTGGACTTGGATCCTTGAGATAGAGGGGTGGATGGAGGGACTTGAACCTCTCGGCGATTGGATAGGTGAAGCTTAGGCGGATACTTATAGAGCTTGGATAGGTGGTAGGTGGATGCTGGCCTCTTTCTTTGGATCTTAATTTGGATGGATGCTTGACCCTTCTTGTTGTTGATAGGCTGGTGGGACTTTGATGAAGCTTATAGCTTCGAGGGTTGGGTTTGCCTTTTCGGCCTTAGCGGCTCTTTGTATCTAATCTTTGGATATAGAGCAAGGGCTTAGGCGACTTGGGATTTGAGAACACAGGGTTAAGTGGGCGGCCTCGACTTCTTATCTCGGCTTGTGGGATGGTCACCTCTTCTCATGGTATGTTCAGTGCCTATTTGATGTAAGAGGTAGGGGCTTAAATGACTTGACCTCTCTGGATTTGATGTAGTGTAGGGGCTTTTAGTAGTGTATTTCCTACGAGCTTGTTGGGGATGGACAAGTCCATGCTGTCGAATTCCGGATTGTTCCACTTCGCGAGGGGTTGGATGCGCTTCTTGAATTGTAAGGTAGCGGCTTGACGTTTGTCCTCTCACGGATTTGATGTAGTGCGGTGCTTAACCAATGTGTTTCTTATGTAGCTGGTTGGGAGGGGGCCTTTCTTTTGTTGGGAAAAGAACGTCATATTCTCCATTTGATTATTTGTGTGTGGGAAAAGAACGTCATATTCTCCATTTGATTTCAGTATCCCAATAAAGTACAGTGATGTTGTCACTTTGAGTAATCCACGTATCCCTTTTCCTAATTACCACCATCCAATTTTTAATTATCACCATTTGGGCCGAATGTATCAACGTTTTTTTTAAAAAATAACTACTTCGATTCGTTTTCATTTATATTTTACTTTTTTAAATGAAATAAATAATACGGAGTATTTCAACTATAGATATTTAAATTATTCTAATTTTTTGAATGATGTATTTATAGGAAAAATAAATTTTTGACAAAATATATTAAAAATTTAGTTAATTATTTATATTCATGAAGTATATTTAGTTTTTTATTTTATTTTTGATGGTTTTAATTCATGAATTTAATAATTGACAAACCTACATTTTGTGTAATGATTTGGTTGAGAATATTACAAACATCGTACTCTCAATATATACCATTATACGTCATTATACTCCAATATATGTCACTATAATGTATTATAGTGATATATAATGATGTATTTGGGCGTATATTGTATTTCAATCGAGTGTGATATATTACCATTCATTATGTGCTCATGTATGTTATTTTATGTCTACAGATTACTTAAAGAGATGTTCGAGAGATGAAGAACATTATAGGGAAGATTAAATAATACTCCGCATCCAAATACATTATTATATACCATACTACAATATACATATAAGATAATCAAGCGTATATCAGAGCATTAGCCACATACCGTATAAATGTGTATACTGAGCGCATCGATGTTTGCAATGTTCTCACAACAAAACTCATTACACAAAATGCAGTTTGTAAAAACAAGAATTCAACGATTTTAAAGCGTAAAAATACACAATCAAAGTAATGATATTCATTTTTTTAGAAAAATCATAATTTTTTAGCAAATCCATAAGGAAATCAAATAAAAACATGAAGAAATTAACAAATAATTGAATAACTATGAATAATATTATAAAAAAAAATCAAAAAAAATGAAAACCTAACAAACGCACAATTGTTTTTTTACAAAATCCCTCAATTAGAAAAAAAAAATCAAAAAATCGATTGATTTCGATTCTTACCCATATAAAGAACATTTATATAGCTTCGATTCAAGAAAATCTACTCAAGAACGGTTTTGTGAAAACAATTTTTGTTTTTTCAAAAAAGTTCGAATATAGGGGAAAACATATAAAAAATAATGATTTTAGTTCTTACTCTATATATAAGATGTTTGTAGCCTTCCATTTCAAAGATTTGGCTCCAAGAACGAGCATTTTTGTATCAATTTGTAGAGAAAGAGGCCAATATGAAAAGAGACGAAAGTAAGAGGGCTAAGAAAAGGCGAAGAACATGAAGAAGAGAGAAAAATGACTAACGTATTTTAAAAGATTTTCACAATGTAAAGATGCCAGTAGCTTGTAAAAATTATAAATGTGTTAAATTTAAAATAAAGGTTAATTTGTGGTAATCTTTCAAATTTCTAGTATTTTTTATCGGTAACATATTGAAGTAATGGACCGCCAACACTGATGTTTGTTGAGGTGTTATCAAAGTTTGCAAATTATACAGATCTCTTTCAATCAAAAGAACAAAAAATGACAAATCTATGTGCTACTTTCTACAACGTTGTTCAAATTCAATTATTCAATTTGACGAACACGGCAACGTTACATCGTGATCACAGTTTGTTTATTTGAAGTCCGCAGCATACAATAATTATATTTTCTGTGCGAAATTTCATGCATATATAAGCTTGTAAACTCTTGAAAATTTCTTAACATTTTATTGGAAGTTGAACTTTTTGTATTACATCAAATATTTGTATATTTATTTGATATTCTTTTAAAATGAATAGGATAAAAATACTTTTAACACTTTTAACACCTACCATAAGATATTATGATGCAATATTTTCAATCATATTGCAAAAATAAATTTGTTTCAAAAATCATATATAATACTTTCTGGGTTTTTTTAGTTGTCACTAGCAAAAAAATTATTTTAAAATACTTATCACTTTGAAAATCCAATACAACATTTAATTAATTTTTCCTTTTAAGTCCCTAGTTAATGTATATATAATAAAAGTTTTTAATATTAATACATTCATTAAATTATTGTTTGATTAATTAATTAGGGATATATATATATATGTAAAGTCTCATTCATTCTTAATTGATTCTTAATTGACGTGAAAATTGTTAGGATGAAACTAAAAAAACGGAGGGAATATAATATTACACCTTCGTATTTATATATTTGATAATTTAGTACATATTCCGTATTTCTTTTTATTTTTGAACGTTTATTTTTTAATAGTAACTTTTTGTATTTAACTTTGTACAAAAAATTCATTAGTTTGTACTAGTCGATTAAAAATTTATTAATGGATTAATAGAAAATAGAATTTACAATTACAATAATTTTATTTTACTTTGTTTCATTTTTATTGATTATCAATTTGGACATACGTTGAAATGATAAAATGTTATTATTTTTTCAATCACATGTCTAGTTTTTCAATCCTTTATTAAAATACTTTTTAACTAAATAATATTTCGTAATAAACAATATCGAGCGAGTAACATGTTGAGTATAAGAAAATTCGATGCATACTTCGAGTATGAATATGATTCAATTCACCCAATTACAATGATAAGAGGTCTATAAAGTCAAAGAACATACACAACATGCACTCAAAGTTTTGTTCCGGGCAGGTGGGTAGGCAATATTTAATATGAAATAATCCGAATTTCATGACGAAGTAATAATCGAAGATTGCTCTACTTAAAATAAATTCGAATCCAAACAAACGTGATAACTAAATACTACTCATCTTTTTCCCTCCTAGCTAAGAACGGAAACGACAGATCATACTTGCTTCCTTATTAGACATCTCAGACTCTGCTTATAGACTACTTCAAGGTTAACTCAACCTCATTTTTATAAATAGTATAAACTAAAGAAAAGAAGTTCATTTACAAAATTCTTTCTCCTCCTCCTTTTCTTCTTCATTAGGGACGAAACCCTCCCCATTTCCTAAATTTTTCTTTCACACGACATCGACACATCCCAACGATACTTGACTTGCTTACGAGAGTGCGCCCACATCGACACTGGTTCGAATCCCCGCCAGCCGGCCTCGCATTTGTCGGGGGTCGCTCTAGTGAGCCGTTACCCATGCTCGGGGCACTTCACGCGCAAGCCCTACCCCGGTGGGCACATCCTGCTTACCCTCCTCCCGTTGGCTGAGGGACTAAACAAGGCGCTTTAAAATGAGCTTACATCATTTTTTTATTCCTAAATTTTTTCTTTCCTTTGTTGTTATTCTCCTCTTAAATCATAACCTTAAAGTTGTTTTAAAGTTTCAAGAAGGAAAAGGTATAAGTATATCCTTTTATTGGTTATATAATTAGTTGTATAATTATGCCAAGTTATTTTAATTAGCTAAACTCATCCATTAATGATCATTAGATTTCATATTAAATGGTTTAATTATAAGTATATTGGTTATAGGACTACGAATTTATCTAATTAAATTCTTGTCAAGTATGGGGTGAAATTGATTACTTATAATATACACATTATAGAATCATATGTTAGTTCTAGTTTAACTATGTAATAGATTTTGGATAGTAGTATTGAATTTAGATTCTTGATATAACTAATATAGTTTGACATAAGTTAAAATATAGTAGTATCTCGTAAAACTACATTTAAATTGGATAAGTTCAAGAGTAGTTTACAAATTTAGTAGTCATGTTAGTTACTAAAATAAAAGTAAATTGTTATTATTATGTTATTTAGGTGTGGATATCAAGTAGTTGCTTCGGATAGTAAAAGTTATTGATATTTAGCTTGGCTTAAGGTGAGTATTTATATCACGGAACATAAATTTTCATACATTGTATATATATGTGAATCGCAGAAAATCTTTACTAAAGGAGTTATCTCTGTGATGTCATATGGAGACTCAGGATGTCGGGAGTAATGATTATATTATTAAGCTATGATGATGAAATCGATATGGATTTAGTCATGATATCTCGATGATGTATGATATGTTTGATATGAATTGTCGCTAATTTTATTCCCTGGCAGTTGGGTTCTCTCCTCGCAGTCGGTGTATTTCCGCTTACTCAAGTAGTAAAGAAGTAGTTGTATTTTGTCAGTTCCTCATTTGCTTGGCGTAGAAAATCAATTAATGTTGTTTTTCCTTATTAGGACGCCAGAGACTCTAAGTAGGGCCGGAGAGAAAGCATTGCTGCCAGGCGATATACTCGGATGTTATTGGATCATAGATGCGATTGTTTATTTCGTTGGATTATTTGATATGATTGAAGTTATCGATAGTATTGAATTATTCTGATTATTCTATGCGGATTATATTAAATTGTCGAGACTAGCATAAGCCATTTATATACGCGTGATTAGTTATGGTTCGCTATATAAATGATCATTGTCTTCCAGCCACCCCTTTTATTTGGGGACCCTCAATTTTGTAGTCAAGGAGACGCTCATGTGGCACCATCCTGCCGCGGCAGAGCGGAGTATAATCGTGAGGTATACTGGGGCGGCCGATATCCTCAACAAATTTCAAGTAGCGTATCTTGTGTCAGGTCAAAGATGTATTTTAGAAAATGTGTTGTATATGATTTGTACGATCATTTAAATTCATGTTGGGTAATAATTGTTATTGTCTTAAATCACCATTTCGCATAGTCACGCTTTGTATTTTTCTTTTCCTTCATTCTTTTAGCCTGTGCTGTGTGGGTGACTCGATATTCATGCTGTCAACGAACCTAATTTCGTGAGCGGCCGACCCGGGACGGATCGCTATATTGAATACTCAGGGGCAGAAAGCTTCCTTTATGGCCAAAACTCCTCGCCCATGAATTTTTTTGCAAAACATTATTCACTATATATATACTACAAGTTTGACAAAACAAATGAAGTGTACGTATCAATGTATGTATATCTGTATTTATGTGTATATAACATATATTTTAAAGCATTTAGTAATATTTCGTATCTTCATCAATTTCATGTACATACATTATTTTTGGGCTAACGACATATTCGATCATATATATGCTATCGTTAATTATTCGATCACACATGTTTCCTCGTATCGATATATCATTACATAAAGCCAAAATGACCTTACTCGATCATTCCATCAAAATGAATGTTGTTTGACTTTTTATGACAAACATGTATTAAAATCGTCCAACACTTATTTTTTAGATAATTTTTCAATTTTATTAAAATTTTGGGTCAACTATTTTGATGAGATTAATTTCGATAAAATATTCGGATGAGATTAATATTTGCCCAAAATTTTATTGAAATTGAAAAGTTATCTCAAAAAATGTGTGTTGGACAATTTTACCCTGTCAATTTGCCCTAAAAAGTCAAATCTAACGTCCATTTAACTAACGACCAATCGACACTTTTCAAACACGCGCGATCGACGTGTCATTTTGAAACATGTGTGATCGAATGGTGAACGTTTTGAAATATGTATGTGTTGGGTTTTACGTATTAAAATAAAAATTACAAAAGGCCGTAGGCAGGATTCTATAAATATAATAAAAACTTTCCACTCGTTATCGCTAAAATCAAGGTATCTTATGTGGAGAAGAGAATATTCTGGAACCTTCCCACTTTACCCTATTTTAGTCAAACATAGGTGATTTCCAACAATACTAATTCTCTGCCACTAACAATATTCTCATACGCTATTTTTAAAACCTCCTAAGAGAGGCACTAAATTATAGTTCGATTAAGTTGTAAGCAACAATTCTTAGGTTCGACGAAATTAGCAATATATTAATTTATGTTTAACCGAAATCATGTTAATATATAGATTATGAGCGGACTCTAGTATGCCATCATAACCCATAATGTCAATCGAGTTACCTAATATATTAATTGTCTAATAATTAACAAATGTCTGAACTTATTATTATTTAAATGTAATAATCGGTTATACAATCTAATTGTTCAACGGACATATATTTATGAGATATAAAATATCATATTTCCAACACTTCCACTTGTCCTTGAATGATTATTTGTAAAACGATTACTTACTAATCGACACATCCGATACGCATTCTCATACGCGATTTCCAAATACCAAGCTTACAAGAAGATTTCAGGTCACCAAACTCTTGCATCCGGTGATTTTTCTCGTGGTATAAAGTGACGCATCTCGGTGATAAGATCGAGGCTGGCTAGTAAATCACCATCAGTTCTCCAAGAGGCCAGAAATCTAAACCGTTATATCCGGTTGTACGAATTCCATCTTGTATAGAAGATTTCACAACTATACTTGTAGTATACAGAACTCAAGTCTTTTATAATCCTCCAGCTTACTAAGACGCTGTATTGCATAAAGTACATTACTTCCTATAAAGTCAAACTGTGTCACGCTGGTCTAGAATCGCCATTTAACATAAGTTCTATAAGAACTTAGCATTACGTATATACAATCTTCTACTACGTATATACAATCTTCTAAGTTCTCGTGGCGGTCAATTTCCAGTATCATAGTTGAAACCATTTAACACCGTATACCTATGTGATTGACTGGAGTAAAGTTCTCACTTCTGATCCAAGAAACGCTGACATTGTATATATGTCATCATAGTTCAAAAACAAATTATATATATTATTGAATTTGAAGCTTAAAATTTAATCATTGTCTTACAATCATTTATGACATATATAAAGAAAAACTAGCTCTTACAAAAACTAATACCACTCAAGCATGTCTTTAAGACCAGTACTATATATGTGTTTACTACGCTTGCTTTGAGAGGTAATGTTTAGTTAAGTGATCTCAAGTACATTATCATCTATTTAACCTTATATATTCCTCACATCTCCTCTACTGGCATTCCTATCAAGATGATACTTCCCGAGCACGTGCTGGACTGCGGATGCGGATCTTGGTTTCTTAGTCGAGCTATTGCTCCAGCTTTATCACCATATAACTCCATCGACCTTCAACGCCAGTGTACTACTCCAAGTCTACTCACGAATTTCGATCCAAAGATGCTTCCTCGCAGCCTTCAAGTCAGTGAATGCATCACTGTTGTCGAAGGCCGCCTACAAGGCCTTTCACATCAGCACTAAGACACTTCACCACCGCTCAAGCAAAAATACATAACTAGATCAGATCGACTATCGCCTCTATCGGTTTGGAAAACCGCATCTACAGAATCTCCTCTATCAATAACTCATTATCCCCAATCAGATACAAGGAAAATATCTTTACCCTTCGTAAGTACTTTCTAAGTATGGCCTTTCTACAACAAATTCAAAGCACTTTTCACCTGAGTTACGATTGGTAACAAATTTTGTTACACCTTTATATTACGATACGTCCGGACGTGTGCTACAACATGGCACAATACGATGGATCCTATGGCCTATACATAAAGTGAACATTACTCATCATTTTCTCTTCAAATTAAGCCATGTAGACAATCCGAATGGATTTAAACATCACAACCGTATAAGGTTTTATCATAATCAATTTCTTGAATTTGTTTGAAACCTTTGGCTACAAGTCTAGCCTTATAAACATGGACATTTCCATCTTTATCCAGTTTGTGTTTAAAGACCCATTTGCACTCGATAGGTCTAGCACCTTCAGGTAGATCTATCAATGTCCAAACATTATTTTGGTACATTCAATCTATCTCGGATTTCATGGCTATAAGTCATTCATCAGCTTTTGGTTCTTTCATGGGTTCTTCATACGAAGAAGGCTTGCCATTTTCAATTAAGAAAGCTTCCCCATGCCATCTATCATCTGTTCTTGACGAAGTTCTATCCAATTCCTATGGTAAAGGGTAGTCTCGCTTGGCTCGATCATTGTTTCCTATGGATTAAGTTGAACTCTCTATATACAGGGCTCACCTTTTGAGGTCAATCACTCACATTCTCAACGCTGCTTCATCACTTTCTTTTGAACAACTTGAAGTTTCTCACGCTTTCTTACATCTTTGGCTAAGTATTCTTTCTCTCAAGCGAAAACGCCATCTCGAATGAAAATATTATTTCTATGCTTCGAGGCGTAAATAGTACCCTATGGTTTCTTTGAATAACTAATAAAATAACATTTCTCAAATTTGATCCAAGTTTATCCTTATTCAATTTCTTGACATAGGCCTCACTACCCCAAATTCTCACGCGACCCATCTGGGGATTTGTTTCCCAAAACCATCCTTACGGGTCTTAGCAGCTTGATTTTAGTTAGACATTTATTTAGTGTGTGCATGGCAAATAGAATGCATATCCCCAAACTGATTGTGGTTCTGGATGTGCTCATCATGGATCGAACCATATCCAATAGTGTTTGATTTCTCTTTCGGGATACACCATTATGTCGAGGCTCCAGCCGGGAGCGAAATGTGATACAATACCACATTCTTTGGGCGCGCTGCCTAAATACATAAGTTAAGCATTCTCCGCCTGGCCGCATCGGGAACCTTTAATCATTTCATTGAGTTGGTTTTCAACTTTTCCGAAACTCCTCTGAACTTTCAAAAGCTTCATTCTTATTCCTCAGTAGATATACAGAACTACATCTACTATAGTCACAAGGAAAGTGATTTAAGTATGCAGTAACCTCCTCGGTAAGGAGTATTCATCGTCTACACACACTCAAGATGTACGATATCCAATACTTGTTGCCCTCTCACCTGCTCCCAGCTGAAAGGGATCGGGTCATCTTGCCTAGCAAGCATGATTCAGATGATCATACGTTCAAAACTGTGATGATGTCAAAATTCCATCAAGATGCAATTCTTAATGCATTTTTCACTTATGTGACCAAGTTCCGCATGCCACAAAATAAGCAGGGATTCAAGTCGCTTGGCTTATTCCTCTTATTATTTATGTTGTAGGTCTCAATATTTGTATTCACATGTAGACCATTCCGGGCAGATTTTGTACCATAAACTATAATATTCCGAGTAACGAAACAACCACTTCTGGCTAATCTAAAATTAATAGCCATCATTTTCCGGGGCCAGAAACTGAAAAGATGTCATTTCAAAGCAGTAATGCTTGTTGATATTGTTTAGATTAATAACCATTCCTCGCTGCAAACTTAAACAACCGGTCCTGCGGTAAATGGCCGCAACTTTTGCTCCATTACGCCCGCCTGTGTCTACCTCCTCTCGCATTTACCTTTCTTATATTTTGGTGTATCACACATAGTTTTTGTAAACGCGAAGCGCTACATCCGGTGTCTAGCACCCATGTGTCAAAAAGTAAAGAATCTAGTGGTCCAACATAAATATTTGTGACTTGAGTGGTAGTTGTACTACTCATCTCATCTGTCATGTACTTATTATTGTTCCATGATTTGTTATGTATTATTAGTACGTATGGCCGCGCATATCAGATTCAAAGCTAAAAGTGGCATTTTAGACTTATTATTCATAAGGACTAATTGACTATAACAGAAGATATTTAAAAATAATATAGCTTTAGTTATTTATGTCATAATAAGTAATTCAAAAAATCATATAATAGAATTAATACTTGTGCTTACAATCCCACTGAAATGCACTAAGTATACCGAGATCCTACATAACTAAGAATCGAGTGGCAGCACACATACATTTCGACTCCCAATCATATAGGTAGGTGCACTATCACCAATCATGACTTTTGAAGTCACTAAAGTTCATCTTAGACTGTATAGTGACCACTTTTGTCAACGGGCCCAAATGCACTTGGAAATCACCTTTTAAGAATCACGCTTCACCTATTATTAGAATGGGTTTTCTGGATGTTTATAGCCCAAGTCCTCGCACTTCTCAAAAGTCAGATAAAAACACCCCATTAAAGAGTCTTGGGCATTTATTACATCTACCAACCCAAGAGGTCCGCACATAAACGTAGACTCAAATCCAACTTTAGAGTCGGGTATGACAATACTACTTAATGTATTTGCTGTGATTAGTTATATTTAACCAATCTTGTAATTGCTAAGCATATATACACACAAGTAGCTTATATATAACATAAATTACAAGCATAAATATAACACTAATAAAGACTCGCGGATATTTACCTCTAAAATCTGTACTAGTTCTAAACTACGATAGTCTACTAATAATCTCTATCATCCGCCTCGGCTCGGCGTGGTCTCCAATTTTCAATTAATTATATTTACATTAAACAATAATAAATTAAAATCTCTCTACTCATTCATCATAGGCAATGATTAATCGTGTCATATTTTTAAAAATACATCTAAGTCAGCGACTAATCTCCTTCTTATCCATTATCAAATTATTAATAAAATGCATTATCTAATAATGAAATTAAAGCATATCATAAATAATAGATAAGAACCATAGTTTAAAAGCGCACGAATAATCTAAATAAATATATGTCATTGTATATTCATCAAATGAAATATACAATTTTGATTGCATAGTGTAAAATATTCACTTAAACTATTTTAAAGCATTTTAACAATTAATATACTACTAAAGACTCGTGATATGACTCCTATAAAAATCTAGACTAGTTCTAAACTACGTCTAATCTACTAATGATCTATATCATCCTCGCCTCTGACGGGTCTCCACCTTTCACCATAATTATATTTACATTAAATAATAATAAATTAAAATCTCTTTACCTATCCACCTTAGGCAAAGGTTAATCAAAGCTCAGATTTCCCTAAAATACATCTAAGTCATATCACTGCCCTTTCTACCCATTATAGAATTATGTAATGCATTTCTGTTCATCCAATAACGAAATTCAAGCGCACATCATAAAAACGGAAAAGAACAATACTTTAAAGGCACGATACGATCTAGATAAAATATATGTCATTGTATATCATCAAATGAAATATACAATTTTAATTCGTACAAATTGCAAAATATTCGCTTAAATTATTTTAATCGTTTTTAACAATTAATATTAAATAATAATTATTTCTAAAAATACTATTTATTTAATTTATACTTTAAATAAAATTAATTTTTAGATTATATGTTATGAAGAAACTTCAATTATCAACAATAAATGGATTTAATTTAATTAAATCAAATTGAACTATTCAATCCAATGAAATTGTGAATTAATTAATTAATTAATAGTTTTTATTTTAATCAATATCAAATATCAATCATATAACTTCTAATCAAATTAGAACTGTTAAAAGTAGTTAAATTAAATTAATTAAAACTAATTCCCCAACTTGGAAATTCATTTTAAAATAATTTCTTAATTGTCATCGAAATATTAATTCGAACAAAATAGGCTTTAAACAAATTTAAACAAGTCAATCAGGCTTCCAAGCTGCCTTTAGCCCGCAAAACAAACCAGCCTGTTAGAGCCCTAAATAGCTTAAGCCCAATGGAAATTACCTAGCTGACTAAGTTGAAAGTTCTCAAACAGATTCATCCGAAACAAGCTCGACGCCCATGCCACAGACAAACCCATGACGCCACGCCATCGTCACGATGACATCACTGCATGACTGGAAAGTTGGACGACGTGCGCACCCACGCCATCCTGCTAACGCCGCATGGAGCCGAGGCGACTAATGCGTCAGCCGACGTGAAGACGCAGAGTCGACTCTGGCCAACCAAGTTCAACCCCGACCTGACCGAGCCGCTCACCAATCCGATCGACTTTACGACATCACTGGCCGACGCCACGCCGACTCGGGTATCGACACACCGCCGGCCTCCGTCAATTCCAAAATAGCTTCATTTTCTCTCGAACGACTTTAATCGACTAATCAAACTTATATAAATTTTTGCTTAGAAATTTCGGAAAAATTCATAGAAATTCGAAAAAATATTTTTGATTTAACTACAATAATCTTTTTCGAAATTAGTTAGCATACTTCTACAATCTGAATTATCTAATTGCAATTCTAACACATAAAATTCAGATTTAACAATATATAAACGTTTTCATGCATTTAATTATGTAATTACAATTGTGAATGCTCATGACGCCACCGCTGGGTTTTACATATTAAAAATAATAATTACAAAAGGTCAGAATAAGGATTCTACTTAATATAAATAAAAATAATAACATAACCGTAGCTTTTCTTCAAGGATTGCAGCTATTATTTAAGGTCATTTCTTCAAATTGCTTCTATTTCTAAGTTCATAGCTTCTCATGTTTTCATCGATATTACCTACCAAATAAAAAAATTCTTAACGCGATTGGTTTTTAAGATTACTTCCCATGAATAAATCGAGGAGACTCTAAAACAATCAATGTAGATTGTCTCTAAGAATACTACACCAACATACTAACGAACTCTCTCATAAATTTTACTGTGAGCTCTTTAAAAATATTAAACTATGTATTTGTGCCGCGTAAAATCCACGGGATTTTCTCACCCATCGCTCGAAAAATATGAAAGGGGCGTAGAGAATTCCTCAACTTCAAAAGTTGAAAAAATCTTATTTATATAAATCACGCCTTTATATAGCATCAAATGTCTCGCTTTTTAGGCTTCAAAGAGAGTTAACAAAAACTCTTCCACCTCCTTAAGAAGAACATTATAGAATACTAGAGTTTCAGGGCAACAAAACCTCCCCTATTTTCTCCTCTTGTTCAACTATAGTGGGGTTCCAAAACCTTCCACTCGTTATCCCTAAAATCAATGCATCTTACGTGGTGAAGAGAATATTCTGGAACCTTCCCACTTTACCCTATTTTAGTCGAACATAGGTAATTTCCAATAATTAGAATTTCACCCCCAATATTCTTATATAGTTATATTTTAAACCTCGGAAGTTATAATTAAATTATTCAGAATTCAAGTGGCTAGACATTGATTTTGTAGAACATCCTATTGACAATCAAGTTTGAAATAGGTGAAGTATATTAATCGAGAATCTTATCGAGTACCCATGAAATTAACGCCATGTACATAGATTCTAAGATTATATCATACATTTATTTTTCTATAAAAATATATAAATATAAATTGATTTTTTCTAATTTATATAAAAAAATATATTCTATTATTTCTTTTTTTATTTGGCCCCTTATTATTAAATCCTCGCTCTGCCCCTCTTTAATACCCTCTCTCTTATAACACCAGATTATTCTCATTCTCTCTCATAATTTAGCACCCCAATGTCTACCAACGCCACAGTATCTAGACATTCATAAAGTTTTTCACATTCTCTTTCATCCACATAACTCTATCTCATCCTGCTGCAGTTGGTCTAATTTAATCTAATCATCAATTGCTTAAATAATCTGGCAAAACCTTGAGGGATGGGGATTCACATAGCCGACCTGTGAGTCCGATTCGTAGTACAAATTTTTTTTGAACATTTGAATTTTTTTCAAAAAAAGTTTGAATAGATGCCATTTTATTCAAAAATAATTTAAACATATGCCAACAGGACTCGTTTTTAAACCTAATATTTTCATCTTATTAATCAATCAAAACAACTTTATCCACTATTCTTCAGTCCAAATAAATATGCATATACTCAGATTTGTACAAGGCCGAAACATCTTCCCATTCTGCCCTCAGTGAGTGCATGAAGCATGTACTCATATTTAACACGAGCGTGCGTAACATACGCCTGGTTGTTTTAGCTTTTTATTTGGTGACCAAGCGAGCCCATGACGCACACACTGAAACTTACAACAAGTTAATAAAGCATGTACTCAAAGTTAACACGAGGGTGCGTAACATACGCTTGGTTGTTAAGCATTATGTTTTTATTTTTTTTCATTGTTAATGGGTTTTTAATCGTTAATCGTTATTTTATAATAGTTAAGATGAATTTTAACATTCGTCAAACATGTTTGTAACTAAATAAAATTATGAAATTCTTAAAACATTAACATGAATATTGAACAAAAAAGTTAAAAAATAATTATCAACTATTAAAAAAGATTAAGATGATAATTTGAAAATACAAAAAATACTTCCAGCGTGTGGAGTACACGCCGGAGTGCACAGCTAAAATGTTTATTATACCGTGGTTTTTGGAACGAGTGCACACGACATGTGCCGAATTTTTTGAACAGCACATACTGGACGTGCTAGATTTAAAATTGCATATTCTAATAATTACCTAACACAAATAATTTCACAAATTAATTACTCAAACAAAGTATATTAATTAGTTAGGACAATAACTTAACTAATTAATATTTATAAAATATTTTTTTTTAACATAAATATTTAAATTCATGAAAACTAACTCAATATATAAGATTCTAAACATGATGAACATTACTTTCACATTATAAAAATGAAAATTTGAAAAAATATAAACATTCACTTTAACATTATTAACTTCAAAGATTAACAATAAAAAATATAAATAACTAATAAAAATATTATAACTCATTACAATTAACATAATAAGTTGAGAATACAAAAATATGTCGAGTATGTGGAGCACACACTGGAGTGTACGACTAAAATATTTATTATATACTAGTTTCTGGAGGAGTGTATACAACGTGTGTCGAATGTTTTTATCAGCACACACTGCACGTGCTGGATTTAAAATTACATATTTTAATAATTATCTAACGCAAAATATATTAATTATTTACGACAATAATTTAACTAATTATTGTTTATAAAACAAAAAAAAACTAACAAAATACTTAAAATAACTCAATATATAAGATTCTAAACATGATGAACATTACTTCAACATTATAAACATGAAAATTTGACAAAAATCTAAATATTCACTTGAACATTATTAACTTCAAAGATAAACAATAAAAAAATAACATAAATAACAAATAAAATATTATAATTCATTAAATTAAGATAATAATTTGAAAATACAAAAAATATGTCCAACGTGTGGAGTACACACCAGAGTGCACAACAAAAATGTTTATTATACACCGTTTTTTTGAACGAGTGTACATGACGTGTGCCCACTTTTTTAACCAGCACAAACTGCACGTCCTCGATTTATAATTGTATATTCTAATAATTACCTAACACAAATAATTTCACAACTTAATTACTCAAAAAAAAAATTAATTATTTAGGATAACTATTTAACTAATTATTGTTTATATGTATAAAAAAATTAACACAAGAAATTTACATAAGTAATTTATATAAATACTTAAATTCATTAAAAACTAACTCAATATATAATATTCTAAGTACGATGAATGATTACTTTTGTAACGACCTCGCCTCGAGTCGTACGCCTCGAGGTCGAGAGTCGGCCATCAACTCAGATATCCGAAGCCACCATACGATTTTCACACACAAAATCAATTGCTTGATAAATCCAATAAACCCGATAGCTTGATAAAAGTAAAATAGCTCGAAACTCAAAATGTTGTAATACGTAGTTTAAAAACATCTGTGGCACGCCTAATTCAAAACCAAAGTGTAAAATTCCATCACATATCAAGTCTCAAAATACTCCACAAAATAGTTTACAATTTTTCAACATCCCAAAACAAAATATGAAAAACTGAGTACATCAAAAATAAAAAGATGACTGCCGAGGATCCTAGCCACTCGTCTCTCACCTAGGTAAAGTCAACGGACACTCACGAACCTTTGCCGCTCTCGATGGCACCACACTGAGGCGGGAAGCAAGCTCGACAAATTAGTGGAAACGTAATTACTCGGATGGTAACTTACCCACATCCGAATCTATGACACAAATTTAAAAGATATGTATTGAAGAATTAAGTATATATATATATATATATATATATGTAGTAAAAGTTAATAAATCAATTATCCACGCACTCATAACAAGCACGAGCATCATCAACATACAAACATTTTAGAGGACTCCAATTTACTTTTTACTCATGTCATACCCCAAATGATCTCATATATGTAATCAAACGAGTAAACAAAGATAAATTCTCGTCAATCTTCACGCTTATACCACAAATCCACAATAAAATAAACATACGAAAAATGAAACCACAACAACATCACATATAACATTTCATCCTTTTCCCGGCAGGCTCACCCTTCGAACACCCAACAACAACATATCTTTTTCCCACCTTCGAACACCCAACATCATCATATCCTTTTCCCGGCAGGCTCACCCTTCGAACACCCCACATCATCCCAAACATTCTCAACTCAACAATTCACAATTCACACATACATACCAAACATACAACCATCACACAATAATCTCAATGTAGCATCCATAATATACATGATACAACAATTTCATATAGAACCTACACTCAAACATAAATATACTCTCAGATACGTCCATAACACAAATATACTCAAACATGAATACACTCAAACATAAATATACTCACATAAATATACCATAATGCATCTAACACAACCACCATACAAGTCAACATTTCACAATTTCACAACTATACTCACAGATAAGTTTATAACACAGATACACAGTCACAATCAATTTACCATATACTTCACTCAAAACATAAATAAGGTAACAACGAGCGATAACTCACCTGCCAAGCATTCACTAATGCCTGCTACCAATCGACCAAGACGCTTTTCCGCTGCTCCGAAGCCCGAACAAGTAACACCCGAAATATAATTACTACTCGCAACAATTTCAACCCTTATCCTAATTCAATTCCTGACTTTTCAACCCATTTTAGTTACAAATTGACAACTTACGTATAGATTGCTAATTATGTTTCAATGACAATTACGATGACGAATTTCAACTACCCCGACTAAATCCCATAATCGGCCAATACCTTATCCAAATTACTAACATTTCCAACCAATTTCAATCAACCCAAATTTTCAACTTTTCCAACTAATTAACCCATTTCTAACAACCTCTAATCCCAAAGCCCGTTTACTACTCAAAATCTAATAAAACTAATTTCAACATATATTCCTCCAACAACTTATAATCATAATTTCCACCTCAAAACCATCACAATAAAGGTCCAATAACATATTTATACTCTCAACAACATTTTAGAAAAAGTCAACCCAAAATCAACTCGAAAGTCAACTCAACTATAACAACACTTTCTACCCCAAATATCGATTATTGTCATCTCCTATACTATAATCTAAGCCTAGATAATAATTATATTCAATAATAACTCATAAAACCAAGCTCAACCTAAAAATTCCAAAAAATCAATCTACCTAAACGTCCAAAAATTCCAATACATCAAAACACGACTTCAACTCAAGAACAACTAATTTAGAAACCCAAGAATCTATCAGAAGAATAAAAAATCTAAATACAAAAAAGCTCAACTCAACCGAAACTCATAAAATACTCAAAAAGATCCGACCTTTTTACCTTGAATCAAGAGGATGATGGTGGTGCTCTCTCCAAAAATTTGAGGTCCAAAGCTTCGAGATGGAGAAAATCAAGAAAAAAAAATCAAAAATGGGGGAAGACGGGTCGACAGCGACTGGGGCGTTAAGTGAAATGAAGTTTCAGCGTTTCCGCCTTGTTTTGTCGACAAGAAACGGGTTGGCCCAATAGTCCAAACGGTGAAAACCCGAACATTTTAATTCGATCGATACTCTCGCTTAGTTTATCTCATTAACCAACCCCAAACATTAACATTTATCGAACATAAAATATAAAGTGGTTTCCAAACTTTACGTAAATCCATTTAATAATCTCACATTTTAATTTATTAATTAACGAAGCCAAGCACGGCTTTTACAACTTTAACATATAAACATGAAAATCAATAAAATATGAGCATCCACTTTAACATTATTAACTTCAAAGATAAATAATAAAAAGTAACATAAATAACTAATAAAAATATTATAATTCAATAAAATTAAGATAATAATTTGAAAATACAAAATATGTCCAAATAAGGAAAGACACGCCGACATTTGGTCAATTTTCAACACACCGGCACGCCTCGACCTATAATTACATATTCTAATAATCACTTAATACAAATAATTTCACAAATTAATTACCAAACAAAATATATAAGTTTTCTAGCGAGCGTATATAGAATAGCAACAAAAGTACTTTGAGTGTATTCATTGAGTAATGCTATTGAATATCAAAAGTTCTCGAATGTCGGGAAATACAAAAGTCTCTAAATCTTTTCAACTCACAATAAATAATCATACAAAAAAGGCTAAATTTCATCTAGCCACTTGATCTATTGGGAATCTTTCGAATAGGCACCTAAATAATTAAACATTTTAAGTAGACACCGGAGTGAATGAATATTACATGTATAATCAAAATATACATAACATGATCTTTAGATTTAATATTAGAATTAAATATGAAATTAATCTTGAAATGCTTACAATGATGCCTCTTTAAAGAACAAAACTTTCACGTAGACCTTTTGAAATCCAATTCCTTAAGCAATCAGAATGTAGGCCTCATTGATCCACACCCTTCAGAAAGATTGAAAGCTACACTCGATTTTACAGGAACACAAAAGGGAATTGGATGAATAAATCAAAGCAAGAACGTTGTTCTTGCACTTTAACTTTTTTTAGCTATCACCAAGGGACCTAGGGACCTAAAAAATTCACTCAGGCTTTAGGTTTTGTTTCATATCTTAAAACCTTAGAAATCTCTTATATATATATATATATATATATATGTATAATATATTTAAACCTAATAGCCTAGCCCGATTAGTTAATGAGCCGGCTCGTTATGAAACTAACTCGCTAATATCTTACCTAATTATTAATGTTCTACTAACAAATATTTAATTAACCAATAAGTCAATTAATTCAAGTTCATCCAAACTATATTTCGCATTTATCACAGGATTATCCCACTGAGAATCTCGTTGATTACAATCAATTTTCCAATTTATCAAATGTAGTTTTATTTTATTCATGAAATATAACTCAACATCATCAGATGTATGCTGGCCTTCTTGCTCAGATATTATCACGATAATAATATAAATAGACCATTAATATTATTATAATTCAAGTATCAACCTCGTATTATCGTGAGAATCCCGACTTTCAGTAATTACAATTACTATAATCGAATCTCTTCGTTTATGTAATCTCATTTAACTAAACTAGTAAACGTAATTACATAAGCAATAATTATCGCAAGATAAAACAAAACCAATAACTATTGATTTCCAACACTGAGGTGCATTTTTGGCATATGAACTTTCAAAAATGATCTGTTTGAGTTCTTGATTTCCATTTGACTTTCAAATGATCCTTAACCCAAGGACAAGTTGATCATATTAAAAATGTTGATTTTTTGAAGGAAAATTTCGCAAAAAGTTCAGTAGCACTACAACAATAATTGATTTTTTTAGCCAATATTCGCTAAAGTCCAGGTGTCACTACAAAAATTATTTAGTATTTATAATATTATTAATCATATCATTAACTAAAATAATTAAAAACAAATACTCCCACCACCATGCATCAACAACAATAATAATGGAGACAACAATAGTCAGAAGCTTCAACCTCGTCAATTGATCAAGCTCGATTTGGCCGAGAAATGCAATTTCGAGGTTAGATATTTCTCCATCTTCTGCCACGCTAACCAGTCTATCGAAACAATGCACGTATATTCCATTTTTCTTTCACCCATTTCTTAATAATTAGTAGGTTTAATTTTGTTGAAGATAATGAAGGGTTTTGTTGGTTGAAGAGAAGATGAAGAAAGTTAAACAAGCGTTTCTGAAATGAGCAAGAGTTAAGAACGACGAGTGGTCAAGTTAGTTGTAGATTTGAGCCGAGTTATTTAAATGTTGTTTGACCAAATTATCCTTCTAAAATTTAATGTGGTCTTCGAAAAAATACATGTCATTATTTCCGAAAGTGCTTAGTTTACAAGAACGCATCCTGTATCTAAGGGAAGGTTGGAAATATTTATGTGTCTATTTGAAAGATTTCCAAAAGATTAGATACGTGAAATTAAGCCTATAAAAAATAATCAATTATATAAAGAGAAAATTGGCAAAGTATCACCCTTTTGACCCTTCATTTAAAATTTAGCAATCTCCTTAATTTATTTTGACTTTTTATTTAAAATATAGCATCCTCCTTAATTTATTGGCCTGAAGAAGACATCCTGTTACAACTAATCAAAACTCAATCCATTGTTCCTTCATCTTCAACCTACCCTCACCCATCCATCCCCACCCTCCCCATCCCACCCCCATCCTCACCTCATACCCCCTCCCTCTTCTACTCCCCCACACCCCCAAGTACTTAGCAAAATCCACTATCCTTCCTAAACTAAAGGAACATTTTTGAACAATTAGATTCCCTAAGGAATAACCAACTTAAAACGAGGAATCACAAAATTAAGGTCTGAGTAGTTCGCATTTGCACTTACTCATTTACTAAGTTAGTATCACGATTTTGAGCTATTCACGCTGCGTAAAGCGCTGGGTCAACCCAAACTTTTAAAATATTAATTATTTTTAAATTTTTAGAAAAATGACATATTTTGCAATATTTTCCTTAAAATTTTATAAATTTTTACCATCGTCCATTCTCATTTATATTTTTCCTTAATTAAAATAAATATAATTTTTTTTTATATACTAATTCATCCTATAATTCTATTTCGGCTCCTACCGATTAGTATTATTTTTCGTATACATGTTAGGTTATTAAGTTATGAGAAATGTTGGTCTAATTGAAGCTCAATTAAAAATCTATGAAAAAATCAAAGATGTTTGTTTTGTTAAAACATACAAGATACATTGTTTTTTTTTTTTTTTATTTAATTTTTTAATAGAGCATCAAACGATTACATTCATCAATTTTAACAATACAAATCATAAACTCGCTTGTTATGCGCAACCAAGATGCAAGAGCTTCACAAACTAAAAATGGCGAAAAACTTCCTTCTAACCACTTTCCTTACTACAGTTATGAATTCTAACACTTTACCTCGCCAGACAAGCCAAGACAGCCGCTTAATCGCAGCAAAGTTTCTGTCTTGACTACGTGATATATTGTTGAATACATATTCATCGGGTAATTAGTGTCATGTTTATCCGATAAAATTAATGCTCAAGTCCATCTCATTAAACTTTGATTGTCGTATCGGGTCTTTCAAATTGAATATTGGATGGGTGTTGCATTACCCAATCCGTTCACGACTCTTATTCTTAGCTTTGGCTTACAGCCTTGTCGAATATATATATGGATAGCCGCCTCACCTGTAATTATTTTAATTGGAGTATAATTTGAATAGAAATTATATATACCTCTATATATTCCAACATATAACAATCATTTAAAAAAGGACTAGACAATACATCTTCTTTTGAAGTTTCTTAAATAAGTAACACACAAAATTCTTCAAAACCATATTGCCTACTTAAACATAGAAGATTGACCCAAAAAAATTTGCATGATAATAGAAGGTGGAATTTCATGCTTTTTACAGACATAAATCTGCTCTATACAACTCCTTTATATTTCCATGATTCCATCCTCAGATTACTAGCATAGAGTAAAACAGTTCATCATTTAGTTGCAAACTAGGAACTTAACAAACTAACAATGCAGAGTAAAAAGAAATCATGACTGAACTGTCCAAGTTACTAAGTCAGTCGTCCAAGTTACTAAGTTAGCTCGCGCACTCACATGCCTACGAGCCCTATGAGTTTATCACATTTACATATTTCATGATCAAAGATTAATAAACTTTACAATTTTGATTTTTTTTTTTTTTGAAGCCTTGATTAATATATAATAATTCATCAATTTTCATGTCAACTATAAAATTCATCGAAAATATTTTTACTGGTATATATTTTTTAATCAAAGTTTACAAAAGCTTTAAATTCAAAATCTAAAAGTTCAATATTAAAACTCAAGGTTTGACTATTTGGTTAAACATGCATCTAATATTTTATCAAGGTAAGGAAAGCAAATAATGGAGTTTGAACTGAAATTAAAAGGAGGCCAAAAACATTAAATCTAATTAGAGTGGTTCTCTTTTCATTATTTGCTAGAAGTCAATTGCTATATTTTATCTGTACCCGCTTTATATTTGAAAATAAACTCTAAAATTTTCAAAATTTAGAGAAACCGTTTCTCCTTTTAGTCTCTAGCTCCGCCACTTAAAACAATCTAATAATCATTATCTACAAAATTAATGACTTCCTCTAACTCCATAGCAATTTTCTTGACACTAATAGATCTAACTGGAATATTATGCGACGCCCAATTTTTAGTTGTGCTATTTTCCAAGCCTTTCATTGTGGGGGTGGGATAAATTTGAAGATGATATATTTTATTTTATTTGTTATTTAATTAATTAAATTGATCATTGAAAATTAATTCAATTAATTATTTGTTATTTAAAAAATAATCCATAAAGTGTAATATATATATAATTTCCTGTTTTGTCCTTACTTTACCTATTAAAGTGGAGTTTAGGTGCCAAAAATACATTTTTTTAAGTTAATGTGCCAAAAATCACCCTAAAATACCTATTTAAAATATTAAAATATTTAGGTGCCAATTTAAAATATTTTCCATATAAAATTTAGCCTAACTTTAACAGGGAGCTCTGTGGTTTATTGTGGTAAAAGGTGAAGTTTACACTTTGCAATACAATAATAGGTCAACTCCATTTCCCAGTCAGAAATTTCACAACCACAAATTTCTATCGATTTTATCCTTAGCCAATGCACTCAACGCGTGGTGAAAACTATATCTAATACACGTAACACCCGTTGGATCAAAGTTAACATTCTTTATGTAGCCAGATGCTTCATTTAACATTCCAACATACACGCCGCAAGTTCATCGAAGCACGGAAGACACGAAGCCGCACGCTGGATCTCAGAAATTGATTTTTAAGCTTTATTGTTCAATTTTTTCGATCAATTATTAATTAATATTAATATATAATTAATTATTATTAATTATCAATTATTACTTAATTATATGTTATTATTATTAATTATCAATTTTACTTAATTATATGTAATTATTATTAATTATATGTTATGCTAAAGTTATAGAGTATTAATTAAAGTAAAGAGCACAAAAGAATTTTTATACTAGTTGGGCCAATGCTTAATCCAATCTTAGTGTGACACCTTCCAAAACTCTACCGCTGTCTACCATATGCATACTAGCCCCGAGTATCGAAGTCGATGGCTTTCTATGCTTATTTTCCTGCACTAAATTACATATAATTTTTGCATGTTCCCAATTATTTCCTTTTATATGTTTCGCTTGATCGATAGAAATACTGATGTTAAGCGACGCAGCCTATTTCACGCATTATTATTTAAGAGAGATGTCCTTCCGATTCGGGAATACTGGTAGTTGCAAAGACGCTCCTCAGAAAATTTGGATATTTTATATCAACCTACCAAAGTTATTGAAAGATTGATAAAAATTTCGAGCAAATTTGGAAATAAAGAAAGCCAACATGTAAAAAAGAGACACGCTGAAAAGAAAACCAACAAGTACATCACAAGATATAAAGCCAAAGCAAGATATACGAGGCCCTCGGCTTGTTTAGGAAATCAACGAACGCATCATGGAAAATTACAACTTGTTTTTTCACCGACGAGGAAACAACAGATTATATGTAAATTAAGACAAACAAACACAGTTATTATTAAAGCGTAACAAACAACTGACATATGCTAAGCCGTGAATATTCAATTATTGTTCACATAACAAGACAGATACGCTAGCTCCTACTGAATCCAACACCACTGTGACATTTGTCTAGGACCAATGTTCGCTGCATGTTCAATATGCTTTGCCTAGGGCATTGATTTGGAAAAGGGATAGGCTACATTAGCCTATGTTCTTGGAACTACTCCAAGACATCAAGCCTATTCATATACTGGATCGGTATCAGCGCATCTTGGCCCACACCCAACTATTCATCTCTACTATGTACCAAGAATGGATCTTTAAGTTCTTTTCAAATACTACAAGATGCCCTTCACCGCAATATAGTATGTTTCTCCTCGATTAGTTTCGTATCAGCTGGTAGCACTGTACATACAACACATCGTCAGCAGGCACTACATGGGTGTACATGATGGACTTACACCAAGCATAACGTGAGTCCTTCATCTTGTCCATCTCAAAGATTCATGACGTGGGATTACGACTACGTCTCATGGGAGATGACTTTTCCTTGGGACCATTCTATTGACATGTTGTTCCGAATAAAGTTCACCAAGCCGTCAGTTCCACTGATAAATTTACATTCCGAGAATGTATTTCGCTCACTTGAGTCCTTCATCGAGAAACGCCTACGCCAGTACCAATACTGATCAGCTTCTCAAGAATTCTACTTTGCTTCCAAAGTGATTAAATGATTAGTATGTCATCTATTATTATGTATCTGCGAATGTCATACGTATAACTCCCACTCACCTCTTGTTTATATACAAGATTCTTATTCGTCTTTGATGAATCAAAAATCTTTGATTGTCTTATCACATTTAAGGTTCCAAACTACGGGATGCTTGCTTCTGAGACCATAAATGGACATCTATAGCTTCAGAAACCTTTCTTAGATCCTCTCGACACAGAAAAGTTCTGAGATCGGTACTCACATACGCTTCTTCTCTCTAGATTTCAATTCAAGAAAACGGTTCTTTACATCCATTTGCATCATTTCATAGTCATGGAATGGAGCAATGGCTAAGACGATCCTAATGGTCTCAAGTTATAATCATCGTGATCTAGTTTCATTATAGTTCATGTCATGAACTTGTTCGAAACCTTTCACCACGAGTCTAGCTTTGTAAACACGGACGCCTCCATCTTTGTCATTTTTTAAGTACCCATTTACACTCACCGGAGCGAACCTTATCAGTAAATTCCACAAGGGTCAAACCTGTTTTGGTACACATCGAATCCATTCGCACTTCATGGCTATCAGCCATTTATCAGCATCTTTGCTACTCATTGCCTCCCAAGAAGCAGGTGCCTGGGCTATTTTTCAAAATGATTTGTCATACCAACGGTCTAGTTCTTGACAATCTCCAATCGGTCTCCTAAGGGTCAGTTTTCCACAACTCCCCGAATCGCACCCAGTCTCCCACAGCAAGATTCTACCTTTACAAGGCTACTACCGCCTCTACACTGCATTTATCGACAGTCGCTTCATCATCTCGAGTTTGCTCAAGATGAACACCTTCAATTCTAGCCCTTTCCGGAATGTGATATTCCTTTTCAAGAAATATTCTCGATCTCAAATCCAGTATTTTATTTCGCTCGTGTGGCAGAACTAAATCTAAGCTTCCTTCGGATACCAATTAAATAATCATTTATCGATTTAGCACTAGTCTATCTTTGTCAACTTCTTGAACATAAGCTTCATAGTCCCAAATTCAGAAAATCCACTCATAACTTTCACAACTCAATTCACGAAAGTAGGTATTTTATATGCCGATATAGTTGGGAATTTTATTAAAGTGAGCGACGGCGCCTTGTAGTGTATATTCGTAAAATTAAATTAGCGTGATAGACAGCTCATCATATGTCAAAACCATGTCAATCAAGTGTTCAATTCTCCTTTCTCGTATTGGCCAAGGCTGCTCCCTATGAGCGAAGGCGAAACAATACCACACTCTTCGAGATGAGTATTTAACCTCGACTAAATATTCTCATCCCCTATAAGGCCGTAAGAATCTTTATAGTCTCTGCTCAATTGGTTCTTTTACTTCATCATGAAGTTCCTTAAAGCGATTCACGCCAGGTTTCATCATATACACATAACCATATTTACCTGTGAATCATCGGTAAGTCAGAATTTAAGTAATCAGAACTATCTCGCAAATGTGTTCATCTGCCCACACATCAAGCCAGATGATCCCTTAACAATCATTTGAATTTCATTGTATCCAATGAAGGGCGATTTGGTCATCCTACACAAATGGGCAAGATTCATAGATTTCTTATCAATATACGCATCCATAATCTTAAACATTCAAGTATTCCACCGGCTTAAGTTCCTCGGGATACTAAGACTGCTTATATGATTCCATTCCGCACGCCATAGATATATATAAAGTTTTAAGCCGTTAGGCTTCATGGCTTTATCAATGTTATGTTCCTTCGGGATTGACGTGTCTGTAGAGTCTGCATAATATCTCGAGAAATGTATTACTTTATATCACAAATTTCTTATGTAGACCCTAAATGCAGTATCAGATCACTCAAACTAAGGAAAAACCCTTCATTATTCAAAAATACCAAAAGAAAGTAATAATATTCCTGCTATAAGCTGTATGCAATAAATATTGTTTAAATTTGTGGCTAACGCCTGTGAGGAAAAATTCAAACCGGGATGGATCCCATCAGCCAGTGGTCGCAACCTCTACATCGTCCCCTTTACGTCGATCCATCTCTCCTCTTCGAAATATTTCTACTTGCTCAGTAGCTCTCGCACAACGTGACAAATATTTAGACCACAACAAATGACAAAGACTCAATGAAGTAAAATTTAGAAGTTATACAAACTTCAATAACATATATATACATATATTCCTCAGAAGTCGAGCGGTCGCTAGACCATTCTTCCTATCTTCCAAGAATTTCTTGTAGGCTCTAAGCCAAAGGACCCTCGATCCTGTCAAAGAATTTACACTTCTTCCTCCTTTCTGCTATTCCCCGCCCAACATTCTTGATAACCTTAGGTTTCCTCGAACCTTTAGCCTTACCATTGTACTTCTTCTAATTTCTTTTTGTTTCGACTACCAAAATGTAAGAAGTCGGAGTCTTAGTCTTCCCTCATATTTGTCTCAAGATTCGCCATCATCTTATGCGTCAAGCTTGGTAGATAACTCTCAAACTTATGCACGCCAAGTTCATCAAGAAACAAGAGAACTCTCCGAGGACTTTAGATAGGCGTCTACGCCACCAGCCAAACACTGCAGCTCAAGATGTTGAGTCGCTCGACTCAAGCCTATCATTTTAATGACATGCTGGGTCATACCGCTCCATTTTCTCAGCTCTCAAGTATCAAATGAGTACGTATAGTGTCATATCTCTCATTTCTAGCTTCCTTTCGGAATAACTCATCGAAAGCGTCGGTACATGTCATACGCTTTCACCTTCATACGCAGTTTGAAACGCAGTTCCATATTGGCTAGCATAAGACATCGACATCTACAAAGACGACTGTGCTTTAGAGGCTTCCTTTCCTATCAGCGACATTGCCATTTGTCCGGATTTGCACTTCTGTTCAACACATACTTTATTCTCTCCCCGTCAGGAACAATCCTCAAGTTTCGAGACCCTACCATCAAAGCTCGAGTTGTCGAAGCCCAGACTTCCCTGCCAAATCAAGCGAAGTTTCTAGGCGGGTTGTGGCAAATATTTCCAATTCTACAAGCACAAGTATGTAAATGACAAATGCTTTAACAATCTATCATGTCAAATACTTATAAAAATAAATTTTTAGGCAATACTAATACTCAAAATCTCACAAAATGTATTAGTATGCAAGACCTACTATATTGAAATTTCAAACGGCAACACTACATACATTTTGAAAAGCCAACATAGCAAAGAGAGGTTAATTCAACCAATGTAAACACGATATAACTCTTACGTTAATAAAGATGCCTACAGACGCTACCTAACAAAAATACCGTTCTCACAACGTTAATGAAATCACCTAAGCAATGTAATTAAATTAAAACCAACTTATTACTTGGAATGATCATCCCAAAGCCCACAATGTTAGTAAATAACTTCAACATGATACATCGGGCATACTCAAGCCACGATACCAAGATAATCTACCATCACAAGGCTCAAGCATCGTAATAAGTTTCACAACTTTTTAAAATTGGCTCGATACGAGTGCTTAAATTTTACGCGTAGATTCATAATTTGGATTAATTATTTAACATGTTATATAACACATACTCAAGTACATGCGACATCACGAAAAATAAAACAAATAATACACATTTCTAGAGATATATTTATATTACCTCCTAAAAATACAAATAATAAACCTATTACAACACATATCAAGTGTCATCTTGTATTTTCACTTTTAAACTTTCTGCATCGACATTGCGAACGCCATCTTCAATGACTCTACAGTTGTACATTTATTCACTAACCCAATTAAGACAAGACGCGCGCCAAGGGTAAAATAAAATAAATAAAATAAACGACTCAATGTGTCACGCATAATAGATAAAATCTGCTCGTGACATCAGATTTCAAAATACAACTAGGTCATATCAATATATCTCCTTTTCATTCCCATTACAATATATAATAAAATTGAAACACATAAACTATGCATTTAATATATATTAAATGGTACGGATTAAATGACTCATGAATGTCATTAAGCGAAGTTTAATGCTATTCAGTATAAATAAACACGTCATTAATACATAATAAACATGTACTTAATACGCAATAAACACGCAATCAATTATATAATAAAATGCAATAAACACTAATTATGAGGTTGAGATAAAACTTCTCAATCAATTCAAATTTCAAATGCATGATTAACAATCATATAGAAACTTTTCATTTTTGATTATACAAATCAAAAATCAATAACATAAATATATAATTTAAATGTGATAGAAAATTAATTCAAAATTTATTCTCATAATTATATTCATGAAATGTATATATTATTAAAATGCATTAATAAACATATATATATTTGTGTTCAATAGTTATTACAATAACTATTTCATTTATACAATAAAACAATTATTACAATAATTATTTCATATAAATGTAATAAGATAAAACTAGCAAGTTTTTATTTAAACATATTTATATTTTAACTAGAGATTGTTACCATGATTATAACCTCAAATAAATACATTTATGTGCCAGATAAATAATGAAAGTGATTATTGAATTAAACTTATTATCATTAAAATCGATACTTACAATTATCATAGCAATAAATGACAATAAATACACAAAAAAATCAAAATTAATAATTTTAAACGGACAGCCAGAACAATAAAATCCGATAAAGAACGCGACAGACGACCGGCCTCCGCCAGTCTCCAGTCGACATGCGCCGGACCACCGGCTGGTCCGTCTAGATGAATTTGAACATTTAAGTCACCAAAAAATCATTCAACCTTCACGTATGAGGATATCAGTATCTACTTCATATTTATTCTATCTCCTTACAGATAGACCAACAAAGCTAATTCAGGATCTGGTCGCTCAATCGAAGATTGCTTCAACTCTTCCTCAGCAATATTTATTTTTTCGGAAGTATCATTGTAGCACTCGTACTGCTCGTTGAACTCTTCAATCGATAGAAGGTTTGTTGAGAAGATGTGGTCATACAAAGAGCGCAGGTGAGCTCTCATCAACTGAAGTTCCAAATGCATGTCCTAATTACCCGAAGCCATACGCACACTGCATTTATCATCAGATAGACAAAGAGATTGGGTCAACAGCACCGCGTTGTCTCAGTTTACTACAAGTATCGGGTTCGAGACACCCTCTATAGGAGTGTAGGATTCATATTCAACACAGAAAGAAAGCGCACTACCACCATTTCTACACATCTGTCAAACTCTAAATCAATTACACTGAAAATACTCTAAATAGGTAATTGCAGCCAGTGCATGAAAAAGAAAACCACATCTCAAATACACTGGAATGAGTCAATCTTTAACTCTAGAACTAAAAGCAAAGTAGATTAGATATATATACATGGATTAAAATTTTATACTTTTCTCACGAAACATTCGAAATGTTTCTATTTTTAAATTTATACAAACTAAACGTTAGAGTAATTTTCAAATTACTTTGCTTTCAAACAAACTACGTGAGTTTCCAACTTTAGCCTTACTAGGAGATAAATATTGTAGAAATTCTTATGAATCATTTTGACATCGAATATATTAGATTTGTTTTTGTTGGAACCGAATGTATCTTTAATCCCTAAAACAATAATCGTCACATTACTTGCATATAATTTTTTAATTCTTAAACCTAATAAAAATTTTAGACCTTTGATTAATACACAATACATCAATTTCCATGTAAACTATAAAATTCATCTAAAATATCCTTATATATTTTTTAATCAAAGTTTACAAAAGCTTTAAATTCAAAATCTAAAAGTCAAGGTTTGACTATTTGGTGAAACATGCTTTTTTAATATTTTTTTTATTTTATTTTGTCATAGAAGGAAATCAATAAGAGAAACACCCAACAGCAATGCTGCAGAGACTAGAGTGGCATGAGAAGGGATGCAACCTTTGTCCTTCCTGAATACCATCCCATCAATTACAGGGTAATTCACAATTAATATGAAAAATGAAAGGAAGATTTGCCCAAACATATCTTTCAAGAGGAAGCCTCCAAGAATCACTTGTACCATCCCAAACAAGAATGATGCCATATTTAGAAGAATTAGGGACACCAGAGGAGCAAGGAACAACATTGGTGCTTGAAAATCAAACAATCCCATCTCATATCTATGGACTTGTTCATCATCTGCCACTTTATTTGTTGGCAGAAAATCGGCTTCTCTGAGTCCAACCATTTTTAGAAAAGCATCCAGGCTTCCATAAGAGTAACAAGTTACCGATTTTATTGTCCATATACGCCACTCGTTCCACCAAGTCTGGATTTGTCCTCCTGACGAAAGAATGTCGAAGAGATCTTTCGCTAGTGGAGACACGAAAACAAATGAAAACAAGATAAACCAGGGACTCGAAACCTGGAAATCAAGAACATGTTTACAGTGGTTCAGTCAATTTATGCAACTTTAGATGGGGAAATAGCTAATAAACAACATAACTAATACTGATGATTGGTACCTTCGGGTACATGGGAATTCCTCGCAGTAGACACAGCTGTGGCACAGTCGCAAAACACCAAACAGGGATGCAGTAGAGAGGGTGACACGAGAGATAGGAATAACACATGCAATCCAGAAGAGGTAAGAATTTAATGCCATAGATTATCGGACAGAATCTGGAAAGGGAAACTTCTAGCAACCCGGAGCTCCATCTTGTACCCTGGATCAATGTGACACTCAAATTTGTGGGTGCACTACCTAGGAAGGCAGGCCTTGATGGATTGCAAAACACAGATTTCCAACCTCTACAGTGGAGAATGAACCCTGTGAAGTAATTGTACAAGAAACCAATCTGCATTATTATCAAATGAGAACTCATTTACCAAACGACGTGTAACAAGAACTGAATTGGACTTGTCAACAAATATAGATGCGGGGATCGAGGACAGAACTGAAAGTTAAATATACTAAATTTGATAAAATAATTTAAATAAAAATTTAAGCTTTTGGACCTTTAATGGTATAGTTGTGTTTTTATCAGAAGGAGGCATAATCTCCCCCCGTCCTCTTTACCCCAATATCGTTACTGCTTTATATAGTTATTGGTAGATTAATACTTGCCTGATGTCCCCATTGTGTATCCTCTTCATAGGAACAGGAAGCTAAGAGCTTCGTCTCTTTCAACAATGCGTCATCAGGCAATTCTCTTCTCTTGTCGTTGATGAGTGATTTTATGAATTCATTAGACGGACCAAAAGATTCCTTGAGCACAGTAAGATCTTTATCCACTATTGACAACCCAAAAGACAACATGTAATTTTTTTTGTATATTCGCTACTTATCGAATGCAAAGATGTATTCATTTTCCAATACTGAACCCTGCTAACATATACCTTCCTGATCATTATTACTTCCATAGGGATAATAAAGGGATTTTCTCTTCATGTAGAAACCTGTTCCAGAAAGGACGGGTCCTCTTAGCCCATCAAGCCCCGGCCATTTCACCTGTTTGAGTAAATCAAATCCCAAATTTGTTATCATTTCTTGAAAATTAGTTTCATATTTTAATATCTTAGGTCCTATGCTTTCCAATCATACCACAAATAGTGATCTCAGAGCCCCGTCGTATATGTCATTCTTGTTGATGTTATGGAACTTCTGAGGGAACTGAACAAAAGAAAGAGAGGGCGTCATACTTGGATCGAGATGGAAACACATTGCTTGACGAGCCGAGGATGAATCATTTGAATACATGTCACAATCTTGTACTAGTATGCAAGGGGCGTTACTCAAACAACCGGACACCCGAAGCTGCGATTCAGTGTTGATTACTGATAGTAAATAAATTTAACACTTCACCACTGATAACTACATTTGTGTGCAATTATTTGTTATTGGGTTAAGGACGTACCAGACAATTTAGCGCTCCAGCTTTGAAATTGTGAGGATAACTAGGATTCTTCTCCCGAGAAACATAGACGAGAGAGGGCATTTCCGAAAAGGTATCACCACCTCTGCTCCCTATTACCTGCAAATTGGAATATGGAGTACCAATAATAAATGCAAATTCAAAATACATCAATTGTATCACTGGCCATGACCACTATAGTTTCACCACTCAATGACATTTCAATTGAGAAGGTCCACTTTTATATTCTTTATAAGGTCTACTATAATGTTAAAGGAGAAACTAAACTACAAATTACAAGTCTTGAATCACAAATTAATGATTTCCTAAATACAATATTTTGTACTATATATAAAGGTTGTATTGGAGGATAAGATAAGGATAAAGATGTTATGATTGAAGAAAAGATCTAACTTGTATGAGAATGTTGAGAGTAAAACGAAATGGTTGTTCTTAGAATTATCTAAGTCTTGAAAAACCAACCAAACTCTCATTTTATAGCACAAATAACTTCACATATGTTGTATGTGATATGTCGTGATGATATTCACCAAGATATATGTAATATATGTATTGTCATCATCATAAAAAGTTCACTTGTAGCCACAGAATATCCATCAAGCTCATATAAACCATCCTTTCAAATGCTCCTTCAAACATGTCAAAATAACCTAACTGCTCATAGATGAGGCCGTCATGGGTATATATATATATTATACATTTTTGATAGTCTTAACAGAAAAGTGTATTACATTGATAATAACACTATAGGGTTACTGAAATAAACTAACAGTACAAATAATTTGATTAAAATTACTTGCAATAAATGGCGGTGGCAAAAGGGGCAAAAATATGAACTCGAGGTAAAACATGGTATCATCCATCTTAAATATACATATGTTTCCAACCTAAGATAAACTATAACCCATAACAATGTGTTTTGGAAATGAGATAATATGTACCACTCAATCAAAGTGGATGGAATCCTTTTTCTTCAATTCCTAAAATTCTGTCTAATATTCTCTTATTAAACTATGAACCCCAATGCATCAAGAAATGGTCAAAGCCTACACTTCGATTATGTGAGAAAACATTCAAATTTAATAAATAAAAACATGAAGCTAGAAAAGGAAAATTTCAACAGTTAGGAGCAAGTTCAGATGACGGAACTAGAAATTTTATAAAGGGCTTAATTAAACTTATATTATATGTTTACTTAACTTATATTATATAAATGAATAAAAATAGAATAATTTGGGGAGAGCGAACATCTAAATTTTTTAATAAATAAATGAGAAAAAAAATCTACTTTTAATTGTGAAAAAATTAATTTTTGAAATTTTAGAGGGACGAGTGCTGCGTACGCCCCTCTAGGTACCTCCACTGAAGCTAAGGATCTTACCTGGATATTAGAAGAATGCTGCAAACTATAGTTAGATCTTCCTTTCTTCTTCTTTTCTTCCTCACTTTTATCTTTCAAGAGCTCCTTGAACTTGGAATACTCTTTCTACAAAAAAAAAAAAAAACAAGTCACATATTCTACAGTATTTTATTATTATTATTATACAATTACTTTGACTTAGAAGCATAAAAAATGTGGTTTTATTGAATTGAGTTACAGACCTCTATAGTATCTCTTTCTTGATAAAAATCAAGAGTACCAACATCACAATTTGCATCATTCTCCATGAAGAAAGCCTTGGGGCACCTATTCTTGATTCCAAACTTCCTACAAAAAGGAATCCATGAACTCAAAGCAAAATTCCAGGCTTCATGCATGGCAAACAAGGTCAAATCAGAAGCACCATCATCAGATAAATACACAGAAAGCTTCTCAGGAGGATAATCAAGAGCCATAGCTGATATGACAGTGTTCATAACATCCATAGGTGGTTCTTTTTCTTTGTCAGCTGTACATATAAAGACATCAATTGCTGGAAGCATTTCATCAGAAACTAGTCTTTCTGGAAATACAATTCTTGTAATAGGCCTCCATCCAAAGGCTGCTTTGAGAAGCCATAGAAATGAGAATAACAGCTCAGAAGCAAGGATCGTTATGAAGGGGATTTTTGGGATTTCATGGTTGTGAGATGCTCTGCAGTAAAACAGGGCAATTAGAGCAATAATATGCAGGATTGTGTGTGATCTGTTGATGATTGTTGACCATTTCTGAACTTTGGATTCATGTAGAGGAAGGAAAGACTCCATTATTGATAAAGTTATTCAGAATAAAGCTAAATTTCAGTATCAGGATATACACATAATTATTATATACTTCCATCCTCCCGTGAAAATTAGTAAATACGTTAACTTTAATTTGAATTAAAATATTGTTTCTTAATTTTTTATAAAAATAAAAAATAAAAGTAGTCAATCTTCATATAAGTGCTACTTTGTACAAACATGGATTTGTCTCTTTGTTGACATTTTTTAACACAAATATCTTGAATCGTGTATGACTTGCTTACTAGGTAATTCAACTAGGAGTGTTGAACTTAACTAGGAATAGGATGGAACAGAATAAAACGAAATTGGCAATAGGAGAGTTGTCCGAACCATATCAACCTACCTTCAATTAATCAATTTTTTCATTGTACCATAGGAGAGTTGTCCAAACCATATCAACAAATAATGATAGAAGTAAATTGAGAAAAATAAAGAATACATAAATTTTATACAAATTTCTTCTAATGCGAAGTATTTTTTGCTAATGCCGGCAGAATATAATCAAGTTACCGGAAGATTGTTACAAACCTATCAAGCTAGAACACTCGATTAACTAATACTAAGAACTTAGTATTCTTAATCACAAAGTCTCACAAGACTATTAATGATGATTCAATAATCTTTCTCTCAAGAATATTGTTTAGAATGTGCTTTTTGGGGCGATTCAAAATGGCTTTCAAAGGAACCCGCATCGGGAGCAAGATCTAACTGTGCAAAAGCCCCACTCACCAAAATATCATCGCTAAATTCAAGGACCAGCTAGCGTCCCGACCTCGCTCGATCTCCCAGCCTCCACAAAATTTAAAAAAATGGCTTCAATCACAACAAATCTCCCACTTGAAGACATATTTAGAATCACCATCTTCACGCACCATTCCGCAACAAATTCCTTCGCATCTTCATAGTTCTAAAGACTAACTAAAGTTGAACACGATTTCAGCTTGTTTACCACACCTTCGTAAAACATATATTCACCGGATTCTATCTTCCGAAATCTTCTCAAGTGAACTTCATTCTCCAATAATATCAAAGTATAAATGGTACCCTCAGCCCTATATGCTTGGGTCCTAGCACGAAACACGTGATTTTTCTCCGGAGCAATAGTACTCGACAATCACAATTATCCACTAGTAGATTTTCTACTATCAACATCACCACCATTGTCAGTATCTATATATCCTCTCAACACCAACTCAAATCTACGGAAACATAAAGCCTTTTCAGTAATACCTTTCAAATATCTTAAAATCCACTTTACAGCTTCCCAATGTTATCTCCCTGGATTTGACTCAGACTTCTGCTCACAACTCCTTCCACAACACGTGCACATCGCCCAATAAGACACCATTACATACATAAAGCTACCTACCGTACAAATCATATGTCACCCATATATACCAATTCATCCTCGGCCTGTGATTATTATAATCGATAATGAGCAGCCTAATCCGGTACTAACCGATTTTGCATCCAACATGTTGAATCACTTCGACACGTTTTCTTCTTTGCGGTCGGCCTCATTCAGCTTTTCACTATCAACATATTATCCACATAGAGGACTAGTATAACATAATCTCTCTCTCTTAAACCTTTCTCATAACAAATAGGCCAATGGCCTCAACCTACAAACTTTATCCTTCTCTATAAAATTATCAGTGTAATATTCCACCGCTCGAGAGGTCGCTTTCCAAGCCATATGTTTGGCTTTGCTTTTCTCGTATCTAAACTTTTTTTCCTTTAACCTCAAAACCTCGAGGTTAAGTCATGTAAATATATCTATCCAAATCACCATATAAAAATGTACTTTTCACATCCATCCGTTGAAGATGTAGATTACCCCTCAATTTGAATAAGATGATTGCCACACAGCTGACTACGCTGGTAATATTTTAACAGAGTCAACACCTTCCTTCTATCAAATCCCTTAACAACCTAAACCGCTTAACAAGCATCGCCATCATATTCTTTCTTTGATTCGATAGACTCATTTGTTCTGCAATATCTTCTTATGGCCACTAGGCGGCTTAACCAAGTCCCACGTCATATTAGACCTCAAAGATTTCATCTCCTCATTCATCGCTAACTTCCACTTAATCGAATCATCACATCAGACGCTTCTCATCATAACCCATGTGTTCACCTTGTCAATTAACAACAAACGTAAAGTTAGCATCAAGGCTGGCTTGCCCACTGCTCAGCTCTTCTAGGACCCTATGTTTCTACCTCCCCCCGGATCGGCAAAGGTAAGGTTTCTCTCAAATCACGCTATTTCTCTTCATCTGTACCAAACTCCTCCAATGGTGGCATGTCAGCAAAAGGATGTTTAGGTTGACTTTCTGGAGCAGAAACATGATCTAAGCTATGCAACTTGGAAGGAACCGAGCTACACACCCCATCCTTGGCGTTAGCTTTCCTCGAAAATGCAGTTGGGACTTCTTTTTCCACTTCTTTCTCCTCCAACACCTTATGTTTGTCTTTGTATAACACCTCTTCATTAAATACCACATCCTTGCTACATATGATCTTTCAATTCTTCAAGTCATAGAATCGATATCCCATCTTAGCATCTTCATAACTAATAATATAGCAAATATTAGATTTTGCATCAAGTTTACTTCCAGCATTTGCATTTACATGAACATAAGCTAAACAATCAAATACTTTTAAAAGATAGATTATTCTAAGAAACTCCACACCTCTTTTCGTAAATCTTGGACGTCCAAAGTGGAATTAGGGTCCTCTGCTTATCAAGAAGCGCATCAGAGCCGATTGATAAACGGCCTCGGTAAACCACAATGTAACTCATACTCCGAGAACGCTTCATTTAGCTGCTTCTATTCATTCTTTTCACCGACTCAAGCTGGGCGGTGGTGCTCCCGAATGCTATTTTACGCATCCTGATTTCATTCTCAACACAATATTATTTGAAATCATTATCAGTATACTCATCCCCATTATCAAATCTCAAACACTTCACTTTCAACCTAGCCTCATTCTCAATCATAGCTCTCCATTTCTTGAAGACACCATAAACTTCGAATTTATGCATCATGAAATAAATCCAAACATTCTTGTTTCGCATCTGCACAAAGGTTATGTAATACAAATAACCTCCTACGTAACCAACCTATGCAGGTCCCCAAACATCTGTGTGAACTAACTCTAACCTCTCAGACTTAGGCTTAGCACCAGTCTTAACAAAATTGACCTTCTTCGCTTACTGAAGACGCCAGCCTCTCACATATACGATTTATCAACAGATTTAACTCAATGACAAATTATTTGAAACAATTAATTTCATACATTTTCGCTTCATGCGACCTAAACTATTATGCCACAATCCTTTCTTCTCCGAACCTTCAACAACAAATATTCTCGAGAACTCCAAGTAGTGCACATAGTACCCATTTCTTCTCGATCCCAGCTATACTACGCTTCCACGCTGCTACTTTCCGCTGTCACCAAACATTGCTCGATAAACCTGCCTCCCACCGGCTTGACTCACGTATATCAAACTCTTTTCACCGCTTTGGTACATGTTCATTAGGAATCTAGTATAATTTAATCGCATAAACACCACCATACATCCCGACTCTCAAAATAATGTAAATTACCTAAACATTTAAATAACAAATGTATGAATACAAGGATTCTTACATATCAACGGTGTCGATTGAACCCACTCCCCACGAGTACCTTGCGTGAAAAGCCCCTCAAGATCCTCTCCAATACTTGTTCAACACCCACGAGATGTCCCCTAGATTTCCACACAACCAAAGCAGGGAATCGAACCGGTAGCTTGAACTGCTAGAGTTTTGTGATTTAACGTGGATCGGAAAGATGAAATCTCCAATTTCTGGTGCAGGAGTGGGGGCTGCTATTTCTTTGAGGGGGTGGAGGTTTTGTGATGCTTATGTCATGAAACCTAATCCCCTCTTTACCAAGTCCTCGAAATTTCACTCGTTAAGCAACTCGTAAAGAAATCGCTTAACTCTCAACTTACCTAGACCGTTATGAATTTCTAATTAAATAATGGAGTTACTTAGTGAGTTGTTCTATTTTAATTAACTTAACAAGTCACTAAAATACTAACGTAGTCAATTATCGAATAGCTTATCAAGTTATTCATCGATTCACTGTTTAATTGATTAAACTTCGCAGTTTAACCAATTGACTATCAACATATATATTTGACATATAAATATTGAGAAATACATTAATATACAAGTCTTCGTTAATTTCATTCACGAAATATTATTCGAATATCATTGTATGTGCGTGACCTTCAGGCCTCGAGATAATAGTAAGTTGTATAATACTAATAATCGACCAATTACTATTATTATAACGACACGAAAGCATCTAAGAATCGCCATAAACTCTTAAATTATCATGAGAACTCACACTAGTAATATACCATTACTAAGGTGAACACTAAGTTCCAAGAATCACATTTAACCAACCCGGTAATGAATTGATACACAATTGCTCCAACTGCACAATGCGGGAATCAATTCTCATTGATTTCAACACCCCACTTGCCCTCGACTCCATTACTTACAATTCCTTTATCGCTGACATCTCTAGTCAGAAGCTAACTACAAGAAGTGTGTCATGAAACACCCACAACTTTCTTTTACTCGAGTATGAACTCGAATAAGCATTTATGGCGGCCCCATAAACCAATCAAGACCAACCGCGCTGGTGGTGCTCCCGGTATCTTCCTTTCAGATATCGCGATCGGATAATCTCTCCCCAATATATCAACATCTATCGTTATACTTCACTGTGACCCAACATACGCCAAGTTATGATCCCCCGCTAAGGTATTTTTAGTCATAGTCAAAGTGTATTTATATAACACGTATACATATATCGTGTCTAAGAATTGTCGAACCTAAAATTCTAAACAACATCATAGGACACGTATACATTCTATGAATTGCCGACATGCCAGCCCCCAACACCGACCGGCAACACGGTATTGATCTAGTCCTGCAGGCTAACGTGATCAATCTTGATCACTAATCAAAACACCATGTTAGTCATATAACGTTGTCTTCCCCTTAACTATCGCGATTCTGACCAAGGCCTTTGGCTATCCTATGTTTCTAGGCTTGAAGAGGTACAATCAACAATTCATGTTGCCTCTCTAGAAAACATAGACTAACCTAGGGATTTTAACTTTTCACTCATCGAGGATACAATACATGCATATTATATGGGCATAACAATATTTAGATATTTATTCATAACACAATAGATACATACTGACTCCCACTTAACCTAACACCACTGCGACATCTGTCTAAGACCTATGTTCGTTGCATGCTCATCATGCTTTGCCTGACTTAGTGGTTTAGTAAAGGGGTCGGCCAGATACCTCTCGTTACTTTACATACTTTCGATATTACCCTATTAAAGATATGTCTAATTAAAGCAAGTACGCTGGCTTCCGATTTGTGACGCGTCAGTTCTTTAGTTGTTATCGCCCCAAAAGATTTGCCAGCAACTCAACTGTCCCTCAATGCTAGGTACTACACCGAGCTTCAGTCACGCACTTTAATCCAACATGCTTCTTACGCTTCGCACGCCGCGGGATGCATTCTCGCATTCTGTGGTGTAATCGGCAACAAGACTGCTGGAACTCTCAAGATATCGCTCACCGCTGAGACAGGACATACCCGCACTGAACGATAGTCGCTTCTTATGTCGCTCGAACCGCATCGGTGTACCCTGCGACTACCAATCCCATCATTCTCCACCACCATATACCAAGAAAGATGTTTAGTTCTTCTCAGATACTTCAAGATGTTCACCGCAACTAAGCGGTTTCACCGATTAGCTTCAGATCTACCGTTATACTCGCATAAGACACATCGCCTGGGCGGCATAACATTGCATACATGATGGATCCTATAAAATCAAGCCGCAAGGTACATTCTTCTTTTCATTTTGTTCATCTCAAGACTAAGAAGTAGGACACCGTGCTCTCGCTGAAGCCGAACCTCCATGTCTCACGGGAGATTACCCTTGAATTACCATGTTGAAACTTTGCAAAGACCTTATTCACATAGGTATCCCGACAAAGTCCAATTAGCCTTCGCCCGATCTCACGGATCTTTATTCCAAGTATAGTATCGAAAGCTGCCTAAGTCCTTCATTGAGAACATTTACACGTACCAATCCTTTGACTGAAGTTCAAGAACTCTACGTTGTTTCAATGATGTCATCTACAGACTACGAATGACACGTAACTCATACTTACCTTCTCAGAGCACACAAGACTCTTTCTTTCGCTTCGATTTAAACCAAAATCTTTAATTGACTATCAAAACGCAGATTCCAACTGGGCAATGCTCGCTTAAGACCCTCATAAATGGACCTTGCAACTTGCATACCTTCTTAGGTCCATTAGGACATGTAAAGCCTCGAGGTTGCACCATACAATATCCTCTAAATTTCCATTCGTGAAGGCGCTTACATCCATTTTCCATATTTCATGGGCCATGAATGCAAAGAATGGCTAAGATTATCCGGATGGATTTAAGCATACACCGGCGAGTAGGTTTTCACATAGTCCACGCCGTGAACTTGTTTGAAACCTTTCAAGCACAAGTCTAGCTTGAAAATATCGAAGTTCTCGCCTTTTATCATGTTTCTTCTTAAATACCCATTTACATTCAATGTGAGAACCCCTATTTTTGGTAAATCCTAACAAGACCAAACCTTGTTCTCCGTACATAGAATCCATCTCGCATTGCATGGCTATTTGCCATCCGTCAAAGATCCTTGCTGTCATCTGCTTTCTTTATAAGAAGCCAGTTCGTCACTAACGACGGGGTGCTTCCACCATACCGCCTGCTCCGCGATTCCATCCCCTGCTGGATCTCCTGCGGTTGCTCAACTTCGGATCATGGGACCGGATTCTATGAAAGAAAGTTACTCTGTGGCGCGTCAGATGCCGCATCGATGACGACATCGACTTCATCAACTCGAGCTTCATCAAGATTTAACACCACTATTTCTAGTCCTTCGAACGCATATTCCTTTTCAAGGAACACTGCCTTAAAGAATGAAGATTTTATTCTCATGCTTCGTAGAAGTAGTAACCAATCGCTTCTCAGATATCCATGGTCAAGATTTATCTGATTTCAAGCAGTTTATCCTTTTGTTAATTCTAACATGCTTCACAACCTTCAAATCCCGAGAAACCCAACTGGGAATCTTCCCAAACCACGCTCATGTGAGTTTTCTACCGACTTGGACATCTGCTTAAGGTGTTACGCGCTTAGAAGCCAAGAGACCCTAATTTGACCCAGATCGATAGGTTATGCACCTAACCATATCAAGAAGGGGTTCTATTCTTTCCACACGCCAAGCATGTTGCGCGTTTCCTCGCCGAATGAGTTGTGAACAATACCACACTTCTAAGACGAGTATCAACTGTGATCTCCTCAAATATTCTCCACCTCTATCGACCTGCACTTCTATTGTCTTGTTCAATTGCTTTGGTACTTTCATTTTAAACCTTGAATTTCTCAAAAGGACAGGTTTGTGTCTCATCGATACACAAACCGCATCTACCGTGAATCATCGCAACGAATGGCAGTTATAACTCTCCTTCAGACAGAAACATCGCCCACATACATCGGAGCGTGATGCATCCCCACAAATCATTTGCCCTTTTCATTGAATCCAAAGTGAAGCGGTGATTTAGTGGTTTTTGCTCAAAAGGCAGCATCACACTGCCTGCATTTATCTATAATCGAAACCTTCAAGTATCCCACCGGGAGCGGGAGTTTTCTCGATTCGGCCTCGCACATGACCCACCGCAATGCCACAGTATGTCCGGTTTAAGTCATTAGGCTTATTCCGCTTTTAAGTTTATGTTATACGACTCAAACATCATGTCTAAAACGAATAGACTATTTTAGCGGAGTACAGTATTCAAATACTTCCCATTCATGGTGATCCTAAATTCACTGGGATCTATTGAAAATCTAAACCATCATTGTTCAAAAACATAAAAGGAAATAATATTCCCGCAAATCGGCAGTACATAGTAAACCGAGATAAGTTCAAAACGAGGCCCGCGCAAGGTTTTAAACCGATGATCCCATCGCAAGGCGGCCAACCTTCGCTAGCCATTCCCCCACACGCATCCATCTCCCTCTTTTCGAAGTCTTCTACTACTGAAGTTCCGCATATTATGACAAATACGAGAACCACAACCGGTGTCTAGCACCCACGTATAGAATTAGAAGGTGTACAGACTTCAATAAATACAAGGCCATACCTTCAAAGCCGAGCCAAGGACCATTCTTCCTATCATTTGCGAAGCCCGGCAGTCTACCTCCAGCCGACTGTGCCTCCCACACACGACATTATTTGTCATCCCTTTTATGTTCCCCTCGTCTAAAGAACTTTGGGATTCCTCAACCCCTTGGCTTTTGCCGGGTAAACTTCTTCTTCTTTCATTTATTCTGTTTTGGACCACCGAAATAGAAGGAAAGAGAAGTTTTAGTCTTACCTTATTTTCCTGCCTCTGACTGTGATCATCTTATGCGCTTCATTTAGAGATAAACTCAAACTTGTGCATATTGGAAGTCATGACAAACCGAGAGAATTTGTCTAGAAGAGACTTCGTGACGGCATCCACGTACCAGCTCGGTAGACACTTAAGTGTTCATATGCCGAGTCGACGACCAAGCCAATCATTTAATTACATGGTAGGTCATGGCTCATCCGCTCTCAAGCCATTGCCCAACAGAGCATCGCATCGTGTCATATCTCGGCTTCAGCATCCTTTCAAAATACTCCCTCAAGTTGCCAAGATGTCATACGCCGCCACCTTTTCATATTGAATTTGGAACTGGGCGTTCCATATCGCCAAAGACGAGACATCGACATCCACAACATCGACTAAGGCTATGGGATCCCTTTCCCATGGGAGGCACTATCATTAGGTTTCGGAGAACCTTAGTGTTCAAGATTTATTCGCCTTCGTTGGAGAATACCTCACCAGACCACAATAAGTTCGAAGAGTTCACCTCGCACTTTTCAAGCCGAAGAAAGCGAGTTTTTGGCGAGTAGTAGTAAAGGTAGCCATTAAAAATTCTACAAGAATGGGTAAATAAAGACAAATGTAATCAAGAACTATCATGCTAAACATTTACAACAAATTGTGTGCAAATACTAATACTTCAAATCTCACGAATATATTAGTATCAAGACCTATTACACTTGGGATCCAAACGGCAACACCCAAGAACATTTCAATCCAGCTATAATAGTAGGTTATCAACCAATTATGTAAAAACTACATAACTCTTGTAAATGCTAGCATACCATTCCAAGATGCTACCCGATTTCAGATTCTCCATGTCTGCTAAAAGATACCAATTAAACCAAAAATTACTGGAATTTATCATCTCGAAAGCCTCACAACGCAATGAACACTTCAACATGATCCATTTTCATATCTAAGTAAACCAGAACACCGCCATCACAACAGGTCCGCATAATGCAACCAATTTCACAACTTTTAAAATTGGCTTCGACACGTTGCTTAAATTCTTAAATCAGGAGATTATTATTACTTTGCTTTTATTTTACCATGTACTGCAGAAAGCACATAATCAAAGATATGTACAACATGAAAAATAAACAAAGTAATGCACATTCAAGAGGCGTGATGATATTTACCCTTAGTTCTGTTTTCAAAACTTCAAAATTAACATTTGGCCTCTAATTGCCTTCCTCAAGTTTCCTCGAATCTCCACCAAACTCGTCTCAATTACAATTCAAATACACTAATCCCAACTTAGACACATGCAAGCTTCGCTGGAGTAAACAAGAAAATTAAATAAAATAAAATATCATGACCTCAAATGGTCATATACAACAACATCGCACGCTGCACCTAAAAACACTGTCATATCAATACACCCTCCATTCCTCCATAACAATATATATGGGCAAAACATTAAAACAAATAAATGCACTTAATGTCACATATATTAAATGAAATGAAAATAATTTCAGGTTCATAATCGACTACTATCTACTCATTATATTTACCACTATCAATTAATGTAAATTTTAAATTCAAAATATATTCACATCGATTAATGATACTATTACAATAATTACCAACCTTCTTAAATTATGGGAATAATTACTAAAGTAATTAACTCCAAAATTTAAAATTTAAAAGTTATCATGAAAATATTTTTCAAAAAATTAATAATTAATGAAAATACTTGAAAGTGGAAATATAAATCAAATTTAATGCCACTCAAGATATATATTCAATCATTTTAATGACAAAATTCTATGATTTAACATTTAAAACCCAAATTAACTACCACAAATTTTAAACCAAAAATAATTACATAAATACATTTGTGGTTTTCTAAAACGGACGACGAACTTCAATCCATTCAAAACCGCTGCCTCCGCCACCCACGAATGACACGCCGGCCGCTAGTACCCGCCATCGGGCTACGTCCCTGCGGGGTCGAAAGTCCACCGCACTGACGCTTCCTGGGGAGGCCGCTCGCAAGTTCGGGCGACCGATTTTGCACTATCAGCTGGCTTTTTCCAAATTACTTTGTAAAAATGATTTGGAGGCTCTAAAAAATTAAAATATTCCGGGATTTTTCTTGAACAATATCATTATCACCAAGCGGCTTATCAAAAACACTTCTAGTTTTTCGATTAAACCCAAAACAACTACACCAAAAACAATTTTGAGTACTAAAATTAACAACTTCAAAAAATCGGGCATAAACCTCAAAGGATCAAGAATTACGCTTAATTGCATTCTTTCTCGAAATCTCTAAACCTCACCGTAAAATCGAAAATCTATTCACTTCAAATTAAAATAAATTAATCTATTTTAATCCTTTCATTTCATTTAACACTAAATAAACTTCAAATACGAAGCGATTTATTCCACTACGTGGAAACATATATTAAATGGTTATTTCATATTATATATTCATCAATTAATATATAAATCATGAAATAATCAAAATTAACTAACAACCATGCCAACACACAATCAAACTATGATAAAATACATTAAACTTCGAAAGTAGCTCGATGCCATCAAGCACCCAAGATGAATTTAATCGTGATAAACACCAATTCATACATCCCTGATTCTCAAAATAATGTAAATTAATCTAAACATAAAATAACAAATGTATGAATAAAAGGATTCTAGATATCAACTTAAATGATCGAACTCAATTCCCCCACGTAGCCGCTGCGTGAAAGCCCCTCAAGATCCTCTCCAAAACTTGTTCAACCATCACCTCTAGATTGCACACACCAAGAGGGAATCAAGCGAGAGTCACTTGCTAGAGTTTCAGGATGAAATGTGACCGGAAGATGAAATCTTCCACCTCTGTAGGTGAGTGGCGTTATTTCTTTTCGGCGGGTGGAGGTTTTTGTGACTTATGTCATGAAAACCTAATCCCCTTTAAATACCAAGTCCTCGAATTTCACTCTGCTAAACAACTCGCTAAGAAATCGCTTAACTCGTTAACTTAATTAGACCGCTATGAATTTCTAATTAAATAACGAAAGTCATCATGATTTCACTTATTTAATTAACTTTAACAAGTCAATTAAATATTAACGTAGTCACTTATCGAATAGCTTATCAAGTTATTCATCGATTCAATTGTTTAATTGATTAAACTTGCAAGTTTAACCAACTGATGTTCATCAACATATATATATTTGACAAATATATAAATATTGAGAAATACATTTAATATAAGTCTCGCTTAATTTCATTCACGAAATATTATTCTAATATCATTGTACGTGTGCGACCTTTCTTGCTCTCAGATAGAAAGTTGTGCCAATAATAATAATTTACCAATTATTATTATAACGTATTAATGAAAAGCATCTAGCACCGGCCATAACCTCCTTAAATTATCATGAACTCCACACTAATATACCATTACTAAGGCGAACACTAAGTTCCGCAATCACATTTAACCAACCCGATAAATGAATTGACACACCACGCAACGTCAATAAAAGGGGAATCACCTCATTTCAACACGCCTCACATTTGTCAATTTGGTGCGTAACTATTTGAAAGTTTCAAGCTAACATCTCCCATACCCATAATGCTTAACGGCTCACCATCAGTAAGATGAACCGTTCCATAATCCCAGACTATATAATTCACCATTATATCACGAATTAGGTGTAGTAAGGAACGATGCACCGACCAGATTCAAGAACTAATAACAATCAAATCGGTCAAAGAGAAAAGCTGCCCGAGTCGGCCATCAACAACATTTAAGTCACCTCAAAGAAACTCCGATCTTCGAGAAGCCCGGCAAGTCATATGACTCATTTCACACAACCCCTAAGACTCCAGAGTACATCCTCCAAAATTCCACTTTCTCTTTGCCCTTGACTTTGACCTCCATTTATTCTTGTTATTTCTCCGGTCCCAGCTCCTACCTCTTTCTACATTTAATGCAAAACCCTTCTCTCCCACATCATTCTTAATGTACTTCTTGGACATAATACTTATTCAGACTATTCTTAAGCTCCAACTTATCCGCATCACCAAGTTATTAAAATGTACTTTCATCGGCTCCCAAGTATTTGGTAACGATGCCAATAATATCAAATAAGACGTATTTCATCCTCAAAATCCACTGAGAGACAAGAGATACCGATTTACAAACTGCTGTCATTAAGATGTCTAGCCATAAGGCTCTCCTCGACATCTTTGGGTGAAACAATTCATTTTATTAGATATACCTTATTGTTGGTCGACGTTTCATAGCAGATTTTATCAAATGCTTTCATCGCACTTTCAGTAGTCTCCTTGGAACATTAACAACAACGCTTTTTGGACAAGAGGGTTTCGACACACCCAAGACATGATAAGTCTACCTCTTCCATTCATCATCATCCATTTTCAAAGCTTTCTCTAATGTTATTTGTTCAGAATCTCCCCGTGATGGGATTTATCCTCCATACACATCTTTGAATATGCAAAATCTAATCCGTCAAATTGTTCACAACACTGTCACCACTGCCATCAATCTCATATTTCAATCAAAAACACTAGCTCGATACCACTATCGATTGAACTTAATAAATCCCAAACCGAGCAATCAACAAATAACAACAGAAGTAAATTGCGGAAAATCAAGAACAATAAGAATGTTATATGCGCCTCCCTCAACGTAAAGTGGCACATCATGTCGCCGCTACGATTCCACTATAATCAAGTCACCGAAAGATCAGATACAAACCTATCAAGCGTGTAACACTGATTAAATTATACTTAGTATTCTTAATCATGAATGTTCACAAAGATATCGATTACTATCATCAATCTTTCTATCAAGAATATTATTTAGAATGTGTTTTTAAGCGACATAATATAAATCTCTGATGTAAAACACTTCTATATATGTGAAAAGAAATTTTAACCCACCAGCCTATCCTCAGCCAAAAGCCTCGAAACCCGCTCAAAATAACTCTTTGAACCCCAGAAATGTATGAAGATCTTGACCGGTGCTGTCTCCGACCTGCCCCTGCCAAAATCCCTTCATGGAGGTGGGGACATAATTCCGGACCAGCAAGGCCCGACCTTGCCCCCATCTCCCCGCTCCAACAATCGAAAATGGCTTCAATCACAACATTTGGATGGTTCAAAGTTTTACTAAAAGTAAACTCTACCATGTAACTTCTTAAAAATTATATGGATTTAGCAGACTGAACTTCGAATAGTAAGCACGTCGAATAAGTATATACTCAGTATTATGCAGGTAGGGAATAGAAAAGGGAGAAGTATATTCTGAAGTAGTGTTCAATATCATGTACAATAAAATGTTAGTAAAATAATATGGGACTAATGTAGTCATTTCATCTCTTCATAATAGCTTACTTTGGCCAGTAAAGTTAAAGTGAAACTCAGAGGTCATATTTTTCATTGAATTCCCAAATGTCCATTGTGTTATAATCTGATATTAACTTATCACGAGCTCCTCTTTCCATGTTGTAGATCTGTGGCTCGAAATTGTGAGGCTCACTTGGCTTATTCATCTCAATGATACAGAATACTACTGTGAATATTGCAGCTCCAATGTACAAGTACTCTCCCTGCATCAAGCGATCACATGAATATTCGAAGTGGCTAAGCAATTGATCCTGCAAACATAATCTTAAGAACGAAAAGTAAACGAGTAATGCTAGCTACACTTTCTTTTTATACACTCAGAAACTCAAACTTTCTAATTATATGATTCTTGAGGTGGGGACTTAGGGGAATATGATTAGTCTGGTTAAGTCGGAAAACTTATGTACAGAACAATGGAACTTTTCTTGGAAACGTTTCATCAACTGCAATTGAATCATGATTCGGTATTGGGGACTAACAATGTTCATGTATTTTTTTTCTTTGTATATAAGTATTTACCGGAGCATCAAAGTACATCCCGGTTGCTATTGCAGGAAGAAAGAGCCATGAAATAAGGCCTGCAACAGCAATGAAGACAAAACATGTTAGTTGGAAAAATAGTAACAAAATAAAATATTAGACATAAGTGTGCTCACCCTGGAATCCAGTTGGGGGTTCAATTGCTGCATAATCTTCTGCAACTGATCCCCAAAATGTTCCTGGATTGGACAAGTATTACTAGAAAGGTAAAACTGAATTTTTGTAGATTACAGCAATCTGTTAACATAGCTATCACAAGAATGTCACTACTCACTACTTGAACAATCAACTACGGCTCATAATATTTCACTTCAGTTATGCGACACTTATTTCGTTATTTGCTCAAAGTGTATACCATACTTTAAAGTGCCATTATCAACAATTGAAGTAACGAAATCATTGGTCAATCAGTAACCTTGAAAACATAAGTAGAGTATACATACCTTTATCATCCCCCTCGAAATAAGTATGGTGGTCATCCCATTTTCCGTACTCAAACTCTTCCTGCAATGAAACAAAAAAATCGGAAAAAAAACAGGGGTGGAACCAGAATTTAAAATAAAACTCGAAGAATCAAGATCGAAAAAGGTGTAACACATACTGGCTCAACACCATTAGTTCTCCAACGATCCACAGGGTCCTCATTAAGATCAGGCTCTATCTCGGACAACCCAGCAGCATACAACCTTGTGGAGCTACTTCTTCTAGCATTCTTCATGCAAGTTTTCAAGGGTATTATTATTGACTTTTGGGATGTTGTAGACAATATAGTATGTGAAGTGAATTGGCATGTTTCAGATTTGTTGCATGAGATTTTGGGTATTGAATGAGTGGAAAGTACTAGGGGTGCCACTAATGAATTAGCCATTTCTGGTTCTTGGAACTTTGGTTCAAGGATTATTATTAGATGATGAGTATAAATGTTTAATGATCAATCATTTTGGGACACATTCCTAAATGGTTCAAGAAAATGGACGAGGAAGCACTTCTTACACCTTATCCACTTCCCAAAGTTAATTCATATCTTTCCAAATGAGTGACATTCATTTTATTGAAATATATGCTTCCCAAACAAATTGGTGATTGGTGTAGTGTTGTTACAATTCACCAATTTGCATCTTCTAACTATATTTATTTCTCTTTTTTATTCAAACTATATTTATATCTCATAAATGGAAATCAACAATTTCACTTCAAAAATTATTATTTGATACGGGGTATTATTTTAAATCAATTTTATTTATGGTTGTTTGTTTTTAGGCGAATGTTGAATATCTTCATTCAACATGCTCGGATGTTAAAAATGAGTTCACTTGGTGAAATAGATTCACTTCCATGCATTCACCTTAAAAGTTAGGGTAATTGTGGCGAATTGGTATTTTTAAATATGTTTCACCATGATTTACATTCATTCACCTCACAAAAAATAAAAAAGTATTCAAACAACATATTAAAACATGCACTTCAATTCACATCGATTATACTCGTGTAGGCAGTATGTTACTTTTTATGTTTTACCATCCTCGTAGATTCACCTCAATCCAAACATAAATATGTTTGTAAACGAGTTGAACCAAATGGGACATTGTTGGGTTTGACTAGATCGATCCTACATGCATACCAAATTCGACTCGTTTATTTGATGCCATCCCGGAAGAATGAAGTTCAATTCGACTCTATCTTGTACATCTACTTGATGCTACAAAAAATGTGAATACTCAAGACTTATCTTACTCCTTAGTTTGAGTATGAAGATGGAGTATACATACATGAGTCAAGCCAAGCACTCTGATTTGCATTACATCGAGTCAAGTAGCGAGCAATAAATTCTATTCAAACTCGACTCGAGCATTAACCGAGCGAACAATTGAGTGGAGTGATAGACGGATAGAATGTTATCTAGTTAATTTACGCATATAAACGGATTGTGTTTAACGAATGTTAGATTAATACATTATACGAATTGAATAATTAACATATTATATAAGACATTAAACATTATTATGAATTTATGACTAGAACTCATATTACAATTAAATATTATCGAATTACCTGACAATGAAGTGCAACACTTGAGTATAGTGGTAAGACGTTTCACCTCTAATCGAAAGATAAGATAAGATGTTGGAATCATCACGGAATAAATGAAGATACTCTAAATTTATTTATTTATGGAAATATCGGATCCGCTGACCCAATCCAACGACAGCCCATTTGTGATGTTTGGAAAACCTAGATTTGTTTCGACAACATTATAAGTCGTATATGGTCTCACTCGTACATCTCCATTACCTTTGCTCAATCCTCTTCAATTTTCCACATCTCTTGCTTTGTAAGTTCTCCAATCTCAAATATTTTCCCATTATTAATTACGTATTCTTTGCAATCATATATACAATTAATTTTTATATATATTTGTTTTCATTCATATTACATAATCTTATTGTGAAGACATATATTTATATGAAAAATTATATAATTGAAGGAATATAATTCAGATCTCAAATTCAGCTTTTCCATTTTTTTAATTGTTTTTTTTTATATGAAAGATATATAATTTCAATCGAATTGAGTATTAATTATAGGTAATCGATCCTTACCAATTGTGTTAAAAAATTAAATGATTAATCTTAGGAACATTATATCAATAACAATTTAGTACATACTATAAATTTGATTTTTTTTAACATTTCAGTATATCTAAATTGTTGTTTTCCTATTTTAACCGAATTTGAGTCTCTTGATTTAAACAATAGCTTTAGATTCTAGTAAATTTCTAAATCATACTCCCTCTGTTTGTTTTTAATTTTTATTATTTGATGTTTTCGCATATAGAGGTGTAGTTTTTACCATTATTTACTAATTACACATTATTCGAATAAAACTAAATTTATATAATTAGATTCGTTTTTGAAAATAGTGTGATAATATTATTTTCTTATAGTTTTGAACTTATAATTAAAGAATAATTGATGGTTAGAGTTCCACCTTATATGCAAAAACGTCAAATAAAAAAACTGAGGGAGTACAGAATAGGAGTATGTATCTTACATGGGGAAATCATAAAGTCGTAGTTCGTGCACTCTACTAAGATACTGTATTTTTCTTGCATTCTTCTGTTAACAATCAGTCTTTTGAATGTTCCTTACCATGGATATGACCTCCGATCATGGCAGTCACTCTGCCTATGGAAGATATATTTATTTGATGTTTGTAGCTTTTGTAAAAAAAATTATATTAAAAATGGCTAGGAACGTTAAGACAATTGTTTAAGATCTCAAGTAGTAATATATGATTTTTGCTTATGGTAACTTGTTTTGATGGTATGGTAGGAACTTTTTTGCATAATAACAAGAAATGGCTGTCTCTTTCTACAACCTTACCTCAGCTGCTGGTCTCAAGAAGCTCGATGAGTACCTTCTGACTCGTAGTTACATTTCTGGGTAATTTTGATTTTATCCACATTGATTGCAGTATTATCCTGTTAGTTAGATAACTCAATGATATGATTTTTTCTTTTCAGTTACCAAGCTTCCAAGGATGATATCACTGTGTTTTCAGCAATTTCGGAGGTCCCATCATCGGACTATGTCAATGTATCTAGATGGTACTCTCACATTGATGCTCTTATGAGGATCTCGTAAGTTCTTGTATTTTGCATCTACTATTATATATGCATGTTTGTTGTCTATGTTATCAAAGTGTAATCCACATTGTGTCTGGTTGAATTCTCAAAGATGGTCAAAATTTGTTCACTTATAGTTGTCCCTTGTTTACGATGTCAATGTTTTTTGCAGTGGTGTATCTGGCGATGGCTGTGGTGTCATTGTGGAGGGAGATGCCCCCGTGCCTGAAGATGCTGTTGCAACTCCACCTGCTGACGACACTAAGGCGAGTAATAATTACACCTTGTTTCTTCTAAATTTAAATCTTCTGTTTTCATTATTACCTCCCATTCTCCTATAATTAAGAGAAGATACAGTTTGCTGACTTGTTGTGTTTTACAGGCATCAGCTGCTGTGGACGACGATGATGATGATGTTGATCTATTTGGGGAAGAAACCGAAGAGGAAAAGAAAGCTGCTGAAGAGCGAGCTGCATCCAAGGCAGCCTCTTCTAAGAAGAAAGAATGTAGGTTTCTCACTTTCTACTCTTTATGCACTCTATAATATAATTTGCTTGGTTGAGCTTCAGTGATAGATGGTAATTATGAAATATTTGAACTCTTATTATAGAACCTGAGTTTTGAGTAACTTCTTTCCTGTAATAAAAGTAAATCATAGAGGTATAAGTTTGGGGTTGAAGATGTGCGAAGATTAATCTGTTCCGGATTGATCTCTAAAGCTTTATGCACAGATGGAAAAGTGAAGTAGGGCGATCATAACTTGTTTGGTATCTTTAATCTGTGGTGTAATTCTTGCAGTTGTATTTATGTGTGGTTTTGAAGCGAAAGTCTTCCATTCTATTGGATGTCAAACCTTGGGATGATGAAACAGACATGAAAAAACTTGAAGAAGCTGTTCGCAGTGTTGAAATGGAGGGGTTATTTTGGGGAGTATGTAAGTGCCTGATCTGTTTATCATTTGACTGACTTCTTTTTTAATCTTTCTGAGCTGATAGTAGTATTACTACCTTACCAAATCCAACTGATAATTGTTATTCCTCTTTAACTTGCAGCAAAGCTTGTACCTGTAGGATATGGCATAAAGAAATTGCAGATTATGCTTACCATTGTGGATGACTTGGTCTCTGTTGATGACCTCTGCTGAGAATATATTCCTCAGAACCGACAATCTAGAAGTATGTCCAGAGTTGCATATTAGGCTTTCAACAAGATATGTAAGTTCAATCTCAACTTATAATTACTATCTGGTTAAGCAATACACGTGAAAGCTAATATAACACTTGGTATATATATATATATCTGCTATATTGGCATCCACGACTTCTGATGATGTCTTCTCCTTGTTTGCAGGATTTTTCCCTAGGCCTTTTCTCGAGAAAGGATTATCTTATCGAGTGTGTCAAGTTCTAGTTCTTATGGTATTTTGGATATCGTTATTTGAGCTTATGTGCAAACAAAATTTTTGATTGCTGTTGACCAGATTTCTTTCTGGTCTATTATGCTGCTGAAATTATGTTTTCATCTAATTGTTACGGTATTCATATGTTACACGCTTTTTTGTCTCACGAACAAAAAAAATTCAATTCTCTTTTTTCAACTAATCAACTTGAACATGTTAAAGTAATGACTTAATCAAAATTTCGCATCTAATAGAAAAAACATTTTCATGGTAAATATCTTCATTTATAAAATTTTTCGATTCGATAAAGGGTGGTTTAGGACACGTTTTTTGGTCTCACGAACAAAAGAATTTCAATTTCCTCATTTTTCAACTAATCAACTTGAACATGTTAAAGGAATGAGGTATAAAAAATTTAGCTCGAACGGAAAACATTTTCATATTAAAAATCTCCATTTATGAAATTTTATGATTTGACAATGGAGTTAGTACATGCTTTTTGGTCTCACGAACAAAAAAATTTGGATTTTCTTTAAACTAATCAAATTTAAACCACGTTGGAAGAAATGACGATCAAAAATTGCCTCGAACGAAAGGGTCATTTTCATGATAAAATTCTTCATTACAGTTTACCCAATAAAAGTGGTTATACTACACGCTTTTTTGGATTCACAAACAAAATAATTTTGGCCTCTTTTTTCAGCTAAACAACTTGAACATGTCAAGAAATTATGTTCGAACTTTAAAACATTTTCATAAGAAAAATTTCATTTACGAAATTTTCCGATTCGACAACGGTTAGTACATGTATTTTGGTCTCATGAAACGTACTGATTTTTTTTTTCATTTTTCAACTAATCAACTTGAAGATCTGTGAACGACAGATTAAAAAAATTAGCTCGAACGGAAAACATTTTCATAGAAAAAATCTTCATTTATAAAATTTCTCCCTATTCACAAAGGCTAAAGGAATGACGTATTAACAAATTAGCTCGAACGGAAAACATTTTCATAGTAAAAATCTCAATTTATGAAATTTTCTCCGTGCAACAAAGTGGTTGCGACACGTTTTTGGTCTCACCTAACAAATATCAATTTCCTCATTTTTCAACTAATCAACTTGAACATGTTAAAGGAACGACGTATAAAAAAATTAGCTCGAACGGAAAACATTTTCATAGTAAAAATCTCCATTTATGAAATTTTCTGATTCGACAATGGAGTACACGCTTTTTGGTCTCACGAACAAAAATTTTCGATATCCTCTTTTCTAAACTAATCAACTTGAACATGTTGAAGGAATGACGTACCAAAAAATCACCTCGAACGGAAAACAGTTTCATGGTAAAAATCTTCATTGATGAAATTTTCCGATTCAAAAGTGGTTATAGTAGACGCTTTTTAGTCTCACGAACAAAATAAATTTCAATTTCCTCTTTTTTCAGCTAAACAACTTGAACATGTTAAAGAAATGAAGCACCAAAAATTGGCTCGAACGGAAAACATTTTCATAGTAAAAATCTCTATTTATGAAATTTTCCAATTCGACAATGGTTAGTACACGAATTTTGGTCTCACGAATAAAAAAATTTCAATCACCTCTATTTTTTCTCAACTAATCAACTCAAATACGTTAAAGCGAATGACATATAAAAAAATTGGCACGAAGGAAAACATTTTCATAGTAAAAATCTCCATTTATGAAATTTTCCGATTCGACAAAGGGTTAGTACACGCTTTTTGGTCTCACGAACAAAAAAAATTTCAATTTGCTCATTTTTCAACTAATCAACTTGAACATGTTAAAGGAGTGACGTATCAACAAATTAGCTCGAACGGAAAACATTTTCATAGTAAAAATCTCAATTTATGAAATTTTCTCATTCACAAAGGGTTACACGCTTATGAAAAAAAGCTCACTTTTACTACATACTTACCTGACATGTTAATTGTTGGTATAAGCTGCAACTTGATATAAAATTGCAACTTACATTACGAGGTTTGTTGCTTTACTAAAATTGTATATTTCTAATTAGCGGATTAATGATATTCTTCTTCTTTTTTCTTTTTTTCCAGGCAAGTAAGGAGATCAATGGATTTAATATTTCCGCAATTGAACAGTGTCTGGTCATATGTAAGAAAAAAGGAGGATGATTTGGGAGAATGTTTGTTTCGACTCTTGTCTTTGGTATTTGAATTTGCTTTTAACCTCCTAGAATATTAGTATGCTTACCTAGTCAACTGAATTATAAATTAACCTCCTACGATATTCACACGATGGCAACGCCAATATTGGCTCACGCACATCCCAACCGACACTTGACTTCTCGCCATTTAGCTCTCTCTCACCACACCTGTTCAACTCTAGCTGCTTCCGCATTTGCTGTAGTCGCCTGTACAAGGAATACAATTCATTATTCTAAGATCTCTGCCAAGCAGTCTCCGCCTGAGGTACATCCCTGCTTATCCTCCCCGTTTACTGGCGACTAAAAGAAGCGGCTTAAAATGAACATATCATTTTTTTTTTTTTACGATAGGCAACGCCACATACCTTCTATTAACTTCTAGGAAGACCCGCATCTCCAATAAATGGCAAGAGTAAGTATTTTGTGAATTGCATCTAGTGTAATATCTTAAGTGGGACTAGAAGGAGGAGACATAGTTACTCTTTGCGTTGTACTTCAGATTGAGGGTAATGAAAAGAGGTAATTAAATTTAAATTCTAAGCTACCCATGTCATCCATATATTTCTTCACTATGATATGGGAACCTCGAGTATAAATGGAGGTAATTAGAGATCATAACCCGAAATTAAGCTCATCATCAATATGTGACACTAATTCATTACTAACTAGAGTAAGAGAGATAGAAAGATATCAGCAATGATGTTCATTTTTTGAACATAATCAGGCATGGGCAGGGTGCCAATTGAAAAAGAGAATTATTATTCATAATAAACACCTTGGTTTGGCTACTATAAAATTATTCAATTCCAACATTGGCCGCCTCCTTCCAATTCCAACTCAAAGTCTATTATACAGAGTATATATTTTAATTTGAGTTTTTAAGTTCTGTTTAGGTAAAGAAAAAAAGGATAATGAACCTAAAGGCCCTAAATTGAATGAAAAGGTTATCGCCTCCACTATCATGGTCGTTACAGACCAAGTAACATTTTACAACCATAAAAATAACTTATCTTTTGATTCACAATCTTGAAGCTTCCAAATCTATTTGTGTACAGGCCACGACGTGTTTTCAAGACATGAAGCTCCCCTTTAACGTGCCAAACGACTTCACCTTTACTTAGTTGGAGGTACTTCTTTCTTTATGCAAAATTTTATATTTAAGAATAACATGCTCATATTAGATGTCAACATTATGTTATGTCATTTCAGGTTGAACAACAAGTTAAGGTTGGGAGATGACACCAGGAATAGACCCTTTTGAGGAAGCATTCTAGCAGTGCGGAAATAAGAGATAAAGACTGAGGATGACGTACAATGACTTTGTCCCAAAATTTAATTGCTGTTGACTTGGTGTAAATGTGTTATTGTACATTCTTGTTAAAATTCTAAATCAAGAGGATTAAGGAATAATATGGGTAAAAAACAAATGGAAGGGGAAATTTGTTATGCTTTGCCAATATAAAAGGCTAAACTGGTGCTGTTTATCTTACTCTTTATATAAGTCATATGGGTTGGTTACTCCTATATTTATTTTCTGCTAGAGTCCAATGACATTCAGATGAGGGCAAATACAACCAGGAGACTATTATGATACTACATTACTGCATGCTTCACAAACCAAATGATTTATTTTATACACAGTTTTTCTAATTATTTTGCCCCTCAATTTGAATTCGATAAATCGAGCATGATTGGTTAAATTTGGAATTAAGCAAATACTAATAAACTTTGACTTACTAAGAATTTTAGGTGAACACCCACCTTCAACAGATTAACCAAAATCGAGGCATGGGAGGCAAAGCACAAATCTATATTTAAATGAAAGATTTTCCATTTTGAGGGCTGGCCAATTTAATATTTTGTATAAAATTACTTATAATTGTATGCACAATACAATATTTTGTATAAGATTACTTATAATTGTATGGTAAACTCTAAATTTTCAAAGATGGATCTTCGCCCGTGACTACCCACCACTACATGCTCTCTCCCTCCCACCGCCTTCAATATCCCTTTTATCATCTTTTCTCAAGTCAATAATTACCAATAATTTAATCATAAATTTTGTCATTAAATGAGCAATCACCAATGAATCTAGCTGCTTAATCATAAATTTGGCTGAGAAAACCAAGGTTAAACATATTTATCGTTGGACTATGCTCATGTTTGTCTCAAACTTTCTTTTGTTATCTCCACAGTTAGTAACATACGGGTTCAAGCAAAGTTGATCCAAAGAATGTGTTCCTAAGAATGATCAACATTTACTTTAAACTCACATTGCTATCGAACTCCACATCTCAAGCGTAATATAAAAGAAAGTTTTATACTACTAGAATCTAAAGTTGCAACTTAAGATCGAGTATAACGGAGTTAAATTCTCAAATCAATAAGAATCAAGAGCGATGAAAGAGCCTGAAGTTCCTTAAAGGTCACTGGAAACAGAATCGCATAAAAGAAGTTTAGTACACTAAATGTCAAGAAATCTTCCTACAACCTTGAAAGGTATATAAGAGTACTAGATTTTTGTACATTTGTACATAAAAGAAGTTTAGTAATATGATTCACCGTGTCAAGGTCATGTCATACACCAACCATGACGCAGCCACGATTCCCCGTGATCGAATCGCGAAGCTTTACTAAATGTATTCACGATTCTAATACGCTTAAGAACTTTAAGAGAACAGGCAACTATAGTTACATGGAATGGATCGGCTTGTCGATCTTCACTTGCAACCGAACGTGATAATAGCATTATGGATAGTTGTACTATATGAAAAGCTATTAGCCAAGCACTTCACTATAGGACTGAGTCTAGTATTGACGAGTAAACTAAAAGGAAACTTGAACTCACCGCCGATCTGCTTTGTTGGTAATGCTTGTTAAAAGAATATGTATTTAATAAGCATGTATGTGTTTTTAACACACTTCGAGCGGCGTTGTAAACCTACCCGATGTAACTCGGTAGTTGGTTGAAACCCATTTTGATCATAGTCGCATGACTATGTACGATAATCTTAGTCATCAATGATTCCTTGTTGGAGACCGGTTGATGAATGTAAAGACCGGTTGTAAGTAGTATTCCAATAAAGCGATGTGATTATAATCAATTTTTGCTTTACATGTCTTGAAATACCTGTTAGTCGCGGTAAGCTTAAAGGATCCATGGGCGGATTTACATGCACTGAACAGATTCTTCCCCGGTGATTCAACCAAGTTTGTTTTCACGAAGCTAATGAAGGAAACGTAACGTGGTGCCTGTGGAGCTAGTTCATTCACTCCTTCGAATAAGTTAAGTAATCAATTAAAAACAAAAGTTCCTTTGTGTTTTAATTGACAGCATCCAAACTGGTTACGAATGCGTGATTCATTCATATAATTACTATTATTTATTTCCACATGCCGTTGAAATATATAATATACATTTATCAGATGTCAGATGGAAATAAAGAATCTCTGAAGCCATTTATGTTTTCTGCAGAGGCAAAATTAATTGTTGATTACACCTCTTCAAGCCTAGAAACATAGGATAAAGCCAAAGGCACGTTGATAGTCAGGCCACAAGCACCTACGCACTAACATGGTATTTTTGATTAGTGATCAAGATTGATCACTAGCTCCGCAGACCAGATCAATACCTGGCCGCCGGGGTTTATGACCTGGGAGCTCATGACCGGCGAAATCATAGAAGATATGTATATCTCAGGTTCCATGATATTTGCTTAGAATTTTAGGTTCGACACCTCCTAGACCTACGATATATAACTATTCAAGTATATGAAATTTCAGATTAATTATAGACCCTCAAACGTATTTTAAGCTGGGATTATAACTAAGATATGTCAAAATACATAGCGAGTATAATGATAGATAAGCCGAGTATATTGGGAGGATTTATCCGCCCTGATATACACAAGGAAGATCTCAGTCTCTCACACAGCTGGTACCGATTGTTTATTGGATCTTCATAACGCTATTCGCCTCATACCAAGTAAAGAAAGTCAGGTGTTTCATGACACACTTCTTACGGGTTAGCCTACGACTGTGCATCTACGATAAAAGAATTATACGGTAATCCGCCCGCTGGGCAAAAGGGGGAGTATCGGGAAATCAATGAAAATTGATTCCCTTTATTACGCCCGCCGCGACAATCATAGATCAATTCATTTCTACCTGGGCTGTTAAATGTGATTACTAGAACTTAGTTCACTTTAGGTAATTGCATATTACTACTTATAATATACAATTAGTAATATACCTTCACTTTATACTTTTATCTCATATTTATACTCCCAAAATAACTATATTAAGATCCCAAAACATCATAATACAATTTAATTTTTTTAGAAAAAGTCAACTAACCCAATCAACACATTTCAACCCCTAACATCAATTATAATCACTACCAATCACATAATTCAAGCCTAGAGGATACTTCTATACCATTTACAACTTTCAAAATTCAAAACCAAAAAGTCAACAAAGTCAACTTTCCAAAAAATTAATAAAACATCCAAAAACTTCAAACTTTCTTACCTTAATGAGTATAGAATGACGGCGGGAAAGATGAAAATCAACTTTAATGTCTTCGAGCCACAAAGAATTGAAGAAAAATTTCGGGGGAGGGGTTCGGCCCTCTCATGGGAAGAAAGGATTTGGCGTGTTTTTAGATGCAATATGAAACATGATGGGGTGATTTAGAAATATTTAAGGAACGACTTAAGTCCCGCTTGGTTTCGGTTAATTTAATTTTCCTTACTTCTAAATATCAATGGAAACCATTTCAAATGTGTTATTCTGAGGTGTTATTATTACTACTATCTTCATACTGCCTCGATATATATCGACACTATTCGAAATTATGATATCATCTCCGGTCCCACCACCGATAAATATAATTTAATAAAACGCTAGCGCAATCCGACATTACGTAACACCCGATAAATTTCTCGTGTTTTGATTCATCAAAATCCCGTATATAGGAATAAACCGAGCTGTCAAATTCCTATACCGATTCTAGGGTAGAAACACGCCGCTAAAGCCTCGTCTACTGGACGATCATCAATGTTGGAACGCCTCCACTTTCATACACGGATCATCACTCTACAACAACGCATATGCTTGTAAGCCGACGCTACTTCAAAGCTTAAATCAAGTCCCAAAAGAGTGCCACCACTAAGTCCCAAGGAAGCTAACTCATCAAGTCCACGTTATATCCCTTAAACTCGCTCTACGTGCTGAACAAACAAGCAATATGTTGTTAAGCAACGTTGCTCAACACTGCTTTCCCATCACTCTATACACGAAGTTTCAGCCCTATCTCAAATCAAAGTGTCGCTAAGCGCAATCTGTCTCCATCAAAAGACAGCAGCTCCTCAAGCCACATGGGCCCCACCAAGCAAAAGTAGTGATCTCCTGCAATAAATCCCAAAGTCCCACCTCCGGCGTTATAGCTATCCAACACGGTCCCACCGCCAGCATCAAGCAAGTCCCACGCCGCAAATGCTTGGCAGTAAGTCCATCGCAGTCTAAAGTAGTAATCGAGATCAAATTCAACACCCAAGCATCAAATCCTACAACCAACACCTTTTAATATGCCATGCCCCCGCCGAACCATATCTAAGTCCAGACCGCCCTCAGCCCACGAAGACCAAATATTTGTAGCTTCTATCCAACCAAATTAAACCAACCAAATCCAAGTTCAAATCAAACTCGTTGCTCGCCTCAAACAGCCAAATCAAGCTCAAATCAAACTCACTTTGAATCAAATCAAGTCGCTTCTCAAGCTCGCTCGTTGCAGTGCCCAAACATCTTCACAAATCGCCGAAGAAATGCCAGTGACTCAAGGCTGACAAATGATCCTTCACTGATAAAACCCCGTACACCCAACATTTTCTCCTATAGTAGATTTTTTATTTTGTAACCCTATCATAAATAATAAAAATTCTTCTCTCTGCATTACAAATCAACTAAATTCTTCTTTGCATTACCCCTATCTAAGGGACGAAGTTTAGTTTAATGAAAATATAAAAAATCTAAAGTATATATCTTCATTATCCTTTGGCATGAAATACTTTTTGCTATCCTCGTTTTTTAAACACTCATTATATTGTTGACACATCAAATATGTTTATCATCTTAAAACATAATCTCTGGATCTCATCACATGAAGAATATATCGCTAATATACGTTGCTATGAATGAAATGAGAGAAGATGGAATAATATAAGGAGTAATTATGAATATTTTAAGGTAAAATAAATATATTTTCTTAGTATTATTATATACCCCGTACAATTTAGAGTTTAAATTAGGAAAAGTAACAAATGCTTGAAAATTAAATGTCTCAAACTATTTATGGTAGAAAAGAACTGAAGTCTGCAATAGTAGCTCATGAATTACAATAGCAGCAGAACAGAGTATTCTGCAAATTTCACATCTCAAATACAACAATTTTCAACCAAAAACTGATCAATAACCCAATATTTGCAAAGAAAATCTACTTAGCAAAACTTATTCCTAATTTTTTTTTGAAAAATTCAACCACAAAGAATGACCCTAGACAAACCAAGAGCCAAACATGACACAAAGAAGAAAACAAGGGTAACAAAATCTCTAGCAGACCATTTCTTTACAGCTTTAGCTTCAACCCTCAAACTCTTAGCTCTCCTTAATGCATCAACCTCTTTGAGCAAATCAAACTCCACCCCTTTTTTCTTCAACTCTTCAACACATTTTCCCAATAATTTCCCATCTTCCTTTTCCCTTTCAAGCATTTTCTCCAAATGGGACTCCACATCAGTCTTGTACCTAATAGCCCAAATGATCCCTAGTGAGAAAAACAAAGAACAAAGTGATGGGATCCAAGAACGGGGGCAAAACCCAAGCCCCGAGGCCCGGGAAGAGGCTGCACTGAAGAGGAGGATTAGGGAAATGGAATGGAATAGGAAGAAGAAACAGTAGAGTTGTGTGAGTTCTTTACGGACCGAGTCGATTTGGGTTTCTTTAAGGGATACTCTATTGAGGATTAACTCTTCTTCTTTGAGCCATTGCTTGAGAAGAAGCTTGTGAGTTGAAGTTCTTACGGTGTTGAAAGGGATCAAAAGTTTGTCTCTATTATTGATGAGTTTGGGTTGTTTTGATCAGCCATTGATGTTGAGGGCAACGCAGAGGAGAGGGGGGGGGTGGTAAGGTTAATTTTGCCAGGGGTTGAGCTGTGTGAAGTAATGAAAATAAATGGGAGATTTTATGATAACGCGGTCATCTTGGGTTTTGAATAGCAACAGTGAATTTGTTAAAAAAATAATGTCATTTAAGGAAATTTCTTTCGTTCATAACAGTTTTTTACCAGTGCAATTTTTAATTACAATAAATAGACATTTGTTTATTATATGTTGATTATCGATTGGAATTCTTGAGAGTATTTTACAATCAATTTTTTATTGAAATTCTTTCAAAGAAGAATTTAAATTAAATTCCTACTTCTCGCTTTTCTCCGATAAGTTGTTAAAATATAATTTCGTAAAAGTGATCCTATTTGAATAAAAAAGATTCTCTCTGAAGCTGAACTGAGATAATATATATCTATATATCAATTATATTTACTTTCAATTTTAATGATTGTATTTTTTGTGGTCTAATTTAATTTAGAATCATTAAAGAGAAAAATTGACTTCGGAGCGGAAGAAATTTTATATATCCTTAATTTACAATTGAGATTTTGTTTAATGAAAACCGAGCTAAATAATAACAAATAATTTTATAGTCTTTGCGCCAACTGAAACATCTCATAAATTATAAAGATTTGAAATTTTAATCTGACAAGGGGTGGGGACCTTAAATTTCATGATAATATACTTCAATAGTGGTTTTGTCTCTTTATAGTACGTTGTATTGCATCATCATCGTTGGCATAGTAGACGTGACATAGGTCATTGAGTCGGACACAAAGTTCCATAAATGGGCTACAATACAAGGTTTGAAAATGTGAGACTGTGAGTGCTTGACATATCATTAGGTTAAAAAATCATCAGTACTATTTGGTACTTTGAATTCTGTGTTGCACCTATATTATGACATATTTGATCTAATATTTTTGTAATCCCCGATTGGGAGCTATATTCAAGGTACACAATACATATTTTCAACACTCTTTCTAATATACACATACAACTTTGTTTTGAAATGGAGTTACCCCAACTAAAACAAGTGACTATCAATACAAGAGCACCATCATAAAACCACAATATAATTATCCCTCCATTCGTTTATCAAAGTGTTCATTTATTTTTTGCATGAGTTTAAAAAAAAAAAATGTCAAACGTATCAAGTATTTTCTTGCAATTTGATTTGGTAAAGGATCAAAAAAAATCCATTAAAATGATTTTAAATTAAGGAATGGAAATATTATTTATCCTTCATATATAAAAACCAACAGAAAAAGTTGGTCATTCTCATTTCGTACGTTACATATGTGAATGACTGACATTTATTTCATGCACTATACACGTGAAAGAAAGACTATTTATCTCTCTTGAAGTATCTATACTATATATAAGGTGTAAGGGATGGTTAACGGATTCTGAAAGTGAAGCCCACACAAAATTAATGTATTTTCTATTTTATCCTTCGATAAATTTTTTTTATTTGTAATTTTGATAGTAACTTCTTCGTGGTGTACTTTAATAAGATTCATAAACTACTACTATAAATGGCCTCTACTACGTATGTACTCTCCGTGTAGTTATCACGAAATAAAATTATTTCAGGTCCTCACATGCTTTTTATTTTTATACATGGTAGCTTTCATCTTATTTCTTTAGGTTTTTTGTTAAAATTTATTTATTTTTCATTAAATAATTTTATTATAAAATAATAAAAATAATTATTCTGTGAGGCGAGCCGGTCTTGGCATATAACTAGTATGAAATAAGATGTCTATATGTGCAGCCCTTAAAATATGTACAAATTTCATTATAACTTTCATTGGAATCACGGTTCACAATTTTCGATGTCTTTATATATATGGTAATTTCAATTTTAAATGTTACTTGCGACTTAATAAATATATCATTCTAAAATCATACAAATTTAAAAATTAAAAAATAGTATACGAAATTGTTATTATTGCCAAAATTAGTTCCTGAAATTGTTATAGATGATCTAAAAGGTCAAAATAACCTTATATCGTTAACATTATTGATTTTTTTTTAGAAAATGGTACCTATTGACTTAAATGTATCAAATAAAGAAAAAAAAATATGTTATGCAATAATGGTATAATTTGCATTTTTATCATTCTTGAATTATTAATGAATAAAAACTTAATAAATCGTAACTTTTCACAGTATATATCAAGAATTACATGTTGTTTGTCATACATGAAAAATGATATAACACATTCATTTAAATGTATAATATCTGAAAACAATTTTTCACTTCATAATACTGTATAATATATGAAATAACAAAATTTCATGTGTAATATATTCATAGCATATTCAATTAGAAACTTAGTGGGCCGAAGAGAATTGCAATTAGGGACTTAATTACAATTATAATTTCAATTAAGTCATAATTGTAATTCTTTAATTTCAATTTATTCTAATTATAATGATAATTTCAATTTAATTATAATTATAGCAATTTCAATTGAGATCAGTAATAGAACCTTTGAGATCATGGGTCGTGTTGATAAGTCGACATGAGGCTTGCTGCATCTGGTGCCGAGGCAGGGCAGGAGCGAACATTGGTATCCGGCTGCGACTGGGTCAAGATGTGAGTCGGGTGAATAGCAGGCCGGATGAAAATGTAGTCAATGTTAGTACCCATTCATTAGATCTAAGAAGAAACTAGTCGGGAGGTAGAACTGGCAAAGGTGTGTGAGCTTCAAAAATCTTTATGAAATTCAAATTAAACCTTCAAAATCTTTTATTAAACCTTCAAAATATTGTAAATTTTCTGGAATTAAGTTAATTAGTTGAATAGAATTAAACAAAAATAGTTAAACAAAAATCACCTTTATGTAATGACAAATTATCATAAATCATAAGAATTCTTTTGAATAATGTTGTTGTCCTTTATTTATGATTATATATTGAACATTTTACAATATTTGTCAATTTATTAATGGACGAGGAAGTAAAATATCGAGCCGTGTATTATTTCAAACGTGACACCCACTTTCATTACAAAGACTTCATTGCTACCGGTCTGCTCAGTCGTGGTCGGCCGGAGTAGCAGTTACCCGGCTCGATGCTGACGCTATATGAACCTATCTATGAAGTTGTTATGAAAAGAAATCGTAGAGATAATGATCAAGAAATGAGTTCCTTATTATAATTATGATTTTAATTAAGTCCATAATTATATTTTTAATTTCAATTAAATCCTAATTATGAGTTATAATTTTAAATCATGTCTATGATTACAATTTATTAATTGGGTTATCCCCTAATTACAATTATAATTTCAATTAAGTCCTGATAAACCTTGAGGATATCATGAGTCCATGTTGATAAGTTACATGTAACGGCCTTATTGATGTATTTGTTGAAAGAAATCATACAAACGTCAAGAAATGAGTCCCAGATTTACATTATAAATTTACAACTAAATCACGAATTACAACAATTATAATTTTAGCAAATCACGAATTACAATTATAGTTTAACTAAATCTGATACAATTCTTGATGTTCATCACATGTAATTATGTCACATTTTCTCTGGGTTGATACAATATGCCTGACCATCTGGCAATTCGAAGTCCCATGTGTCCATCCAGCTTTTTACGCCGAGGCTGGAATAGGAAAAGAATACTCATATATCTAACTTTGTAAATTAATTACTAATTTAAATAAATATGGTATTTCTACAGTTCGGATGAAAATGAATTTGCCATTTCATACTGTATGAAATAGATATGCCATTTCGCCTGGCCATAAATGTATATGTTGCCCAGTTCAGATGTATACACACATTTCATACAATATATACGAAATGAAGATATTATTTCATATAGTAAACATAAAGAAATGAATATGTTTATTTCATGAAGGATTGACAACAAGTTCACCACGATTGACTGCAATTCACCACGATAATCGGTAATATTCTATTGTACTTATGGTTTTCATAATATAACACATGCGTGTTAAATGGCTGCTAAGACTTATGAAGAAATTTTGCCATTATTTTTAGGGCTTCCCTCCACTCATTGATAGTTACACTTTTACTTTCTCATTTTATCCCTTACTTTATTTTATGGAGATAATTATAAATTGATAAAATTAACTAATTAAGGGTATGAGTATAATTTTATTGCAAAAATGGAGTATGGTTATAAATGAATGGAGTAAGAAAAAAAATCAGAGACTTCTTTAACGAATAGGAAATCTATTATGTCATATACTTTTATGAAATGTATAATAAACTTACCCGGTAAGGTATTACGAATAGTATTAGAGACACTATGAAATAGAATTATGAACAATAGCCTTCAATTGCTACCATTGTGAAATCAAGGAGACTCGAGAAACATGGTTTGTTCGTGGACCGTTGTCCAACATTTTTTTACTCAATCGAAATATTTCATTAGCATAACAAAGATGCTTTTAAGCTGTTTTAAAAAATATTGTTATATGATGCGTTAAGATTGAAATCAACCGGGAAATGAGGTATTGCGAGCCATTCCGCCTTCGCTGAAACACCTCTCTATGATCTCAGTGGGACCGGTCCTAATAATATTTTGAAATTGTCTGAGAAAATATAGAATGAGGCCCTTAATATATTTTTAAAATTATTGTAACCATATTTTGTAGAAGAAGAAATTGAAATTAAAATTACAAACCAGATTTCTACATTTGTTCTTTGATGAAAAAGCGTAATAACAATATTATTATCAATATTTTTTATCTTAGAACATAAAAATAAAGCTTTTGGAGCTTGAATAACCACATTATTTACCAATATAATAATTTTATTAGATATATTTGAGGAAAATTTGTGTGTTCCGCCACTTTCAATGATTGTGTATTTCTTTATAAAAGTGGCAACTTTTCTCTTTTATTTACACACCAACCACCTTAAAAAAATCTAACTTAATCATCGGTTGAGGAGGACCGCTGATTATGGATTCACAGATAATATCCACTGTAAGGTACAAATAAAATCTGATTAAATTACTTTTTTTATAATCTCGTGGGATTCTAAAATTCGGATCTATAATATATTTGATATTATCCGGAAAACCCAGTTTATGACGCTGAATTTGGAGAAAGCCTATGTAAATTTTTGTTAAGTTGAAAGTTTAAGTAAGTTTTAGTTTAAGTTTAGTTTGTTTTAAATTTTCGGGTAGAAGTAGACATGGCTACCGAGACGGGCCTTGACCCCATCGATTCTGACCGGTTGACCATTGGGCCGAGAATGGCCCGGCCGCTGTAAGTGGGCGGGCGGAGCAGTTGAGCCCGGGCCGGTTCGAGCCCACACCCCGATATTAGGTGGGTCGGCCGGGCCTGGTTAGAATCCCAGACCGTTCGCTAACGTGGTACCGTTTATACTTGATGCATGGCGTTCATGACAAAGCCAAATAATTAGCATTGAACATCTGGTGCAGCTTATATTAAATGGTACCGCGTTAACAACAATATTGCCCATTCTTGGTGTGCTGATGAGTACCTTTTAAAATTGCGGTACCAATGCCAAAATCGGCTTGAAATACTGATAGTGTTGATTTAAAACAAATGATACCCACAATTCTAAAGTGTGAAAATCAAATCAATCAAACATATTAATATTGAGTAGAAAATAAGTAGGCGCATAACAAAAACTAAATTGTTAGAATACCCAAAACATGAATATAATCAATAAAAGCACATTATTCATGGAAACATGTTTGAGTGAATCCGCATTTGCTCTGTAGCTACGCCACCGACCTCTCTGGCTTGGCGTTCATGCGGCTGGCTGCTCCTGATCATAAACTCTCTTTGCGACCTTATCTTCCCCGTATCAACTTTGATGTCTGCCGTTATCTTTGACGGCTTTAACATGTTGGCGTTGTCGATTCAACATTGGCGCAGCTCTGTCCGGGTGATCCGAGGGGCGAGGAAGACCACCTCCCGGTTTCATTCATTGCGTTAGTGTTGGCCCAGCGAAGTAGGGAGTGCCCGTCAGGGTAAGTAGTTATTGAACCTCACGCCTCGTCTTGACGTCAGCCCAAATGTTCAAACACACCTCCATTTAGACATACCGGGTCAGCGTAGAACTTCTTTTGGTATTGTCAATGATTGCCTTCCCATTTTAGATCCTTTTTAAAATCAACCCATCACATTCTCCAATAGAACCCACTTTGATATTAATAACTAACAAATGGGAGGTAATGCGTGCCATATTGAAGGGTTGACTTACTTACTGAAACATATGTTTAAGTATCAAGCGTGGCATATTAACCCATTCGCAAATTGATATGAACCCCATGTAACTTAGTTCGGATGCTTGATTAGTAGATGGCAAAAGAATCGACTTTCCAAACAAGTTTTGTATACCATTGAGTATTCTTATACACTATGCCTTAACTCTTAACTCTCACACAGGTGTTGTTAGCTCTTGGACAAACTCTTGTAATGTGACCCGGCCCGATTAGTACACCATCCGCACTGCGGGTGTCATCCAGCTAAGCATACCCAGTGTTTTTATTAAATCGGTTTCCGTTATAATACCCGTAACTCATCGATATTGTAGCGACAATCAAGCACTCCTTGACATTTATCATTATCGCCTTGGTCGAGCAGTTCATAAAACTTATACACAATGGCGGGATACCAGTACTAGTAAAAGTAGTAAATGTGCTAAGTTGGCATGATCTAAAGTGAATAAAAAGATTACCCATGACGACGCCTTGATTTCTCCTTCGTCAAGACACATCCCGCTTCCGTATCTTAGTACCTCCGCTCACTGCCTTGAACTTTCTCGGCGTTGCCGCGTCTACATCTTCTTCCCTCTTGTGTGGTGGTAGATGTGGTGAGGCGGTGTAGTATTGACTAAATCTCCTCCTATTTCTTGTTTGCAATTCAACAATTTCCTTGTTTTTGGGAGCTCTTTTTGGTGCCATTTTAGCAAATTGATACTAATATAAGGTAATTAACTAATTGAAGAATGATTGCTAATTGAAGATTGAGTTTGAGAAATTTTGTTTTTGAAGTTGGAGTTGCAGGTAAATGTGTTTTCAATTGAATATTTGGAACCCTAATTGACATTTCGGCGCTTAACGTGTGGGCCTGCCGTATAATGCGGTACCCGCGTTTAATCCACGCCACTACGCCATTTTTCGGATTAAGCGTGGTACGTTGCTGGGTACCACGTTTAACCATCTTGGTAAAGTTCTGCCATTTTTAGGAATAAGCCGTTCCACAGTTTATACTCGTGTGGAGCCGAGGGATTTTACATGAGTTTCAGCAATGAAAGTTATAAAAGTTACAAAACTACAATTCTAATCAAAATTAATTCATCTTGGGACTCTTCTTTGTCGGAGTCTTTCAACGTCTATAGTGTTACTTCTGTACGTCTTCTTCAATTTAACCTCGATTTCACTAAGATCATCGAACATATCTTTTCCTTCGTTCCATGATTGTGTCTTGTCTTGCATCCTATGCTTTCGGCACATAGATGCACACACATACTTCAATCGCCCGAGGCTTGTAGTTTTGAAACTCTTTGAGTGTGTATTGTAGTTTCGCCGTGCTAAATGTGAATTCCTTAGCTGAGCATAGGGATGAAAATATTTCTTTTGCCAACTTAAACAAGACCCGGAAACAAGGCTTTTCACTTGCTGCGCCCACCATTTTAATATATCAAAAGGATTTTATCATTATATTTCAATTCAAAGTTAATAGTTAAGTATTGAGGTTGCTCATTAGGTGTTTTGTGGGCGTTGGATGTTCACCTAAAGCTTGTAGCATTCTAGGTGATCATGTTGACTTAAGTATTTTAACTCCCGTGCGGACGTTAAAACTTTTGTATACTACTTGAAGGTGTGTACTTACCTTGTCCATACCTTGATTGGTATTCTTGTACATGATATACATATCGTTTCAATTCCATCTTTCCATTTAGAACATCAAAACTCTTTAGTTACATATTAAAGGGTATTAGATTCATATCACGATTTCACATAGAAGTGTCTTTAATTTAGCGTTAGGATCAAAGATTATACCAATTGCATATACACATGTAGTATAGGATGAAAATATTTTAAAAACTTATCTTCCATATTAGAATCATATCTCACAACAACATAATCATTTCTATGTTTAGTCATATGAATGGAGAGAGAGTAACTTGACACACACATTCTAAAGAAGCAAGATGAATGTTGTGGCTCGGATTGAGTTGAAAAAATTATTATGTGAGTGGTCCATAATACTCGCCTTTAATCGTATGCTTCTAAAAATCAGATTTCTTCCTTATTCATATATGCCTGAACTAGTAGATCGTAGAGTCGGGTTCCATCTAGTTCGGAATCCAAAATTAATTTCTTAAACTTCTTACCGGAAGCCTCAACCATTTTTTATATTCATGTCTTCTTACCCGCCATTAACTGCAACAAAATTAGGCTTTCACAATTGGTCAAATAAACTTCATCCCAAACATTTCATCTTTATGTGAGTGAAGGGCCATTGACATAAACATCTAACATGAAAAGTTAAAATCAGGGGTTAATAGGCCTCTCTTTAATTTTGTTAGAAGAAACATTAAAGATCTGCATTATCAAATGAAATTGGTAATCTATTCAAGCATTTGTAATCATTGGCACATCTTGAAGTACTGCTAGAAATTTGAATATTGTTGTATTTAGCAGTAGTCTAAAATATATAATTCTCCTTTGTAAGACTCAATCTTGATCAATCCAATAGCCATACATTATATCAAATCGAAAGACACAGTATCACTTAGTCGAACCACGTTTATAAAGGCAAAATTCTTAAGACACCTACAAGCTCTCTTTTCATTTTAAAATATTTACAAAGTATATGAGTTAAAGTAATGCAGGGGATCACGATATGGCTCGGGGATTAACGCGACATTTTGAATCAACGTTTAGTAAGCATTAATCCGTCCTTGTGATGATTAAAGAGAAAGCTACAGATTACAGAATTTCAGTTTCAAACATATAAGCCAAGATACTAAAAAAAGTTCTTCTTGGTTTGGATCATCGATAGATTCATTGAGCATTTTGAACATTTTGCAGATTACGTTTGAGCATTATAAGCACTATTGTTTTTGGTTTATAATCATTAGACATAGACATACTAGCATAGACATAATCATTGAACATGAACATACTAAGCTGCGCTTTGAACATAATCATTAGACATAGACATCACCGCTTAGCACTGAACATAATAATGGGTAGTTAGGCCATACGATTATCATCCTCTAAATTAACATAATCGTGAACATAGACATACTATGCCTTATACTTTGAACATTTTACCAAGATTCGTTTGATGCCATTAATTTTGGACAACAAATATCACAATTTATATAAAAGTTGGTAGATAATACCGAACGAGAGATGGAGCGATGTAAGTTGTAGATTGTGGTGGAATAGACAAGCCCACGCATTGAGATAGAATCCTTAAATTTCAATATAATTAACTTTCAATATATAATATTTAAGATTGCTTGTTATTGCTTTGAGGTTAAGCTTACAAATGATTGTGAATTGTGAGAAATAAAGGAATGTATTATCCGCTTTTTTATGAATTCTCTCCATGAGGCTTTATAAGCAATAATGGCATTAACGTTTAAATTAATGACTGGCGTTTGAATGCAATAACCGTTATGCCGTTAATTTTCTAAACGTGGTACATTATTAAGCAGGAGGTACCGTTTATTCTTACGTTATATAGCGTTGGTAAGCATTGGGCACCGTTGATGGAGCGGTACCCGTTTATTCGTCTGGTAATCGTTATTACGTTATAGGCGTTTACCAAAAGCCCATGGATTGGTTTAGCAAGCGTGGTACCGTTTAAAACTAACGGTACCGCGTTCATCGAAAATGAATTGAAGCGTCGCGTTAAAGGCGCTAAAAAGTGAGCGCTTCGAAACAGGGAGGCGGTAACCGCGGGCGTTAGATTAGTCCTGTTAAAGTGACCTTTCTTCCACGAGCAAAATTGACAAGGACCCCTTAGAGATGTCGTGGTGACAAAAAGTTGTGGAGCCGAGATTTGAGGTGAAACTTACGGAAGAGTACTACTCGGGACTAGCGAACAAGTCAAAGAAATTAGGATGCGTCTGGGATCACTAGATGCCCATATTAACAACGTTAATAGTTTAATCTCATTTAAATAATAAATTAAATATTATTATTAAACATCTTTTTATGTACGAAGTAATTTTTGGGCTCAAATTCAAATACTTACTTCATATCGCAAATTTAGCAAGCTAACAAACAAAAGGTTCTACTGGAAAATCATGAATTTTTATGTTTTCGTAATTGATTATTGGTCGAGACTCTTCTCTTGCCCATCCTAATAAAAAGCCTTTTCTAAGGCGACATCTTTTCTGTATAGGCCTGAAAATATTATTGCTCAAAATGAAGGAAAAAATATTATATTCCAAAGAGATTACAATCACAACAAATGTCTATTACAATAAACTTGATAATACTTTAAACTACACAACAAGCAAATAACAAGTCTTGAATTTCCAATGTGTTTTAAAGCTCTAATACTGTAACTTTCTGATATAGATGACGTTATATTGATGGATATGTAGTAAAGACATTATAATGAGCCCCACGTCTTGGGTGCTTGGGTGCTGATTTTTAATAAAAACGTCTTCTGGAGATTATGGTCGTTGGATTAAAGTGATTATGTGTCCCAGCACCGTTAGAAAAAAAATAGAGGGCAAATGGTATTTAATTGATTTAAAACACATAAAAAACAAGGTAAGCATGGTGCTTACAAAATTTACGATGTTTATATTAATAAGGTGTTGTAAATATCATGTGTAACAAAGAATTTAAATTAATATCGCATATTAAAATGTGATCTTTGTCCTTTTCCGCAACAATATATGGACAGGTTGACACACTATCACGAAGCTTATTACTTTAAGCTTACCGAACAAGACTTCGAAATGATTTGTGCTACAAATAGAGAGTTTTGGATGATCTTTCACAACTTAAAAAATCTATAATTTCACCATTTCCTTTTTTATTCTCTTGAATTCTCAAACGAAGAATATCTTCACTCCATTATAACAAAAATTATAAATAAAGAAAAATCGGTTTGTGTGCATCAAAGATCGCGTGGCCTAATGGATAAGGCGCTCGCCTCCAGGCGATTACCGAGTCCATCGGCCAGTCAGCGCTTGTGTTGTAATATATATTTATTATGTGAGATTAGAGTATCTTTTTTCTAGCGATAAATGTTTTTATATAAATCATTTGACAGTCACACTACTAGTCGAGAGTAAAAGTCTTATTAGAAGAAAAAAAAACATATCATAGGATTAATAAAATAAAATATAAAATGTCTTATAAATGTAACATACAATCATAGCCATAATCTGCCCAAGTGCCACCCTTTGCCAGACCAAAACGCCATGTAATTATTTGACCTCGAGAAGTTTTAAACTGTTGTATTGTTGCAAGCACAACACCTTCATCATACATGCAACAATTCTGCCCAAGTGCCACCATAGATATTAGTGAATTACCATCATAAAATTACAAATGGCCAACATTACACACATCAGTGGTTAAAAATGAAAACCACTTCAACACCTAGTTCACCAAAATGGACTTTCTGCAAGTCTTTTGATGAAATAAATACAGTATATAGTGAAAAACAAAGAGGAAGGGGCTGATAATAATAGTAATAATAAGCATTTTATATTTTAACAACTACAAGGTGTATTATAAAACATCTAATGATTAAATTGGTATAATATAATAAGTGACATTGATTCTATAACTTTTAGTCAATGATACATGATGAGGTAAAATTTTCAGAAAACTTCATCAAATTGATTTTAGGAGGTTTCTGAGGCGTGTACACTTGGTGATTGAGTATAACTTCTACAAGACACCAAAGAGGAGCCATCAGACAATATATCAAGTCACAACTTGCTTTTAGGAACTCCAACTAGTGCGGCTCTTGCCTTCCTCTCTACTTCTCGTGACAGCTGCTTCACTGAATCTTTCGACATATGGCGTGGTCGACTTAACCAGAGTCCTCCATCGACAACAAGTGTCGTCCCATTGACATACTTACCTGCACATTGTCACTAAATGCAGTCAGAACCTCTCAAGCGACAATTGATATCAATCAATTGTAAGGCTCGCCTACATGTGCATTCTCACTGCGGACACACACACATCGCCAAAGCATTTACCAAGAGAAGTCTCAGAAGGCATCCAAAACATTATTCAGACAACAGAAAATGTGCACATCTGATAGTTATTCCATAACCGAGTGACCATCTAATATACTTGAGTATGTAGTGAAATTCAAGACGATTTGTATCTCTTGTAAACTTCTTAGCAGGCCATGAAATGTTGGACAAAGGTATGAGAGGCTTGTGCCTTAGGTTGTAAAAGAACGTATTAAAATAGGGAGTCCCACCATAAAAAAATTGATTTTCAAGACACTTGGCAATCTTCTTAAGATGGAGGTAGTATTAAAATTAGGACACAGTGAATTGGATGGTAAAGTAGACATAAAAAAGGCCAGTAGTTGAGAGTAAAAGACTTTTAATACTCCTTCCCAAAAGATAGTCAAGTTTTGGCTTTTGATTAAATGTGCTTTTTAGAGAAGGAGGGAGTATCGTATATCAGTTCACCAAAACACTGTTGCAAGCCAAAATGGACACATTCGCACCATTTACATGCTTATGATTTGATTTAATTATTACCATGGAGAGAGAACCCAAGAAATATCCAGTGAACAAGTTCCTTCAAGTTTATCTGAGGGAAGAGGTAAGGTCGTTGCATTTCTCAAAACAGGAGGTATATTATACCTTTTAGTATATTTAAATGCGGCTGATGTGTTCATCATCAAATCATTTGAAGAGAGAGGAAATATAGAGGATATGGAACAGATACAAACCAGCTTCTGATGCCAGGTAAAGAGCTGCCATGGCAATATCCCACTTTGTAGAGGGGCATATAATCCCTGGATTTGCTGTTCATCTCATCAGGTACAAGTTTACGCATTCCTGTGGTATCACCTATTGGTCCTGGTGCAATTCCATTTACTCTGATATCATAGTCGGTGCCCGACTCCAGTGCCAAATTTCTTGTAAGGGCATCGACAGCTGCCTAAAGTGCAGACAATTTGAGGTCAATTTTCAGAATTGCTAAAGATGTTACAACGAAAAGCCATTAACATAACGAACCTTTGCAGCAGAAACATGGATTTGATACCAGGAGGCTGTGTAGTGCAAGGTAGCACTGATGTTCAGTATCATTCCTCCACTGGATGAGTTCCTTCCCTGCCCTCCTTTCTTAAGATACTCGAGGGCTTCATGGCACATTGTGAATGTACCAACAGAATCTATATCCATCACTGCAAAGATGAACGGATATGCATTTAGGCAAAAGGCTGTCATGATTCCCAAGGTCAATCTTCCTTGGAAGATACAGTTTAAATTTGACTTGAGTGCATTTGTACCGAATTGGAAGCAAAAAGGAAAGAAAATCAAATAAAAGCAGAGGGGAGATGTAAATAATTCGATACAAGAAAATTGCCAGCTGCAGCATTGACAAGGATATCAAGCTTCCCAAAATGCTTGATAGTTGATTCAACAACTCTCCTTGCATCCTCCTGTTTACGGACATCGCCCTCAAAGCCAACTGCCTGAAGGTGAAAAGTTGATCCTAATTCCTAGTTAGTTACAAACTTATGGAGTACAATCCCGCAACAAAAAATCACCCCAAACAAATGCAAGCTAATAAAATGGAAAAGCATAAATCAAACTGCCCAAAAGACAGCAATTCAATAAAGGCAATATTACTAAAGATAACATAATCATACGGAGTAACTTATATGATCAATTATTGATTGAAGGCAAACATTTAAATAGAGTACTCACTCCAACCCCAAGTGATTGTCACGTTTATTTCAATCCTAGTATCACATCTCAAACAAGCAGACTGAATCATGTACTAGCTATTACAATCAGCATAATAACACAGGCATCAAATCCCCAATTATTCCAAATTTTTATTATGGCACTCAATCACACTATGTTATTTTGGATAATATTTTTCATTGACGCGGTTCTTGATTGGTGCCTCAACTATCCTTTCTTTTTTCTGAATACAGTAAAATGATTATTTTATCCTAGGGAGACTCATGTTAATAATTAGTAGTAAAAGCTTCTCCAATGATTAAATTGGCAATTCACTCTTGTGTATAAAAAATGAAGAAAGTTGGTATATTACAAAAATACCACCTTCCAAAATCAATGACTTTGATTAATATTTCAACATTGAGATTAAAAAGAGATATAATTGTAATAATAATAAGGTGAAAGGGTCGAAATCCGTAAAATCAACAATCTTGTCTGAATATCTGGAATTGATTTAGGGGTGGCGGCGTCGGCTACGTTCGACGGCCCATGATGGCAATGGAGGCACCATGTTTGCTGAATTGTGTTGATATTTCAAATCCAATGCCTGATCCTCCTCCTGTTAGGAGTGCTACTTTCCCCTTCAATATGTCCTCTGTGCATACTGATGACTCCATTTCACAACTCTCTTTAGTAGTAAAATAACCCCATAGCTCGGGGGTTGAAAGATGGATTGGTGTTACTGCTCGATCTACAATTGTTGAGGGTGGATCTAAAGTAAGGATGTCTTTCGATTATAAAATTGTGGTAATGCTTGAGAGTCTTAAATCTTCGTCACTCTGAGGATGTCTTTCAAATCACCGAGAAGTTGTGAGTAAATGAGGAGTCTCAAATGCAGTCATTTAGATATCCGCATGATTCATAAATGTGATGCAGTTTGCTTGGCAGGGCGTGATAAGGAATGATCGGTTTTTTTTTATAGTAAAACAATGGCTGAGTGGATTTTTTATTGCAAGTTCACCATGTTTGTGATGGATTGAAGGCAAGTGTATGGGTCCATCGCTATAGTAGGCTGGGATTTTAACGAGTCTAGTTCAAACGGGTACAAGTAACGATCGGTAAATATATAGAGTTGGATAATTATTCAATTATTTATCGAATAAAAATCATACTCGAGTATGATTTAATTAACAGAGTATTTTGGATTGAGTAACAAGCAAGTATCGGGTTGATTGTTACATTCAGAAAATTAGTGATAAATTTTCCAAATAAATCTATTAGTTTTAAAAAAAATATATATTATTATATATTTTTTTCAAATTCAAAATTGAATTGGCCGGGATTGATATAGTAGATAAGTTATCAAGTAGATTACTTAATTTTTGGACGAAATGTCGATTCAAATATTTCGAATCAAATTCCGAACGGGATTGAATTACTTGCTCCATTCACAAAAGCACATCATAATTGCTAGGCAAACTAAACATCATGTTAAGATTAGGGATTGAAAAATAGACGTTATGCACTCTTTGAGAATGTTAGGAAGTTGCAAGGTCGACGGACAATTCTTTAAGCAAATCATACTATTTCCTTCAATTTATTTTAATTAATTTTTTATTGTATCAACATGTGATCTTTAGGTAAATACAACATTGTTTTAGTACATGACTATTTTGGAACTAATAATGAAAGTATTTTGAGATGTTCTGGTATAAGTTTTGCTCTATCTAGCTATCGAAAATAAGTAAGTGCGTTAAGTTTGGTTTGTGGCATAATGACATTTTTATGTCGTGAGGAATCGAGGATGGGATGTTGCACGCTATCATCATATATGAATGATGAAAAGCTTCTGCAAATAAATTTAGGTAGAGCCGGATATTTGGTTTCTTGGCGGTATTTTCGAGGAATTTGGATAACTATCGCCCTTTTGGAATTCATTTAACTTCCAACAACCTTTTTTCTTTGTTTTTTTAGCATACTTTCTGCAAAAAATACTAAATTGTCTTTTAAAAATAACCTTGGCCGCTTAACAACTTGGCCTCACTTACACCGTCCCTCTTTAGCTACTACCACCCCGCTTTACACCTTTATCACCTGCTCCCCCGAATGCAGCGCCCCAATCCCAGCATTCCCCAGCTCTACGCGCCCCACTTCCCACACTGGCGTAATTTAGGATTTGCTTGAGAAGGGTCACGATTTAGGGTTTCGGGGAGAGAGGAATTCGCAATTCGAGGTGTGGGGAGGGACTCGAGCGATTTCGAGAAGGGGGGGTTCCTTATTCAGGGTGTGAAGGGGGGGATCGGCTTGTATTTCGGGGAGGGAGGAGGAGGAGGTGAGGGTAAGAGTAGGGGAGTGGGGTGGGGGGCAATGGGGGAAGGGATGAGGTGGGGGTGGTGGTGGTTGGTGTTTGGTGGTGGTGACTACGGGTTTGGTGGTGGTGTGCAAAAGAAGAGGAAGAAGAAGATGAATTAGATATTAAGTTTTTTAAGAATGATTTAATATTTTTTCTGAGGAAAATTAATCTTAAAACAAAAGAAAAAAAAAAGGGGTGTTAAGTTAAAATGGGTTTGAAAAAGGGTGCTAATTATCTCAAATTCCTCCGACATTTGATATCACTTGAGGAGGAAAAAATCAAAAGTACAAAAGTTGGCTGGATCTCTATGTCGACGGATCACACCTAATAAGAAAAAGAAAGTATTTTGTTTTGGTTCAACTGTGGTTACATATGAAATAACCCGGCAGTATAAATTTATCAACACTTTACTCGTGCCCTCGAACTTTTTAAAATGTTAACTTTACCTTTAACTTTTTAGAAAAACGACATATTTATATTATAGTTTTCCTTAGAATTTTGTAAATTTTATTGGCCCATCAATTTATAATTTTCTCCTTAGTTACAGAGCGTAATGTTTTTTTTTATATGTTGTTTTTGCCTTCTCTTTATTAAATTGGCTCTCCTCCTGTGACCAAGATAATATCAGCAATTACATGCAGCTTGCAGGACAATAGCTACAGTTTTCCTAAAACATTATAAGAAAAAGTGTTATTCTTGCAATTTTCCCAGAGAAGGAGAAGCATTAATTGTTAACTTTGTCATAATCTGCACAAGTATGTTAAGGATAGCAGAGGGTCACTTAAGATGATTCTTACGTAAGCATTATACTATTATTTTAGGATTTTTATACTTTAATTATATATATGATAATATATAATAATACAAAAGCTTATACATTGATCCGTATAAAGGTGTGATGGAGATGAACTAGCTTCTTCACTTTTCTCTTCTCTCTACAGATATTTTTAGTTTGCTTTTAGATGGTGTTTTGCAGAATCATAGGCCCCACTTTTACTATAATGTGTAAAGGTCTAGAAACCTTCAATGACCTCCCTAATTACATTCTTAAATCCAATCTTAATGAGGGAGATGAGAGGGTTAGATTTAAACTCATTAATTCTTTAACTTTAATATTTTAATAACCATCACTTTAAAATCCACTTAATAAATTAGACTTTACATATTATATGGACCATAATATATTATTATAATAATCTAGCAATCTCTCACTTGGTCCATATAATGATTTGATATTCAAAGGGTAAGTGTGCACCTTTCAATGAATCCAGCGATTCCATCAACTATAATTTGAACCTTAATTGGTTATAAGCGGTCCTGAGTCATTTAATCGACATGATTCCTTCCCGTGTATCCTGAAACCAATTTTAATCTAGAATACTTTTTATTTGAAAGCCGTAAGTTCTCAACATTTTAAGAAAACATTTGAGTGTTGTCTCAATATAACCATTCATGTACTAACCATAATATGAAACACTTTATCAAGCGAGACATAAACTGGTGAATTCATAAAATGTCACTTTTGTTTAGGCAGAAACCATTCATACATATGTAAATATTCTTTCTGAGGTTTTCTAATACCCATCCCCTTTCCTTGGTAATGTGAAGTCTTGGGTGTAGTAATCCCTTAGTTTAACGGATCATTTACCGTTAAGTTTGTACGATAACTCGATAGAACACCTTTTGTTTATGACTTCTTCTTTTGTGAGATAAATTTTGGTCATATGTTTGGCACCTTTAGAGTGCCTATCATTTTAGAGAAAGGCATTTGTGATTATCACAATAAATTCTCAACGGCTTGGCTATGCTATCGACAATTCAAGTCTTGATCCCTTGACCACGAAGCTTGAATTGTTGCCTCAAAAGCATACCGTGCACTCACATAGTGGAAGTAGCTATGCGCCCGATTGTTTCCACTTTTTCATGATATAGCTCCTCTCGACCAGCATTCAGCAAATGTGTGGATTTCCTTGAGTCCAAACATCCAGTGAATACGATCTATATAACCAATAAATCTCGAGGATATCCATTGCTTTTATAAGTAAGCATGTAGTCCTTGGTGCCTTGTAAATGGGACCTATTCGATTGGTCCATTCGAGGTTACTTTGATATCGACCAAGCATACCAACTTCTAAAGGCTAATATACGGCCCGAGTATATCGGCCGGACATCGGACTCCAAACACGATGCATAGGGAATATCTTTCATTTCTTCATTCCAATCTCATTTTTTAGGACATTGAAACAAAGCGAACTAGTCCCTTCCCGAATTGGAACAATTCCGGAAGAAACACTTTCCATTCTAAACCTCTCTAAAACTTTATTGATCTTAAGCACTGCAATGATAAACTAATATTCCTTAGGATCTAGCCCGCGGAATATTTCAATCTGATCACGTATGATCGCTTACGCTTATATCTTTCATTTGAAAGTTATTAGAGAAACTTCTTTACATCATGTAATCCAACATCATTAGCGACAGAAGAATGTCATCAACATATGGGACTAAAATAATAAAAGCTTACTCCCATTGATCTTCATGAAGATACACCTATCGGCGGTGTTTTCTTGAATTACATACTCGATGTAATGGTATTTTTAAACTTTAGATACCGTTGTAAAGGAAGCTTGTTTTGAATCCATATAGAGCTTCTTTAGCTTACGCACCAACTTTTCTTGCCCAACGGTCTAAAACCAAAGTTTGATCCATATATAAACTTCTTCCTCTAAGTCTCATTCAAAAGCGGTTTCCGTCCATTTGGTGAAACTCAGGATCATAATAGTATTAATGTAAAGCTGTTAAGATCTTCTTACAGAAGCGGGGGATAAAGGTTCTTTGTAGTCGACACCTTCTTCAGTGAAACAACTTTAGCAACAAATCGGCCCAGAAAGTTATAATATTGCCTTTAAGTCTCGTTTAGTTTTGAAGACTCCATTCTACAGAACCGACTGGTTTGAACCTTTGAGCAGCTCGACTAAGTCCAGGACTTTGTTGTCATCCATTTCCTTTCGTCTTTCATAGCATTGAACCATTTTTTGAATTGTTACATTTCATGGCTTGATTAAGAAAAGCTGGTTCGCTATCAATACTTAAGTGCATTAGTATTCAAGTGAATAAACCACATAATCATCATGGTGGTCTTTTACTACGTCTTGTAGACTTTGATGCTATTTCTTGTGGTTCGTTTACTAGTTTGTTATTGAATTTCATTGATAGGGTCAATATTGATAGGTCCACTATGTGGGACACTAATTTGAGGAGAACACTTTGATGAGAAACGCAGATGTGTTATCTCCCCTTGTTTCTCTTCAAAATTCACGATTCGCGAGTTCCCTCCAATGACATGATCATTCTCAATAAACCGTGCGTGCAGTCCTCATCCCACATCCTCGTGCTATGAGTTGGGACAATAGAATATGTACCCTTTTGACTTTCCACATGCGATATTAAAATTACGGAGATAGTTCTTGAATCGAGCTTCTTTTAAATATAGTTATATATTCTTACTTACGCGACATTTGAACATGTATATGCTTTTAAGCTGGGTTTCCTTTTTGTCCTGGTCATAAGGAGTTTTGTGTTCAGCAGGAACCTATTAAGCAAATAATACATGGTCTTTTATATGAATATGTCCACAAAAATAAAGGTGTTGCTATTGCCAACATACTCTAACAGTTTCTATTGGTGTGGGTGCGCCTTCAATTTACCCACCATTTTGTTGTGGTGTACCAGGCATAGTATACTATGCACATATGCCTCGACTCTCAAGAAACTTTGCAAATGGACCAGGACATTGTCCACTTTCATTGTATTTACCATAATATTCCGCCTCTGTCGATCTCATGACGCTTTACTTTTGTATCTAGCACTCTTACCTAAATGATGAATACTTTAAGAATGTTCACTTTGAATGAGACTTTTCATGCAATAGACATACATATCCATAACGTGGTGATCATCGACTTTCTCCACTCCAGATGGAGTGAATGGACCACAAGCCATAGGTGTGTATCGATTCAAAGAAGTTTTGTGCTTTTTGTGTTGCTTCATTGTATTGTGTTTAGTTTGTTTGTCTATACAATCAACACATATATTTGGAATGTAAAATTCAATTGAGAAGGATTTCACTTTTAACCAACCTCAGCATCACTTTCTTTTAGATATATGATCAATCTTTGATGCGAAAAGCGAGTTATTATCTTGTCACTTATTAACATTTACTAAAACAACATGTTCACCATTAACAAAGACTCCACAAATTTATTATTATCAAGATTAAAAAGCGATACAAATCATTTATTAATGTACCCGCAAACATAATAGTACTTATTCTTAAACAAAGAAAAATATACGTTTTCAAACTTGACATTAAGCATGGGCTAAATCCAACTTCCCAATGGCTCTTCGGCATAATCGGGAACATAAAAGACACTTTTTAGATCTGACAGCAGTATCCCAGTCTAAATACATAGTACAATTCCTTCTATTTGTGTGCCTTCGTCTGTTCCCATGTTTAAATACTTTCAGTTCATTTATGGGGTGGATTGAAAGATCACAGTAGCTAACATGAGAAACATGAGTAGTTGCACCATAATCTATACGGGTATTGGAGGAACGGTAAGGTTTGATTCAAAACAAGCAATATGTAAGTGCCTTTCTTTTGAACCATTCGCTTTTTCTTTTTTTAATGATCCTTCTTTGATGTCGATCTTTTCTGAAATAACAACGATCTCCTTTCTGACTTGGCCCTCATTAACTTTCATGATGGTTTTGTCATTCTTTGATTTGTCCTTCCTTTTATTCTTTTTCCCTAGTTTAGCCTTGCTGCTACTGGCTCCTTCATGGACATTGAGATGGATAGAGTGATCTTTCATTTCTTTGACGCTTCGCTTCTCTTGAACTAACGTGGCACCCAATTTCTTGAAAGTTCCATTTTCCTTTAGAGTGTTATAGTTCACTTGGGCCGGCCAAATTCGAGGAAGTGAGTTGATGATAAATTGAACCCAGCGTGTCTCACTGGTTCACGTACCCATAATCATAGCTTCTTTGCGTTAGACATGCTAGTCGCGTGATCATGAATGGGTTTAGACGATCAAAAACTTAATGTTGCTCGTAAGAGACTTCCAAGCAATGGACTTGTCCATGATGTCGATTGGTAACTCTTGCTTTCATGAGAAATTCCTTGGATATCGGTTTAGGCATGGATGGCTTATTTTTAGAAGCCCGTGGTCATCAAATTGATAGCTTGTTAGGCGTTTCCCAAAGATTCATAAGATTTGATTTTATCTTGGATATAGTGTCGGTAGAGTGACCGGCGGGAATATGGTCGATACTATTGCACCATCGGATACATTACTCCAAGATAAAAATGGTTGTTCGGACCATTCATGTGGTTCTGAACCATTGAATTTGGTCATGGAATTGCCTAAAAGAAAATAAATTTGTAGAAATTTGCAAACATGATTCAAACTTATATTAACACTTTGAGTTACTATAATAGATTCAAACTATACAAACTTACAATAACATATATATAAGTTCACCTTTGGGTAATCCTTAAACATGTAATCTTTCATCGTAATAAACATATCCCATTAGAGTATGTTTATTAATAATTTTAATCATATGCAAAGAAGTTTACACGTAGGCATAATGAAAATGAGTTCAAATGTACATGTTAAATAATATAATGCATGTACAATCGATAATATGTCTAATTAACTTCAATACAAGTCATTTTGGTGACTAACAAGCTCGAACATATTAGACATTTTATTGCCTCTAATATAATGTCTATTTAACCATTAGTTTGGCCACTTTGGTGACAGCAAACAATTTCAATAGATAACTTTAATAATACCTCAAAATAATTGTGTTTAATTAAATTATATTTAATCATTTATCTTGTACTTTGGTGGTATGACGTTACAAAAAATAGATAATTTAATTTCGTAATCTCATATTGGTGTAACTATTAGTTAGCAGGATAAAACTAATTTTCACATTTAGCTAGGCCCTTTGGTGACAATAACAAGGTTGCACAATTATGTAATATGAATAAAAAATATATATATTTAGACATTTAGCTAGGCGAGCTTTGGTGACTAACAAGCTTCCCTTAATAATAGATATTAACTTTATATATCAAGTTATATATGTATGCCAAAATAAACTTTAATATGTTTACACATTTCTTTTTCATTATATATAAAATATGATACTTTTTCGTTTATCGAAAGAACTATGTAAAACAATGAACATGCTATTGCGCATTAACTTTATCAAATAATAGTGTTGATTCCAAGATATACATCTCTTATGTCTCATATATATTAGTAACATTAAATATACATGATCGAAAAATTATCAATTTGTTTGATAAGTGATAAGCGGAAGCAATTTAAATATATTTACCAATCGTTTATTCTAAATAATCAACTAAGTCCCAAAATCATATATGAGGACTTAAAGATTAATGATGATTCACGACAATTGGCATAACAATAAAATGGCTTACCAGAATCTTCATTTCATTCTTGGGGAACATGAACTAAATCAAATATCATCCTCTTTTGCTTGGTGATCGTTTCCGATATCTGCAAAGAAGCTATCCATTATTATCACTTTACATCAAAGAAATTTGATCTAGTTTATAAAACAACCAGACCACTTTACAACTTTGATTCTGCACTTAAAGATGATCGATGATTTAGCTTTCATAATCGTATATCATCCGTACTAACTATAAAATTACTATATTTAATATAGTTTCTTTACATATAATGAAGAGTGTTCAACCATGCTCATGATACCAATTATACTATTATTTTAGGATTTTAACTTTCAATTATATGTAAACAATAATATATACAAAAAGCATTACACGATCCGTTATAAAGGTGTGATGGAGGATGAACTTTAAACCTCTCTCTTACTTAGATATACTTTTAGTTTGCTTTTAGATGATGTTTTAAAGAATGCCATAGACCCCGCTTTTATATAGTGTGTCTAGGACAACAAAGGTCTAGAACACTTAATGACCTCCTAATTAAATTATTAAATCCTTAATGAGGAGATGAAGTTGGAATTTAAACCCGCATTCTTTAACTTTAATATTTTAATAACCATCAACTTAAATCCATAATAAAAATTAGACTTTATATATGGACCATAATATATTATTAGAATAATATAAATAATCTAACATCTGACCATAAGGAGACTGACCCCAGCCTTGATGACAACGGAACTTTCTTTCTAGGGCGAGAGAGGATCGAGAGGATGAACATAGAGAAGCTCCTTTTAGCTGAAGGGGTTTGTCGAGGTGTGGAGCAAATGAGCCTTGCTGGTTTTCAACCATAAACTTGAATGCATTGAGTCAAATAAGGGCAATCTTGCGATCGCCTCTTGTAGGAAGTGAAAGAGATTTATGTAGCGGATGATCGACAAAATAGAAAGAAAAAAAAAATCTAGTTAGTGATAGTTGAATTCGGTCCAAATGTTTAGAGCACAATCAATTTTACATATTCAGAGTAGTGCGCTACAAAACTAAAGGATGAGTTCCGTATGCTAGTGTATCGTACGGAAATCAAAGGGTAAAATCATTTCTTGATTGCGGTACAACAACATTGAGAGTTATGATGATACGTGGACGATTACTTGGAGGATTCAAAGGGGATGATGGCGTCTGGGATTTTTGAAAAAAAGTAGGTTTATTATATATATTTCGATGTATATGAATTGCGTTTTGTAGGCATTCTTTGCCATAGTCATTTGTTGTAATAAATTGAGTATCCTATATTCTATCATTCCGTCAATATTTCTAGTTCATAAAGGGATGAGGCTTTGCATTGGTTGTGTGTATTTTATTGGGCATATTTTCTAGTTGGAGATGTTGATAGAGATACTATATCTTTAGAGTTAGAGGTGTATTTGTCCAATATTTTTGTAACCCAGTTATTACTGCAGTAGCCAAGCTACTCGATATCACGATAAATGCGATGGTAAGGGCACTATCACGAGAATATAGAAAACAAATATATATAAAGGTTACTTGATAGGTAGATATCTGAGAGAGATAAACGAATGTAAACTAATATTTAAACAAAACATATAGCAAAATAAAAAGAAATACATGACAAAATAAAAGATTGGCGTTTGAAACTTTGATATTATTGAGATTCAGAAATTGGAATTTGGATCTCTGATGTTTGAGAATGATTTTTACGCTAGAGGGTGATTTTATTGCTTAAGAATCTAAAATTTTTGCGTGTCTTCTAAGTTCTCTAACCCCTCCTTTTATAGATGGAAGTTGGAATTGATGCTCACAATTTTAGAAATAAAAGGGGCCACAAATAATCTATGGGACTTCTGTGATTTTGGCCTTCTTGTAGCATCAACTTTTTGTAGTGGTCTGCTTGATTTGCTTTTCTTACTTTAAATTGAGAAAGATTCCTCGGTTATGATTTTATTAGGCCGGTCTCACCAACGCTTCATCATGTCTTTTCTTTGTCTTTGCCGGTTTATATCTTCTTTGTATTTTTCTTCCATTGTTTTTCAATCATTTTGGTATTCTTGTTATGTAGTTTATTCCGTAGGTGGCGGGTTAAAGAAAAAATCAATCTGTCTTTGAAAATTGATTGCTTACAGCAAAATTATACAAGATATATCATGTCTATTTGCTATTGATTCCACAAGAAGAAGGAGATGCGGATATTTTTTATTTATCATTTTTGAATGTCGCTGTGGTTATATACTGACGAGAATATACCATAAGTGAGTCTCATTTTCGTCGTCTTCTTACCCGCAAGGTTAGCGACACAATGGCGGAAGCTGCCAATATTGTGTCAATGGTGATAGATACGCGAGGTTGGTCATGATAAGTTTATAGTCATTTTGGTGAAATTTGTCGCGAGGCGGGCTTGTCTGACAGTTTTGGGTTAAAATACTTGGCGTTTGAAGGGTTGATCTTTTTGGATCCAATTTTGGATTGTATTCGGAGATATTGTATTCCATGCATTGTATTTTTTCACCATCGAACTTTGAATCTTCTAATAAGTCGGAGACATTTCTTTCTTGCATGTGGAAATCAATTTCCCAAGCAAATACCCAAGGGACAAAAGCGAGACGAGGAGAGAATAAAGATTGGAAATTTTTCACCTGCTCTTCTTCTAGGATTTTTGAATTGATTTGAAAAACTTTGAAATGAATTATAATGCTTGCTTTGTAGTAGTATCTCTCAGGGATGAGGCAAAAGATTCTTCTACCAATGCGAACCAATTTGGAATAATGTCTTTTGGTTAAATTTTTGTAGTATATAAGCCAATGGTGGCTCATATTTCTCATTGGACGTAGAATGTGTTATGCAAGCATTTGGTAATCTAATAGTTGAAATAGGCGGTGATCTTTCTATCTCTACATCTGAATCATGTAGGGAATTCCCAATTTTGTGATAGAAACCCCATTGTTGAGAGTTTAAAACTTTTAATATTTTGCAGGTAGAAATCACAGGAATGGTGGGATCATTTAGTAAGAAATTATGGGTTAAAAGCTCAGCAGTGGGTCTCAATCAAGATATTTTCATAATATTCCCTTGTTTTTGAAGAAGAGTCGAGGTTTAAACCCATGCAGAGAATATTTTTAAAAGTGATTGAATAGGATTTGGGGTAAGGTATGGTGGTTCAACTGCAATAATATTTTGAAAACTTTGTTTGTAAAATAAAGTTATTTATTATTGATCTTTGTCTTGTATAATGTTTTTTGAAATGGGTTTTGCAGAGGTGTGGTAATTGGTTGCGTGCAAGCAACCTGTGTTTTTGAAATTGGTTTTGAAGAGGTAGAAGGTTGTGTGCAAACAACCTCTGTTATAAGTGCCCTTTTAGTGGATGAAGGAGCATTTTTCTGATTTTGCCATTTGAAGGATTTGCTCTACTTCCCAATTTGTGGTGTCCATACGTCAAGATTGTACTTCAATTCTTTATCTTCACAGGTATTTGTTCTTCATTTGTTCTTCTTGAAAAATGTCAGGGTCCAAGATTTTATTGGTAATTTGGAGGGAGGTTGTTTGGGGGATTTTGTTGGTTATTTTTTTTTGGTGCCCTTGTCTGTGTCACTGGAGGAATTCTCTTGTTAAAAAATCCGGTATAGAGTTTGAATCTCATTTGATATACTTGATATCAAAGTCAAATATAGAAAGTATAGCTTGCCATCTAGTAAAAATTTGTTTGGATGCAATATTTTGAACATCTTTTTGTAAAATCTCTTTTGCGGATTTACAATCAACTCGTAAAAGAAATTTTTAATTTAATAAATCACTTTGAGGTACAGCATGCACATGACAATAGATAAGATTTCCTTTTCTATTGTGGAATAATAGTTTTCTAGGTTTTCATTCAGTATGCATAAATAAGTGGACAATTGCTCTTTGTCACCCATTTGCATTTAAATTCCTCCATAACCAGAGTCGGAGGCATACGTTTTTGTACCCCAGGTTTAGATTACACTAGGAGTGTAAGCAAGGGATTTTGTTGTTTGATTTGTTAATTTCTTTAATGTGTTCATTGGTCAGGGGGACAAAGGTTTTCTTTAACTTTTGTCATGCAAGGGTTTGGCTATCCTATTAATATTTGGACAAAAATCAAGGACATAATTCAAGCTCCCTAGGAATCTTTGTAACTGTGTTTTATCAGTATTTTGTCAGCGGGGAAATTTGGAAGGCAATTGGGATCTCTACATAGGAGTGATAGTCCCTTGAGTTATATAATGACCTAAGAATCTGACCTTGGTTTGGAATAAAGAAATTTTTGTCTTAGAAACAACTAATCCACTCTTCTTTACTATTGTAAAAAATATCTTTAAGTGTTTGAAATGTTACGATTTAGCTTTGGGAAGAGACATGAGCGTGTCGTATATAAACAATACGGAAGTCGAATACGGATTAAATATATCGTTTCATTATTCTCACGGAATTACGAGAGGGCATTTTTTTAAACCGGGAATGGCATTACTATCCATTCATATTGCCCAAGAGAATACAGATAAAAGCTTGATTTATATACCTATCATTGGAGATATCTACATTTGCCAAAATCCGGATTTCATGTCGGGCCCCAGAAAAATATGAATGATGAGTGTAGCTTTTGTAATAAGTCTTTTTTATTTGAAATGGGATGCCTCTAATCCATTTTAATCTGATGTTAAGGGTTTATAGTTAATGGCAAAGCCTAGGTGTCCTTAACTTTCAATTTCGAGTTCTTATTGATATAGAAGGCTCTGCTGTGAAGAGACCAACTACGACTTTTTTTGTATGAGACCTTTTGATTCTAGGTCTTTTATTTCAGTTTTACAATGTTGTTCTAATTCTGCATTCATTTGTATGGGTCTTGCTTTAGTTGGAATGTTTCTTTCATCAAAATTATCTTCATAAGGGAGATCAACTATATGTTGCTTTCTTTTCCAGAAAGCATTTGGTAATTCTGAACATATTTCATTCTGTATTTGGGAAAGATACTCACCTATTTTTTGTTGGATAATAGGTGATTCTAGTTGTTTATTTATTCTTTGTAATGTGATATCTTCTTTTGAGATGTTGTAGGTGTTTTGTTTTCCTTGTATAAGAACATTCAATTTGGTTGCAATTATGAGTTTGGGGTTTTTCAGCAAAAAAATAAAAATATTTTTTATTCCTTTTAGCTTTTGAAATATAATCGTCATCCACCTACTAAGGTGTTATAAGGTTATGAATGTGGTGTTCCTAATATTACTGCGTGATTTATATCGGGAGGTAATAACATAGATGATTTTATAGTTAACCATTGCTAACTTTCACAGCTAGCCGTATTTATTAGAAATTTCTAATCTTGCATTATTTTGGTGAGAATCTTTCATTTGTGAAGTTAGATGCAAGGAACAATTCCTTCTTTTATACAATTAAATTAAACACCGGTGTCAAATAATGCGTTGTGTCAATCTTATAATTTTGGAAGCAAAAGGTGATTTGACCATATATTTTTGTGAGGAGGTTATTTCTCGGGCCTTGAAAATCGTGGAATACTTGAGAGAGATCACATTTTTCTTGCATATCTTCTTTATATATATATATATATATTCGACGAATAATTTTGCAAAAAACTCCTATTATTCCTTAAGTATTAATGTATAAAATAAACTATATAAAATATCACATGGAACCAAATCAATCAATACATATTTAATTAATGGATACTTTATGGGTAATAATTTATATTAGCTAAATGTTATATTATTCAATGGACACAAACCATAGTAAAAGAGGGAAATATGTGAGACAATTTGAAACCCTATTAAACCTTACCAATTGAAAACATAACCTGTCTGATGTCTCTTGCATAACCTCTAGAATTGAACGGCAGCGCAACAACAAAGAATTTTCAACTCTTCTAGCATTTCTTAGATTTACAAATTACAAGGTGTGTGACTTGATTATATTCCTTTTATTTATTTAATAATTAATTATACTTGTCTTTTCTTTGATTAATGCCTTAATGGTGCTATATTTATCGATTAGTAATGTAGCGAGGAGGCATTCAATTCTTAATAATTAACTATTCTTGTCAAATTAAATTTTAATTTTTTACTTTTGTACTTACTACTTATCTTTATTTAATAATAATAATAGTTCTTGTCTAGTTAAAGTTAAAGTTGGCTTGTTTTTAATATTAATTATATTCTGCATTTGTTTAGGAATTAGGATTGAGTTGAGTCATCGATTAGTAAAAAAATTATTCAAGAAAAAGGAGATTTCGGAGAAATATTGAACAATCGAATTCTCCAAATAAAGAGGAAAATGTTAGGAAAACAGCATCTGCAGATGGATGTGAAATGAGAGAGTTTGATAGACACTTGAGGTGCCCGGATGAAAGTGAGCTTAGATGCGAAAATCTTCAATTCATGATTTTGACATAAGAAAATTTGGGTATGATCCAGACAAGCGTCCCAAATTTTAGGTATCCTCTGAAAGAGATGAACTTCGGGAGGCCTATTTAGCTAAGGGGCCACATAAATTTAAATTTCAAGATGGAAGTTATCCTCTTAACAATGAGAAGTTCCAAGAGAAGACCATTTTAAAGTTCCAACTAGAACATTTCATTATTGAGGCGCGTAGTGATAAAGAATTAAGAGACCTTTCAACCATAACCGAGTTGTGCATTTCATTGGCCAAATTTGAGAAGTCAAAGGTGTACTTTCTTGTTGATTGATTAATTTATCTCATTTTAACTCTTCCTCTATTTCTCTACGGAGTTGGCTGAGCCTTTTCATCTATGAAGATTTTCAAAACAACAGCGTATTAAGATGGAAGATGTATGACAATTTGGTTGTTATGAAAAGGAAATTGGAAGCGTTCGATCTGATTCTATCATCAGTTTCAAGAATATGGCGGTGTGACGAGTTTTGGTTTTTAGTATTTTTGTTTTTTGTTCTTTTGGCATACATTATTCTTTGGCATATTTGTTCTTTGACACTTCTGGATATGTAATATACCCGTCGAGGTGGGTGGGCGATAATCACCAACGTGGCGAATCATTAAAAGTGTAATAAATCGTGCACTTTACTATATCTTAGTTGCATTGGTAGTTTTAGTTACGCGCCAATTTCATTATTCTAATAATTTCAAAGTATAATAAAAATTATAATAGAGAAAAAAACTATCAATAAGTAAAATTTTATTAATTGTAAAGTATCATTCTTCAAAACTATGAAATCATCAGCCCGAAAATATCGACTTACTATTTAAAGATGCATGATTTACAAATTTATTATACAAATTGACTTATACAACTTTGCTGACTTAGATCAAAATTATCATGCTAATAATAGTAAAATATGTTGAAAAATGTGAAGGCAAAGAATCGATTAAGGGATGTTTTCGGTTGGTTCGATTAGGTTTTTCGACTTTTTTGTGTGAGCCGACTCTATCGGTTTTTTAAATGGATCAACCATTTCGCTTTGAAATTAATTCGGTTTGAAACGGTTCGGTTGATGTCGGTTTATCTTAGTCAATTGATTTGATCGGGGTTTATAACAATAAAATAATATAAAAAGTTCATTATTTCAAATTAAAATAGAGTATATATTGATTTCAACCACATGTACCAAATGCATGATATATCTTGCTAATATAGCTTCCACTAACATATGTTTTTCAAAATAATTTACTAAATGCATGATTTCGAATTAAAATAGAGTACTCATGACTTCAAATTAAAATAATTTATTGATATAGCTTCCACTAATAAATTCCTTCCAAACAGTTCAACACATCCATGATATTGTTTCTTTAAAAATACTTTTGGTTCGGACTTGCGGACTAGGTAATTTCGACAGATGTTTTTATTTGGAATTGTGTAATAATCTTTTAAAAATTTAAAATTGAATGATAAATCCAAAAAGTATCTATAAATATTCTAAATAATATATATAATGGTTCGTTACTGTCTATTTTGGTTAGGTTTATTAAAACAGATTAAATTTTGTCGATTTTTGATTTTCCTTATGTCATCTTGATTGATCTCGTATTTTTCAACCAAATAGGTAAAAAATAGGTTAGGTTCGATCGGTTTTCGATTTGAATAGAAACGGTCCCTCACACACACACTGGGTCCAATACATAGATATTAGACCATAGAAAATACCAAAACTATCATGTGTATTTTAAGCCTTAATCTATGGAGTTTAATGTAATTTTTTTTTAATAGTTTAATATAATTGATCTCGATAAAAAATTTATTTTGTATCAAAATTATAGAGATTGCTTAATAATTTTCTCTTTTCAATAGACATAATTTATGGTCTTAATTGACATATAAAACTTTGATTTGAAATAATATTTTCATGTTAATAGAAAATTTGGTTGAAAATACTATATGTTGATATATCTTTCAAAAAATAATATACAAAATTTTATAAAATATTTGAGTTCAAAATTTAAAAATTCAACTCATCAAAATTATTAAGTCATTGATTCATAATTTAATTACCTTTATCCATCCGAAAAAAGACTTTCTAGATTGATTTTAAATTATTATACTAACAAACTATGCAGTCCTAACTGATATACATAATTTGATTTGAATCAAAATATAATATTTTTAGTAAAAATATTAAAAATATTAGTATTTTAAATGTTTATCAAATACTTATATATTTCGTTTATATCTTTGTCTTTACAGTCTGCTTAAGTTGATTAAGAAATAAATGCAATTTATCTATAAGCCCTTGAGGTCAAATATTGATTGAATTAATAATTGATGATATTTAATATCTACCTCCATTCCATGAGAATTAATTAGAGGCATTGGTATGTAATGTAATTACATTTAGGAAGGTTAAAAGAGGAAAAAATGATAAAATATACATTGAAATGCTAGGAAGACAAGTAATTTGTGACAAAAAATTAAGTCTAAAAAAATAACTATATAGAAATGGAGGGAGTATTATTCAATCTTTAAAGGGATGAAGAAGTAATAAAGTTCAATGCTTTGTATTAAAGAAATCAAAACTAAGTAGCTCAAAAATTGAGAATAAAAGCATATAAATAATAGTTAGATGATTTCAAAATCAAAAGCATATCAGTACATCATTGTGACTATAAGTATAGAAAATTAGGAATACAAACAAAATTCTTAAGAATAATTCAAATGTGTTACACTGAGGGTGAGGCCTTGAGGTGAAAAATTGAATTGATATGCCGAAATAATTTCAAGTGAATTTGCCTTTTCATGGTTAAAGATTTTTTTTATATATAATTTTGATTGACATCTAAAATATTGATTTGAATCAAAATTGTCAATTTAATAATCAAGTATATATGTTGAAAACACTACATATTGATATTATTTCGTAAACCAATATATAACACATTAAAAATTATTTGAGTTTAAAATTGAAAAAAGTCAACTAGAATTGTATATTAATTATATTGTTGACATGTTAAATTATAGGGCAAGCTAATTTTTAGGCTAAGGTACATTTGGAAAATAAGATGTTCATAAATTGGATGTTCTTCTTGTATAAAGATAGCATAGATGATGCTAGTGCATGGTGAACCTTCTTATTGTCAGTGTTAACGTATAACCGAATTAATTTTGTACGGTTGCAGTTATTACACATGAATATTATAGCGAACAAAATTTTGTATATGGATGAAACTTTATATTATTGGATTTGTCTTTGTGATACTTAATTAAATTAAAATTTATCAAAATATAATTATATCCTTCATTAATTGTCAAATCGTATTATTTGAAGAGGGATATTTTAGGCGAAGCAAAAAAGGAAGAAACACAAAAGCGAACTTGTATTTTTATATTCTTTTCATACTATAAACTAAATTGATTGCAAAAACATAATGATTATCTATCGCATCAAAAGTTAAAGTAGTAGTGAGTTTAAAAGGAGAACGATCTCACGGTTTGAAAAACAATGATAGAAATAAACTAATAAGTATAGAGTATACTTGTCTTTTGGTCTTATATATTATCTAAAATTAAAGTTTAAATAGGATTGTACATGTTCTCTTATGAGCATAAAATAATATTTCCATAACTAAAAGGTTGTCAGATAAGTTTAATATAGAAGACAAGCACATTGTTTGAAAATAATAAGCATCATAAACTGATAAGGTGATGAGCACATATGTTTAGCTTATATCTTTTTAGAATTACAATTTCATTAGGATTGTAATGGATTTTAGAATTCTATAATTTTTTAAAATTAATTTCGCAATCGCAGCCTTGTTTTTTATTTTTTTGGATTCACACATGTATGTTATTTCTATTATTCACCCAAATTAAATATTTCAAATATATTACAAAATTTAAGATAAAACTAAATTTAAAAGATTAAAATAATATATTTAATATGGATGTTGAATGAAATATTTTTTTATATATATATTTGTATGTAAGAAGAAAGGATTACTATTTATTTTTATTTTTATAATTGAAAAAGAATAAGGGGAAAAAAAACTCGAATATAGAGTATATAAATTTAGGGGATGAATAGAGTTGAGTGAATAATTTTATGGAAGAACACACCCCCACTGTTTTAGATGATCGTGAATTTTTATCATTTTTATAATTACAATCCTAAAATAATTTTTTAGAACACTGATGCTCTAGAATATTCTGAGTCACAGTAGGCCAACCTATTGTGCATAACAATCACTAGATACAATGGGATTGCAAAAAATATTATGACATTTACTAAAAGATGGAAGGCATTCAACCAGTCAACTTGAGGCCTTGGGTGCTTTGGTGTGTGCTGCGGTAGACATGACACGTAAACGGCTAGCAATTTCTGTAAAAGATGGCCTGCCTGCAGGATTTGGTGCCCAGCACTGCTCCATCAACTTCCTCCATTCGCCATCGCAAAAGCTTGGAATAGGTGGCCTCAATGTGTTATTCACAATGCCTCCTGCAAAAACTAAAGTGTTGAGAACGAGCGTAGGACTTCTGGATGGATGATTAGTATAATTCACCATACTGACATGAAACATGAACATACTTTCAGAAAAGAAGTCAAAATGTTAACTCTAGATCATGTATTTTTTAGTCACATATTCAAGAAGCAGCTTATCATGTAGCATATGGAATGGCATATAATACGTTGAGGCAGTGAAGTAGTGGGAGTCGTCATTTTTTACGAGGAATAATTTATTGCACCATGATAGAGCTAATATTTGAGTAAACTATTGTACAAATTAATTGGACACCACATATTGAAGGAACCATCAGTTTAGACTCCAGCTAACAGCATCTTCATAGCATCCCAAAAATAACTAAGTATATCGTAATGTACCTATAATAGCACCATAATGCATGTTGGCATAAGGCTCTTCCCCAGTGAGAATCTCCCATAAGACAATACCAAAAGAGAACACGTCTACCTGTTGGATGCCCAAAGATGAGCAATCAATATTTTTTCCAAGTGGACAATGATTAACAAATAGGCATAGTGAAGCTGCAAAAAATGCCTGAAGCTGTTCCAAGATAACAAGCAAACTGATGTGCATGGGTGAACTCAATTAGTAATTCACGTACTTTTGAATACCATGTGTATATCAACAGTCTTCTGAGATGCACATGGACTCTAATCCATGCTAAAAAAGATGAGCAAAATAAAGTATGAAAGTGAACCTTTTATCATGATGTCATGTCCTTGATGGATCATCGGTGTGGCACTAAAAGCACTGGGAACATTGGACTCGTCCGAGTTAATCAAAATTTCAACATGAGATTAAGAACTTAATAAGCATAGCAGTGTTCAGTGTCTGCCTGGTGTTATGTGTCCTAATGCTAGACTTTCATGACTCATGAGATCTACACACTGCGAGTTCAATTTCATAAGCTTTTCGTGATTTCTGCTTCCTTTTTGTTCTCAGCTACTTGTAATTTTATGATGTGTTCAGGTTTCAAATAACTTAAGAGCACAAAATTCAAAATACCAACAGAGATCGCCTATCGCTAGCTTCCTCCAGCTTCTACAGTTTAAACTTTAAACATGAAAAGAGGAATACTGTACCTTCTCTGAAACTTTATTGGTGCCACCATTAAGCAATTCAGGAGCCATCCATGGCAATGTTCCCCTAACTCCACCAGAAACCAAGGTGTTTCTCTTAATCTTTGACAGTCCAAAATCCGCAACCTAGATTGCATGGAAACAGCATTTCACACTTGAGTGGCTAGAAGCTAGATATATCTTAATGAGATTAATAACTCAACCAGGGTGATGAGTAAACAACCTACAAGCAGAATATAAAGCAGGGAGATGAAATGTAAATGGACTCTCATGAAGAGAAAGGGTGTACCTTGCAAATGGGACGGGATGGATCTTTCAAATTGACCAGTAAATTGTCACATTTTAGATCAAAATGCACAATGTTCTTTGAATGCAAATATTCCATCCCAAAAGCAGCATCCATCGCAATAATAAGCCGCTTTCGGCGATCAAGATGCCTTTGAAGTATATTATGACAGAAGAAGATTAGCAAACAATCTTTGACTAGGGGCGGGATTTTCCGATATGGATATGATGCCAGTAAGCCACCATTCAAAAGAACATAAAACAGGAAAAAGTTAGTAATGACGCGAACCGCCAAGTTCAAAAATTCCAATAATTAACTGACAGTGTTTTTTCTTTAACGAAAAAAAGAGTACATGAAAATGGGGAGAGATGAAGTAAATGACTATTGGCTATTGCCAGAATTGAAATAGTATACTGGATTGAAGTTTTCTAGCAGAAACATATACTGAGAAGTTCTTAAGGAATAGGATATTTTTCGCAAAATGTCAGTTCCCAAGGTTGATGAGAACACTTCGGTACGTCATAAAAACTAACAATGACCAAATATTCAAAGAACCGAGCGACCCAAAATTTCAGAAAGAAGTAAAGAAATGATATACCTGTCCTTTCTAAGTAATACATGCCTCAACGAACCATCAACCATGAATTCTGCGACAGTAGCAAGTGTTCCTCCAGGTCCATCCTGAACTACACCATAAAATGCTACCACATTTGGGTGGTGGAGTTTTGAGAGAATTTCAGCTTCCCGCCAGAATTCTATGGTCTGAAAGAAGGAAAAGCTTCTAATGAGTATGTTGTTGCACATAACTTAGAACTAGTCTACCATAACTTAGAATGAGAGACATTATCAAAAAACTATTTCATATGAACATACACGGATAACTTGCTGCTTAAAAGGGGTTAACAATGTGAACAGTGCTGTAAGTTGCTCGGAAGAAGGAATATGTAGTGTGTGATGAAGGTAAAATATAATTAAATGATTGTTACCAATCTCTCTTGCTCAGATGAACGGCCTGTGAAGCAACTCTTCTTTATTCGTTTAATGGCAACATCTGTTCCTCTCCATTTCCCGTGATAAACAGTTCCAAATGTTCCAGAACCAAGCTCTCTCAGTTCCTCAAGATCATCATTTCTTATGATCTGCAGAAACCAAATCAAATAATATCACAAGGCAAGAAATACTTTTTTCCAAAAGGGAAAATTTTTTAGACAAATTACATATCTGTATCTGTCCTTCCTGCAGTCATACAGAATTAAAGATTCTAATTACAACCTTGGCGGTTAACAACCTTTTGTTTGCTCAGAAATAAAAGACAATCTGGACAAAACACAACTAAAAGATGAGGGAATGCCTAAAGCTTGAAGAAACAATGCAGTCATTTTTAACTTGCGAGCCCTAAATAACATATATATCATGTCAAGATACTAAAACATAGACTACCAATACATTAAGAAAGTTACCTGTTATCCAAATTCAGATGTAACCCTATAAGAGGAATGAGATTTTCGAGAAAATTGTGACCATATTGATTGGACTAGGCTTATCTACGGGGATGTTCTATTGAGCAACTTCTAATATAAAAGAGGGTGTTTATTCCAGTAGAGCTATTTGGAGCTTCTATCATTGAATTATACTCCCACCATCCCTAAAAGATTGTCACATTTTGAATAGTTGACATTTTTCAATTTTGAATTCAAATAACTTTTAATGTGTTATATATTTGTTTGGGAAAAATATATAAATATGTAGTATTTTCAACATACTTTACTATTAACTTGATAATTTTTATTCAAATCAAAGTTTTGGATGTCAATCAAGATTGTAAAGTTTGTTAACCTTTGACCACGAAAAGACAAACTTGACAATCTTTTAGGAATGGAGGAGTACAATAGAAAAAGCTAATCCAGGCTTTTCCTACAGCAGGTTACCTATAGCTTCGAATGAGCCAAGTAACCACCGAATAGTGCAACCTATAAATTTCACCTAATCCCGTAACAATCAGAATGTCTACTCTTAATGACTTCTCAGGATTTTTCCTTCGAAAAGCCCAATAACTTCTCAATTTCCCCTTCAATATTTTAAAAGGTTGGAGCAATAAAAAAGTAACGGAATCCCAATGGCTTAGCTTTAGAGTATCTTCTTCCAAAATGATTTAGTACTTTTTTTTGTTCAACCATTGCAAGATGTTATGAGGTGAATAAAATAGTACAGTCTGATCAACTAACCAATTCGTTCAATCAATAATGCAGGCATGCAGCATGTTTATCTTATTCATTTTAAGACAACTTACTAGTGAGAACAAAGTAACTTATATATGGTTGAACATTCAACAAATTAAGTTGATTCAGGAATATTCGTAGATACAAACTACAAACATATACGGAGAACAAATACCTGCAAGGAACTTATATCAAAATCTGAAAAAGGAGGATCTAAAGGTGGCAGACGAAGATCTACGATCCCGCCCTACAAGCATGAGATAAATAAAAAATGAGAGAATATTATGTGAATTCAGCAAATATCATCACTTTCCACAAAATGTCACTACCTCATATTCAGAGTCTGGTATCATCATACAGTTATTCACTAGATCATCATAATGCATAGCATCAGTAGCTTTTATATGAGACTCATTATAATTAGCATGGTCAGCTATAGCATTTGTTCCATCAACATAAAAATTGTTCGGAGGATCTGTATGGTCCGTAGAAAGTTCATCTTTCTGTAATTGCATAACATTATAACCCAAAGAAAAGTCCTCATCTTTGGTGAGCCCAGCTACAAAACCAATGTGATCTTGATCAATCAAAGAGACATCCTTTCGAACAAACTCATCTCCAGCTAATTTCTGGAAGAAGGACCAACGTTTGGGTTCAGGATTTTCAATGTTCAGACTCAAACCAGCTCCATCCTTCTGCAGCATTCCCACATTAGATGAACTATCAGAAATAGTAGCTTTTGTGAATATATGAGAAAGCAAATTACGAGGGAAGCGGTCGTTAATATCAATGAGAATATCTCCACGCTCTGATCTGGAGGGGGCACTTGATGAAACTGCATGTATTCCATCCCTGACTGAGCTCCCTGACAAAGATTGAGAATGACCATGAGTATTCTTAGTCATCGATTGACTTCCAGCTTCATCATGCCTATGAATATTAGGCATACTTAATGAATCATCAAGCTTTTTATCAGATTCTCCTCTCTCTACTGCGGCAAGTCCAGGTCCAGTTTCCGATCTCTCATTAACATAGATATCGTCACTTTCAGTTTTCAAGGATGAAATTTCATGGTCCGGCATAAGAACCAGGTTCTTAAGCAAGGCATCTTTAGCATCTACAGAACTGGGTACATCGTGATTCGACATCTTCATTCTGGTAAGTCCATTGTCAAAGGTTTGAGGATCCTTATACATTGTATGGCTTGCAAGGTCTGACTGCTCTCCCTGTCTATTCAGATTTTCATTTTGCAAATTTTCAACAGTCTCAGATTCGATACTTTGCTGGGAAGCATCAGGATGTGAATGGCCCATGAAGTAAGGAGAACTGTGCAAATCATCCGATTTAGATGACCGATTAAGCAGTTCCCCCTGATGGCGAGGAATTCGCTCGGAGTAAAAAACTCTCTGAGGGAGATCACTGGTTTCAAAGTAGCTCAAGTCCATTTGACTGGACACAGATGTAATAGACTCAGGTGCAAAAGTACTATTACCGCTGTAATAATCATTCGCACTAGAGTAAGGAACTGAGGCTACAGTAGAAGCATCTAACTGAACCGAGAACTGTGCAGGTTCCTCGACTTTTCTTTCATCCTTAGAGGAATCTCTATCTGAAGCAGATCCATCTTTAACATGACGAAAATGCTTAACATTATTTTCATGCAGATTTGATGGGAATGCATGCTCATCTGCTGAATTTTCATTTTCCTGCCCTTGTTGGTGTGTGGAGAGATCAATCTCCTTTGCTTGTGTTTCTGTTCCAATAATGCTACTCTGTGAATACCTGTCAGCTACATCTTGCTGTGTGAGCCCATGAAGAGTCTGTTGCATGGCTATTTCTGATGGCGAGGAATGAATAGGATTTGAAGAATAATCATGCTGCTGAGCATGTGAGTTATTCGCATCATTGTGCAGCACCTTGTCAACATAACATATAGCATTAATTCATAAACATAAAATTGTATTTATAGAAAGCGTGCCTTGAAGATTTAATTGTTAATTACGAAGAACCATTTAATGCAGGAAGATGAGAAGTACTCACATTATCAAAATCAGTTGTGACTCTGCTTGTCTCCCTCCTAACATTTCGGGAATCCAACTCCTCCAAGTTGTTTGCGGATGAACTAGCCAGACCATGAAATCCGGAGTGTTGCCTCGACACTATGTCCATACCATTGATAGCAACTACATACCGAATCTCGGACGCGGCATCAGAATTTGATAGACTAAGATGAACGTCATCTAGATCATAAATTGAGAAAAGAAACATTCTAAGTTTCTTTTTCCCATCTATGTCTTCAAGTACATTGCACTCGTCCATCATATTCTGCAAATCCTCATCGCCTGAAACAGAAACCAAAGCATCCAGATCTTCCCCAGGAAGCTGATATTTTATAGTATGAGTTTGATTATAAATTTCTGTAGTTTTCCGCCATAATTCCTTCCATGAAATGTCCTTTTTGATGCGTATAATTCTTGTTTCGCCTCCAACATATCTGAGTTTTCCATCACTTGGCCGAGGTAAAATTTTGCCAGCAAAGCTGCATAGGATTTTAAGCTTTGATGATAATCCCTCAGATGCTCCTGAAGAGGCATAAGTTCCTGAGAGGTAGATGTTGTAACTTGACAAATTTTGGGATTTAGATTGAGCAGAACTATAGTTGTTAGTGGTTTCATAAAATGATGAGCTCTTCCTATCAGACTCTTTCAGGTCTCTTTCACTGATTGGTGGCATGGTCATTGCAGAACCACCCTGAGTTGCAACATGAGGTATGCCTAGCACGGTGTGACCTGGTGAACAAACAGTATCACCAGAGATATTGGGAACAGGTGTTTTTATAGGGTTAACACGGTCGCGCATAAACTCAAGAGCGAACTCCTCGCCTGTTTGTATTGAGTAATTATGAACAGGTTTAACTTCAGAATAATTAAGTCGTGGGGGCTCGAGTTGGTTCACACTTTCATGGCCCACAGACTCTACCATAAACCCGCGAGGTACATAGGTTTGACCTTCAACTCGACGCTCTGTGGTATAGTTCTTAGAATGGTTATGACTAAATGGTCGCTCCATTGTAAATTTAGTTACGATGCCCTCCCTTGGGATGAGAGATGATGGGAAGTAACAACAATGCCACAAAACAACTTCTATGAGAAAGCCATGAAATAGTCTCAAAATCTTCAATGCACCATATCGACTTTGCTTGTAGATAAATTTACTGAATTTTAGAAACATGAAAGCGGAACACTTTGAACATGGCCACTGGAAACCAGGAGATTGAAGGAGTACTGAAGTTGAACAGCTAACCACTCAATATAAGTAGCAACAAGGCTTACGCGTTTGAGCTGCACAACCAAGGATTTTTTACATCAAAGCCTGCAAAAACAGAATATGTATCTACTGTAATTACATAGAGTAAAGAAAACATCATTTCTCAGTACATTGATAAAACATAGGTAAATAAAACCCTATATATTAGCACATCATAGATTGAAAATATACTACATATACTGATTCATAAATCTCCACCCTTTTGGTCCAGAAATTCTCTAGAAGAAAAATTTGAAGCAATCTCAAAAAACAAAATGGAAAGAGGAAAGACTAGAGTGTTATTATGGTATTTAACCCTTTCTTAGTTGGTGAAAAATGAACAAAATCAGGCATCTCGAGTGTCACACCAATTCAAGCAATAGAAGGTACAGTCCGCTGATACGGACAATGATCTTTAGTTAGCATATTAAATGAAGCTTCTTTAGCCATAGCCCATAGGGAAATAGAAAGTTAACACGTGCTTATTTCCCTGTGCGCGAATAGTTAACGACCTTCCTATTTAAACTAGCATGGATAACAGATTCTCTAACTTTGTCATCATTAAAACAATTAAACAAAAATTTCACTAACTATAACACTACCACCACCAATGCATTCTTTAAATAGAAAACCCCGTCTGCTCTAGTTCTCCGACAAATCTGCCTTAAATCAAAAGCATGTATGAATCCTGTGTAAAAAGTGTTATCACTATGACACTATTCTTTCTTATGACACCTAGAACATGAAGACTGATATTCTCAGCCAGAAATCAATCAACGGAATTAATCAAACTAAACAACAGCAAAAGCCCCCCCAACACCCCTATCTGCCTTGTTCACCAGCAAGACACCATCTGACTGATTATTTTCGTACTCCCTCAATTTCGATAAGAGAGTCTAGTTCCGAATTTTGATGGTTGACTACATACCCTTTGAACTAATATATCTCTGCATATTGTATAATATTTGGTAAAATACATATCAAACAATAGTATTTTCAACCTAATTTACTATTAACATGATCATTGGATTCAAATCAAAGCTATATGCATCAATTAAGTCGCAAAGTTTGCTAATTTTGACCATCAAAAATCAAACTTGACAATATTTTTGGAATTGAAGTAGGACTTCAATACAAAAATAAAACAACCCAATAAAGCAAAACAACCAAATAAACCAACCCTTAACAAAACACAACTATAACATCAAAACAGCACTAAAAACACAAAAGGGTAGTCCTAAAACACTGAAAAATAACACCTTAGATCTGCAAAACTAACAATAATTTCCAACAATTTATGCTGCAACTTTACACAGTAAAAAACGGTAATTTAATCATGTATACTTCAAAAAACATTAATATTTTTTACCTTCAAAACAAAAAAAAAACAAAAAACTTCTAAAGACCTGATCTTTTCTTCAAAGGAGTTAAAGGGGTCTGTTCGTTAAAGAATTTTGAGGTTTTTCACACAAAATATGCAGATAAAAAGAGGACTTAGTAGTTAAGACAAACTATATTATTTCTGATTTAGTAGTCATTATTTTTTTGATTTTTTTTATTGGACAAATTCGTACTCAAAATTTTTATTTTTATTTTTTTTGTTATATTCGAATCTTATCAATCAGATAAAAACAAAAATAAAATAAATAAAATCTAGCAACATAATCAAGGTGACATAAATTTGGGACAAAGTCACCATCCATACTTATACCACGCTACAACAAAATTAAACTATGTTTTTTGACATTAATTAAAAGTATATACAGAGTAGTTAAATTTAAATTTCCCAACACTAAGGAGTGTTTATTAAATTCATTAAACACTAAAATTTAATTAATTCAGCATTTAATTTATTAAATTTGTTTGTTAATGAATTATTTTAAGTGTTTAATAAATTATCAGGTATCAAAATCATATGAAAAATTAAGTTAAAATTAAGGTTATTTTTCTCTTGTCGAATAATCCATGATTATACTTTACTCAATTTTAATCTAAAATAAAACAATCTCTTCTCGTTAACTGCACTGCAATTCTTCTTTTTCTCGATTTATCGCGGGTTAATAATTTTTGCTCGGCTTTTCTGTTCAATTTATAATACGAATGTGTTATTTTCAATTTAATTTTTTGTATTTTATTCATTGTATTGTATTGTTAATATGAAGGTATAGTATTTTGTCGTTGTTTTGTTAATTATTTATATTTTCAATTTAATTTTTTGTATTTTATTCAATGTATTATGCCAGTATTGTTAATCTTCCGGTTGTTATCACGATAACTAGAGAACGAAGTGGTTGATTTTTCCGGCATATTTTTTTGGCCAGGTATTTGTCGTATTAACGTTATTGTGGTGGATGGCGTTGATTTGAGTTCGATTTAGCGTCTTATATGTTGTGGTTATATTAGGTGACTTCTAATTTAAGTAAATTAGATAAATAAGTTAGTTAGGCTATTTGATGTCAGTATGAGGCTTTGAGTGATTCACAATTTGTGTAATAGCTACTCTTTGTTTGTTTACTCCCGTGGAGCTACTTTAGCACGATTGTACCATTAGATGCCCGATGGTAAGTGTTAGTTTTTAGCAATGAGATGTCTACAGATTATAGGTTGAATGAAGACAAGTGGTTGTGTCTTGACTAATTTGAAGAATTTGTAAGCTGTTATCCAATTTTCGATATGTATGCTTGATCAATTTATTGAATTTTATATATTTTTTTATAAATTTTAAATATTTATTTAATGATATTTAGAATTTATTTATATTTTAATATTTATTTAATCAAATTATTATATTTATACTACTATTTATAATCTAATTAATAAGATTTCTTATTTAATTATCTATTATAATATTATTTATTTAATATATAATTCATATATAAGTAAATGGTAAGGTAAGGTCGAAAGTTAGCCGAAACAACTCGATTTAAGTCTTTTTCTTTGAGCTTTGTTATGAAACACCTAAATATTTTCGGTATTGATTGATTATAATTGATTCGATAATTCGGGTTTCGATCGTTTAGTTTCGGTTTTGATTTATGGCTTATTTTTGTTTTTATAATCAGAGTATAATTTGTTACCCTACTAACAACTTTGAAAATCGTTTCGGGTAGAGATTATGTCACGTTCAAAATAATTTAATAATAAAAGAGTAGTCTCATGAAAATTAGATGGACTAAAACTTCATTAGAACTAACTTAAATTATACTTCCTAGTATTTAATAATTATGTTCGAGAATTTAACTATGTTAGAGATCTAACCTCTTTACTAGGTAAATTAAAGCACCATTTAATAATAAATAACTTAGATCCGCCCAAAATGGTATGCGCAATTCAGATTACCAATAATATATCAAATACTGAAGTAAAAGATATATGAAAATAAACAACAGAGGAAATCTGAATGTGAGAGCTGGTCCTTACATATTCACTACATAAATCTTATTCTATCACTTATCTTTTCGCTTAAATTAAGTATTTTCTTATAACATGAAAATCTTAATCACAAGCCTCACAAATTTTTTAAGACAACTTCTATGATTCTATTCTTGTATGAGGTACAATTATAAAAGAATCCTTAGATGAGTTTATGTAATTTTCATAAAGAACCTAATAAGGAAATATTTCCATACATGAAACTACCAATTTGAACATCAAGTAAGGAACCTATTAAGGAAATATTTTCATACAAGAAACTACGAACTTGAACATTAAGTAAGGAATTAATTTCATATATGAACCTACCAATCTTGGACATCAATTATGTTTTTTACATTAATTAAAGATATAGTTAAATTTCACAACAATTAGGTTTGATTTTTTTTTTAATCGAATATAATTTGTTAGCCTACTAACAACTTTGAAAATCGTTTCAAGTAGAAATTAGGTCGAGTTCAACTAATTTAGTGATAAAAGAGTATAGTCTCTTGAATACTATGTTGATTGAAACTTACTTGAAACTAACTCAACAATCAAGAAACATAATAAGAAAATATTTTTTTAGAAGAAACTATCAACTCGGGCATTAAGTAAGAAATTCCATATATGAACTACCGTCTTGGGCCAGCTAAGAGGTGTTTGTTAAACTCATTAAGCATTTAAAATTAATTAATTTAGTACTTAATTTATTAAGTTTGTTTGTTAATGAATTATTTTAAGTACTTAATAAATTAAAATTCTCTACTTATTTTTTTCCTCTTAAAAAAATCAGAAGTGATAAAGTCCAAATTTACATAGTTCTCATCCTATAATTTTCTTCACATCTTACTTATCCCTTTATTATTATTATTATTATTATTATTATTATTATTATTATTATTATTATTATTATTATTATTATTATTATTAGGGGTGCCCAAAATACAAAACCCGACGAGAACCGGCCGAACGAAAATAACAAAAATTTTTGGAACCATTCAGACTTAACGATTTAGGTTAAATCAGGAAAATAGAAGCTTCGTTTAAGGTTCGACGCTTTCAAATCTTAGAACGAACCGATTTCTAAATTTTGTATAGATTTTTCAATTTTTATTTATTATCATTTCGAATGTAGTATTTGCGTGTGTACATTTTAAAAAGGGAAATTTAGATTTAACTTTGTTCATTATTGGTATAATGAAATAAAATATATATAAATCTTTCTAAACTAATAATATAGGAAATACAAAGATATGTAAAAATAGTGGTATTGTGTATTGAATGTGTATGTAGATTGTATAGTGGCTTAAAAGGAGTTCATTGAAATTACATAGGGGTTAAATCTAGTTTAAGGACTTAATTTTGAGTTCAAAATGATATGCTAAAAAGTGTCTTAAAACCGAAATTTAGCAGAAACCCGAACGGAACGGAACGATGAGAACCGATAGAGTTGGAACCGAACCGATTTAGGTTAAACCTTTGAAGAAGCAGGTAAAATAGGTTGGGTTCCTAGTGGCTCAAAACCGGGCGAACGAGCAGATTGGAACCCTAATTATTATTATTATTATTATTTTGTAATAATAACAATAAAAATAATAATAAATATTATTAATACAATTATTATTATTATTTTTACAAAATAATAATATAATAATAACAATATTAATAATAAGAATAATAAAACTAGAAATAAAAATAATAATACAATAAAAATAAAACTAGCATAATACTCCCTCCGCTTTTTTTTAGTTGTCGTTTTAGCGGCTTTCTTGTAGATTAAGGAAAATAAAAATAGTCAAAAGTGCATGAAAATGTAAATGGCCAATCAATTTAAACACTATTATCGCTTGATTGTTTATTTCAAAGAAAAGTGCTCACTTTCCATTTTTTAGTTGTCATTTAGCCTTTGCATAGATTAAGGAAAAAAAATTAAGTCGTTAAAGATGTAGAATAATCGAGTTTAAATAATAATATCATTGGTTGGTTGTTTATTTCATGAGAAAACGTAATAAAAGTACGTGAAAATGTAAAAAAAGCTATTTATGATACCCCGCGTCAATTATAGAAAATATTTTTTTGGCTAAAGCACGACAAGTATAAAAAAAATGGAAAGGAGTAGTCAAAAATGCGTTAGAAAATGTAAAAAAGCTATTTATTATGCTAAAGCGACAACTATAAAAAATAAATTTTTTAAGCTAAAATGACAACTATAAAAATAGAGGAGTATAAATATAATAATAATAATAATAATGAATATAATAACAATAATAATAAAAATGATAATAATAATCAAATAATAACAATAATAATAGATATAATAACAATAATAAAAAAATGATAATAATAATAAATAATAATATATATATAATAAAAATAATAATAATAACAAAAATAATAATAATAATAATAAAAACAATAATAATATTAATATTAATAATAAGAATAATAAAAATAATTACAATAATAACTAAAATAAAAATAATAAAATAAAAATATAAAGAAAAAAGAAAAATAATAATAATAATAAAATAATAAAAAATGATAATACTATAATAATAAAATAACAATAATATTAAAACAATCATAATAATAATAAATAATACTAATATTAATAATAAGAATAATAAAATTAAAAAAAAATAACAATAAATAATAAAATATTAATAAAATATTAATAAAAATAATAATAATAATGATAATAATAATATAATAATAATAATAACAATAATAATAAAGAAGAAAAAATTATGATAAGAAAAAAACCATAATAATAATAATAATAATAACAATAATAATAATTATAATAATATAAAAATAATAAAAATAATAATAATAATAATAAAAACAATAATAATAATAATAATAGTAAAAATAAAATAATTTTAATTTTAATAATAATTATTATTATAATATATTGAAGAATAAATAATAATCATTATTATTATAATATATTTTAGTAATCATATTTATTCTCTTCATATTAATAATATTTGTTATTTATTTATCTATTATAGTATTATATATTTAATATGATGCACATATATAATAAAATAGAATAGGGGTAAAGTTGTCGATATAGCTGATATAAATCTTTTTAACTTTGAGTAGTTATCAGCTTAACAAATATTTTAAGTATTGATTCGATTATAATTCGAGTTTGATCATTCGATTTTAGTTTGAGTTTTAATTTAACATACAACGTTAGCCCAGCTACCAAATTGGATTCTAATTAATAATTAAGCTTCGCATATCCGAAAATCTCACACTTTAAGACTAATTTAGCATCACCACCTTCAATATTAACCTTGAATCCGCCACAGTTTCTCAGAGTTCAACATCAACAAACTCCTAGTAAATTTGATCCCAACTCTAACAAACTATTCTCAAACCCAAAAAATGCTTGATTTCCCCCAACTTTACTATTGAATAGTACATACTTATCAGAATAGTCAATACATTTACCTTGTTAGGCACTTAGACTTCTCCTAAATTCAAACAATCATCATGTTCTTGCTTCTTTACATGAACTGTTTTAATTGCTATAAGGGTTGTTTGAGATTTTTTTTTTTGATTAAGATAATTACAGTAATTAATTGAGAACTTAAGAGAGTCATAAAGACTGAAGAGTTGTATTTTTTGCAGCTGGAGAAAAGTAGAAGAGAAGAAGTCTTAACTCTGAACTATATGTGATATACGTATTAAACTTCAAGCACCAAGTGTGGATTTAAGATCAAAATGTGTTTTTAGCATGTGAGGCGGGTGTTCAAATTCGTTTTGATCATACGGATTTGGTGTCGAAATATATTTTGGTAGTGTTAATGTGTTATGCCAATCTAAAATTAATTTTGTTTCATGCTTCACATGTTCAAGTATTTATCGGGTTGTTATTTTCGGTGGAGGAAGCCCAGGAGGCGTAGGCTTAATCCACTCTTAAACTTCGATTTTTTTAAAAATTTAATTTTATTAATTCTTTCCAAAAATATAATTATTCTTTTACAAATTATGTTGTTCGACTCACTAATTTTTATATTTTCACTTATAAGTATGATATCAGTAATTAAATAAGCTATATAAAAATTGATTCATATGGTTATTCTCCGTATGGTTAAAAAATGGATAATTTGTACCGTACCCCTGTAAAGATTTTTATGAGCACCATAACTCCATATAAACTTAAATGATGTCAACATTTCCTTATACATCACATGCTTTAATTTAAACTCATGTATCATTATATATTTTATATAATATATGTTAGAAAGATGTAACTGGCCGCCGTCAGTGAGAATCGCCGTAATCAAAATACGAGTCACAACAGATGGGCCCAGCTCGGTTTAAAACTCTTTCATTGACCAAAATTTGGCTAGAGTAATATTCTCAAAACAATAACCGTTTTAACGTTTTCATCAAGTAGGGTGATATCTAACCAACTAACACCATATATCTGACATATCGGATAAGCGGTAATGCAGTGAGGCTACAAAAGAAACAGAAATGCGTCTTTCGAGAATACAAAAGTGAAGCTGGCGACAAAGGCTAAAGTTTGAAATAAAATTACAACAATCAAAAACATTTGACAACACGTAATCGAGGCTGTGTGGATCTCTGCCCATGATGCTCACTAGCCACCAAGACAAACTCTCCAACAGTATCACAGGCTCATTGGCCAGATGCGTAACTGTGTGAGATGAAATGCCGCCCAAAGCGAGGGTGTAAGCCACGAAGCTTAGTGAGGACTTAACACCCGAGTGAAAAACTTAAACCATACGCCCACGACCTGACAAATTAACATAGAATTGAATACTGGCGTACATATAGAGATATATAGCAAGGGACTACTTGAGACCATATTTATACTTACAAAGAAAATTCTCATAAATCACATGGCATAACATAGAATATAGGGTCTCGATAATGAATACAACTCAGCGAATAAAAATCGCGCCAAACCCGCATTGAAATTACAGTCCGCAAAGACCCATAAAGCTATACTCACAGTATTGATCCTTTCATCGACTAGATACCATCAGTTCTAATCACGGCGGCGCGCAAAGCTCAACCGCCCGATCTCTGACGCTCTTATACGAAGTATAAAGGCGGTAACCAACGCTCTTATGCAGTATAAAATTTGAAAAACAAACGCTCTTATACCGGCGTATAAAGGCGATAAGCAACCTTCTTATACCCGGCGTATACAAGCGATACAGCCTTCTTATACCCGGCGTATAAAGGCGTACACAAGCAACTCTTATACCGGCGTATAAGGCGATACCTAGCAACTCTTATACCGGCGTATAAAGGCGATAAATAGCAGCTCTTAAAGGCCACCTAACCCGCAACCGTCCGATTCTAGGGTCATATCCTAATACTCAAGTCACTTTCAAAGACACGTATAACTCACAGCCATCGCCTCGCGACAACCAACTACAACACCCAAGCAATAGTAATGCAAAAAACGGATAGCGTCTCCCAATCACGGTTCAATCATAAGCGCCCGGCGGACCATGAAATACAGAAATGCCGACAAGGCCCGATCAATCCTGAAATGCCTCTGAGGCCGCGAGGCAGGAAAACACGTAAGTCGAGAGCGAGCTACTACTTGCTCGTGCAGTCTTCGTGCCACATAATACTATCATATATAATATCATGGCTCATATAATTTCAAGAATAACATATCACGACATTCTCCTGATGCACCTGACGTTCGACAATAACACATACAATATTCTCACATAATCATGGCTCGCATAACTTTGAGGAAGAACATATCCACCCGTGAGTTAAGTCTTCGCCTCTTAACTATCACAAAGTCCCTCGGGAAAACTGATCAGACGTGCCACTTCCCGCGGTCAAGGCCTAAACGAAACACCCAAAAGTTTACTCGGGGAACTAATACCAAGAATTACGTTCTAGAATAAACATTACCCATCTCCCCAATCGGAGCGATTTCGCAGTCTAACATGGCGGGTAAACTATCAATTATGATCCCATCGGACACAACCCGTCGATCCCCGCTAAAATTATATCTTGTATCACTTTATCGTTTATAAATCAGCTTATAAGTCATTCTAGTTGTCAGCAATTTTAATTAACAACCCACGTACTCGAAATATCAATTCTGACTCAACTTGGAATTAACACTTTTTTTAACCTAACTTCCTTTAATCAATTTTAAATAACCAATTTAACATCACAACAACTATAATAAGGTCGATTAAACTCCCTACACATTTGAAGTCTTATAAAAATATCACCCCAAAAGTCAACTTGAAACCTAGAAAGTCAACTGACCATAACATCCTCAAAGCACGACCTCTAAATCATGAATTAAATCGCTTATATCGTCATAGAACCCATAATAACCGACTAAGATTCATCATAAAATTGAATTATGGAAAAAGTCAACTAAAAAGTCAACTATGTCAAAACCAGAAATATCTCAAAGACTTGAACTTTCATACATAACTCGAAGAGAAGGATGGGAGAAACGATATTCTACAAGCGATCTTGAGTTTGGCGACAATCGAGAAATGGAAAGAATTTTCAAGGGGAGGGGTGTGAATCGGCCAAAATGAAGAGGAAGAAGATAGGAATTTTGCGCATGATGATGTGTTGGATAAGTATGGATAGATATTTAAAAAAACTAGAATAAGATTGGTTGGTTAATTTCTCCGACATAGGTACTTAATCTCAACGAACAATTCAAAGATAAAATTTTTTCCATGGCAAAACACTAAATTATAAATGTAATTCGGCTAAAATTTCTGAAATAATATTATCATCGAAATTATTTATACCGTTCAGGTCGCGCGACCGAAAAATTTAATTTTTTTTTTCTTTCAACGTAGCGGGTTGTCTGGAAGATGATACTTTTCAATTTTTTATAAAATATTTCGATAATTACAAGAAATAATATTATGAAAATAGTTATTAAAATAAATCTAACCATACCAATTTTACTTTTATTATAATAAAAAACAATATATAATCTATGACCAAATTTTTGACATAAAAATGAAAACATCAACTAAACTAAATTGTGGATGTATAGTATATATTTACACTTATGATGGAAACTAAAGTTTTATATGTCAACTAAAACTTCATACTTTCATTGATTAATAACCACAAATGAAATGTAGCCATATTTTGGAATATATGAAGTATATTAAAAACTTTAAAGATGACATTCTCAAAAATCTAACAAGATTAACTTTTTAATTTTTTTTATTACATGGAAGTATATGATTGTATGGGGAGTATATTAATTTATTGCATGGGAGCATATGATTGCAATTAATAATTAATGGAATTGAAAATATTAACAATTTTGAATTTCGAATGTTCAATATTTAGATTTTAAACTTAAATATCATTACATATTATATGATATTTTCCCTTCAATTTTTTCAATTAAAAGTATGTAATGTATTATTCCATTAAATATTTAATGGAAATTTAACTTTAAAGGTGTGTGTTAATCTATTTGTAAGTTATAAGGAGGTGTTAGTACCTTTTAAGTTTATAGAAACTATAATGCTCATCTAAAATTTTATAGAGACGTATAATGTAAATTAACAATTAAAAAATTGCACTCTTGAACACCTGATATGAAAGGTATAAATGTTATTTAAATTTATATACACCCATACCCATTCCTCTTCTATTGCCTAAGCACTTGATTATTATACTATATTCCCTTTTAAATTACTCATTATTATGTTGATGATATACAGTTGTTTTGTATCCTTTGAATAATTTATTAATACCATGTATTATCTATATATAATCAAACTAGGTCATTTCAATAAGGAGACGAAGTAATCAAACCTATATAATATTATGTATTTTCGTAAATTTATTTTAATTGACATTTGTGCTTATTGAGTAATTGTTTTTCATTGAAAATAAAAATATTAATTAAAAATGAATTGTTAAGATATTTAATATGATAATATCACCGATGGATTAATAGCCTGATGATATACGTGGGTTTTTCAACTAGAAGATTAAAGTTGACTTGTTGAAAATATGAGATATTTGAAATAGTCTCTTCAACAGTCGATTGTCTGTTGATTCTTTCATTTAGAGTTTAAGTTCGTATATCGTTTGATTATCTGATAATGTTCGTATTAGGATACTCGAGCCTCCATTAGGGGTTATGATGGCTTACTAGGGTCCGCTCATAATCAATATATTAATATATAATGTTCGGTTGATATTTATTAGTATATGACTTTTTGTCGGTGGTATAAAAGGTCACACACTTACAACGAAAGAGAGTCATAATTTAATTATAACTTTGGAGTTTAAAATGGAACTATATAAGAATATTGGGGCAAAATTCCAATTGTTGGAAAGTGCCCCATGTTCGACCAACACTATGAGGTGATAAGGTTTCCGGAATTTTCTATTTGAAGAATCATTATTGAATATTCTACCGAACCAATTTACGTGCCTTTATTTTAGGGATAAGAAGTGAGAAAATTCTAGAACTCCTCATCCCTATTATAGTCGACTATTATAAGTATTAAGGAGGTGGTAGAGTTTTTGTTAAACTCTCCACAAAAGCCTAAAAAGTAAGACATTTGATGTCTCTAAATAGACCAGTTTTTGGAGAAGAAAGCATTCGTCGAGCTTTTTAATTCACTTTTGTGAATGTAAAAGCTCCCTCGCTTTCTTTATTTTTTGGTCGTCATTAGGTGGAAGAATTCCCTTTGAATTTTTACATCCAACCCACTTCCGTAGTTTAATATTTTAAGCGAGTTCTAGTAAAACTCGAGGAGGGACTTGTTCGGCTCGATGGTGTAGACAATCTTAGTGGCATTTTTCTTTGGATGCTCGTGGGGTCTTCGTCATAATATTCATGATTATTCGATAATTATTCCCGAGCAGTACACATATTTATGTCTCTTAATTATTATTTATACAATGGTAGTGATCATGAAGTTAAATCAATAGTATTATTACAATATTATTTATACGTTAGAAACACCTATAGTGGCATCTGAGCCCGACTACTAGATTGTATTTATGTAATTAATATGAGTCATAAATTCCATAAGTTCGAATATATGCTATATTTTGCTTTATGTTAATCTGTAACTTCGTTTATGCATGAATGTCAATTAAATATGATTAATAGTTAGTCAATTTCGAAATTAATATATTGTAATAGTAAAATAATTTTCTGATTAATTGTTGTATCTGAAAAATTATTAAATTGAGTCGAAAAAGTATAAAGTCGAATTCACCATCACCCTCGGGAGGTGGGCGTGTGATGCCTAGAGGGTGGAGCGTGTGACTTCCAATACCCACCGAGTGGCAATAGATTTTTTCGAATCCTAGGGTTTTCGAACCCTAGGGTTCGAACCCTAATCAGACGTCTTTTAGTTCGGCCGCTCGTTAAGATGTTCGGACATCGATTAAATTGATTTGAAATTAATTTCATCTCGGGATTAATTTATTCAATTTAATTTATTACAATTAAATATTTCTGATTAAATTAAAATTAGTTTTAACTTGTTAAAACCAAAATAATTGGATTAGAAATAAATAATTTTCGAAAAATATTTAATTTAGATATAAGTATAAAATTATTTGATAATTAAATACTTATATAATGATATAAAATTCGGAGTTGAATTTTAATAAGTAATGGTTTATTTGATAATTAAACAATAGTATATAATTCGATTGATGGATATGTACTTGTTCAATTTACTCATCCATGCTATACATGTATAAATATAATTTAGAAAATGATGTATAATATATGTTTAGAACTATATGATAGATAATAGAAATATTTATGATACTTATTTGTTGGAAAATACATAACTTGTTCATAACAAAATAAACAAATGCAACCAGATCGAATAAATCATAATAGCAATTACGAAAACATACACGATATAATTTATACAACATGAATACGAGAGTACTTATCGCCTTGTGAAATGTTGAACTTTCAATATCTCGAATCCTCCATTAAATCTCTTGCCTGTTAGAATGCCTCGATTAGTCCACACCAAGAGCTGGTTGAATCACGCGATTGGACTCTAAAATCTCACGAGCAATTGGACAAGAATTTGAGTCAAAACTTTGACTCAAAAACCCAAAGGGAGAGAGGGAGAGGGGCGGCCGAAATGTAGGAGAAGATGAAATGAAATTCTTAGGTTTTTCATTTCATCTTTTTTCCTTATATAGTCCCTCTTGGTTTCGGTCGAATAGCTTGACTCGTTTGATAAATAGTTAACTCGTTAAGTCATTAACTAACTTCTTGAGCGAATAAATAACCGCAAGGTTACTAATAAGCTTCCCTCGTTAAACCATCAATTGAAATAGCAATTTAATTGATTCGGTTGTGTCCAATTTGTGTTTTACATTATCAATGTGAAATTCTCGATTGGGTATCTCTTTGATTTCAATCAACTCCCAATTTTAACAATCTCGATTTAATTCTATACATGGAATATAACTCAATGTCATTTTATGTGTGTGACATACAGGATCGGATAATATTAGTCATTATAATAATATAATTGACCATTATGATTATTATATTGGTTATGCATGGGATCTAGCAATGCAGCATAATACTGATATTATCGTGAGTTCCACATTTAGTAATTTACAATTACTATTTATTGAACATAGTTTGAGTAATCTCATTTAACTAAAACTAGTAAATAAGTATTCTACAGCAATTGTAACCTTGAGACATAATTATAGAAATCAAAATGTTACGATTTCCAACAATGACATATTTGTATTTTAGAAATCTGACTTGTATAGTTTTACCTATAAATAAGCATGAGTTAATTATTTAACTATTAATATAATTAAAAGATGGAGACCCACTAGAGAGTCAGGCTAACGGAAAAATAGTTAACGTAGTTAAGAACTACTATAAGTTTCGTATTTTTCTACGTAAGTCATACCATGTATCTCAAGTGTTATATTTAGTCTTACTATTGATGTGATATAAATTTAGTTGGATAAAATGTATGTCTTAGCATAATCATAAGTATTACTAAGTATAACTAATCCCACCATTGAGTTAAGTAATATTATCACATCAAACTCTAAAGTCGGGTGAGGTGGCGGGAGGAAGCAGGACATGTTAGTATGATATATGTTATGTCTTACTCGGCCCAGGAGAGTTCGAACGATTCCCAAGTCAAGTCTTAGGTTTCGACGCATCCATTACGAGATTGTCATGTTAGTTTTGGTTACTTAAGCGGGTGCATGATGTCAAGACATCGGACCGTGGACAAAAGAGGTCACTAATACAGTCATGTCGAACTTTTAGTGATGCCAAGGATTATGTTAATCATAATTAGTGTATGATCACCTACCCATATGATCGAGATTCGATCATATGGAGTCTTGGAATACTTTGTATTTTTTCAGTGGGATTGTAAGCACTAGTATTTATATTCTATTATTTTGTATTAGAACATTCTTATAAAATAAAGCCAGATTATTATTTGTTTTGTCTTATCTTACGTAGTAAAAATGACATCCAACACTTTTATGCTTGGAAACTCTAGATCCAGCATTGAAAAAATGCAAACTAAATGGCATTAACCGTGGTGGGAACTTGAGAATAGTTCTCGAAGTATGAAAGAACGAATACGTCTTTAACCAAAAGTTTCCTTGAGGAACACGAAGAAGGTGATGAGGAAGCTTGGATTTCTTATCAACAACATAAGGATGACCCTACTAATGTCCAATGTCTAATGTTGGCAAACATAGGTGATCTTGATTCAATTAGAAATGTTAGCGCTTACAAGGCCATTAATAAGCAAATTGGAAAAGCTATTCCAAAAAGCGGCACGCATTGAGAGGTACGACACTATTTGTGCCCTCATTGATTGTAAGTTGGGCAATGGACAACCCGTGAGTCCCCATGTTCATAAAGATGATAGGGCTAGTCAAAAGGCTGGAGCTAAACTCGGCTCCCCTATCGAGGGAGGCGCGTGGAACATCATCCTCAAGTCGTTGCTTGACTCGTTCAACAACTATGTGATGAACTTCAGCATGCATCGGAGTTCAGCCAAGTGGATTATCCAGACTGCATGGTATGATCCTTGTGCTAAGTAGAACTTTAGAAGGCGAGGCCCCATTAACACTATTTTGATAGTGCAGAATAAGAACAAAAGGCGATAGTGGAAGGCTTATAAACCCAATTATATGGCAACCTCAGCGTCAAGAAGGATGCTAGGAAGAATGATAAGTGTCATCATTATGGGGTTATGAGGCACTCGAAGCGGAAAAGTAAGAAGTACTTGGCAGAAAAGAAGAATGGAACCGTACCATTCTAACTACAGGTATTTACGTTATTACTCTAGAAACTTCTTACTCTGATACTTGGTGTTAGACACCGGGTCGGGTACTCATATTTGTCGAAATGTCGGCACACAGAATAAAAACGGTTGGAGAAAGGCGAAGTGGACTTGAGGGTCGACAATGGATCAAAAGTTGACGCTGCTTACATTGGGTCTACTAAATTAGCATTACCTACGGGTTTAAATCTTGTTTTGAACAACGTTTATTTTGTACCTGCTTTGAGTAGAAATATTATTTCCATTTCTCGTTTAACTTTGGATGGCTTTTCAATTTCAATAAATGTTGAATGTTGTTTTATTTCTCAAAATGGAATGATTTATGGTATTGCTACGCTTGATAATGGTCTATACGTGTTAGACACAAAACAAAGAGACCTATAACGTGAATATTAAAGGAGAAGCGAATAGGTTGAATCGATATACTGTAGCATTGTAGAGCTTGCTAGCATTGGTAATAGCCATGAAAAGACTTAAGAAGCGAGATAGGATTTTGTAGTTGGATGATTTTGAATCATTAGGCACATGCAGTCATGCTTGATGGGCAAGATGACGAGTAAGCCTTCACTAGAACCGGTAAAAGGAATGGCCAATTTATTAAATCATATATACCAATGTATGCGAGACCAATGAACACATGCTTGCGAGGTGGTTTCTTATACTTTATAACCTTCACCGATGAGTACAACGAGATATGGTTATATATATCGATGAAGCATAAACATGAAACCTTTAGTATTCAAGAGTTTCGAGAAGAAAGTTGAGAACCAACTCAACAAAACAATCGAGGTTCTACGATGCGATAGGCGAAGAATACTTGAGCCATGACTTGAGAGTCACATCGAGAGACTATGGTATAATATAAGTAGCTCGCTCTTGCGGAACACCACAACCTTGATGAATTGTATCGAGCGGAGGAATCAAACTCTTTTAGACATGAGTTCGATGGGTGATGAGTATCTCGATACCTACCGACCAATCTATGGGGATATGCATTCTGAGCTACAATACATACACTTACTAAATAAAGTTCCAACAAAATCAGCTCCCTTAACTCCACATGAGTTATGGTTTAAGAACCTCCCAAGATAGCATACATGAGAATTTGGGCGGTGAAGTCTATGTTAAGAAAGTTAACAAAAGATAAACTAGGACCCAAATCGACAGAAAATGCCGTCATTGGATACCCAAAAGAAACTCACGGGGTCTTACTTCTATCGAGAAGGAGAACAAAATCTTTGTTGCTCGCTTTGGTGTCTTGTTGAAAAATTCATGGACAAAAGAATCAAGGAAAATGATCTTGAACTAGTTCAAGAACAAGAGGAGGTTGCTAACGCACCCGAATCTCCTCAGGAGGTGGATCCCTCTTACATAGAAGAGGTTCCACTCGACCCATGGGAAGCGTGGGCCAGATCTCCTGGATTAATGACCCCTGAGAAGATCTGATAGAACTCGTCAAGAACCCGATAGATGGTGCAGGCTTTCTTAGTTGAAAGTGATGAGCCTTCTTCATACGAAGAAGCAATGAGGGAAGGGGCCGATGAATGACTTTTAGCCATGAGAAATCCGATATCCACTGATATGCAGCGGCAGTATGGGCGTTGATCTTGCAGGATCACCAGACCCATCCGGTGTAAATGGAATTTCAAATGCAAAGCGGATAAGGGCCGGAAATGTCCATGTTTATAAAACTAGACTAGTAGCCAAAGGTTTCAAAAAGAAGATTCAAAGGAATTGATTATGATGAAACCTTCTCACCGATTAATCCAAGTTTAAATCCATTTGGATTCTCTTAGCGTTCTTGAATATTACGATTACGAAATATAGCGGATGGATGTGAAAAGCGGCATTCTGAATGGGAATCTAGAAGAGAGGCGTGTACATGACACAACCTCCTCGGTTTACATATCGAAATCACCTAAAAAGGTATCTGAAGCTACGAATCCATTTATGCTGCACTTAAGCAAGCATCCAGAAGTTGGAATCTTCGTTTCAATGAAGCAATCAAAAGTTTTGGATTTTCCAGAAACGAAGAAGATTCATGTGTGTACACGAAGGTTAGTGGGACCCATATTACATTTGTGGTCTTGTATGTAGGTATTGGAAAATTACGCAACTAGTTCATAATAAAACATGAACAAAAGCAACCAAGATCGAATAAATGTATAATGACGAATTACAAAACATATATAATATGAAATTCATACACGTATGAATACGAGTACTACGATACGCGGTTGACATTAGCAACTTTCTTCCTCCACCAAATCCTCGAAGTAGAATCTCTCGGCACCTCAGGTAAATGCCTCGATTAGTCCACACCAAGGCGGTTAGTCACGCGATTGAACTGTTAGAATCTTCAGAGGAGGCAATTGGAAGCAAAAATCAAGTCAAAAGCTTGACTCGATTTTGTTTATAGAGAGGAGAGAGGGAGGCTGACCTTTTGAGAGGATGAGGGAGAAAAAGATGATGATTATGTTTTTTTCATCTTTTCTCTTTCTTTATATAGCCCCTTTCTTTAGCGAATAGCTGTTCGTTAAAACCGTTAACTAACTTTATCAAACGTGTAAGTAACTCAAAAAGTTACTAATGAGCTTCTCTCGTTTAAATTGTCAATTGAAATAGCAATTTAATTGATTCGGTTTTGTCCAATTTGTATTTTACATTATCAATGTAAAATTCTCGATTGGGTATCTCGTTGATTTCAATCAACTCCCAATTTAACAATCTCGATTTAATTCCGTCGTGGAATATAAGCTTCAGCGTCGTTGTGTGTGTGACGCCGGAGCTCGGATAATATTAATTAAGTATAATATAATTGACCATTATGATTATTATATCGGTTATGCGTGGATCACAATGTCTGACATAACCCTTATATTATCATGAGTTTCATTTTAGTACAATTACTATTTATTGAACACTTAGTTTGAGTAATCTCATTTAACTAAAACTAGTAAATGAATTGTTACAACGAATTATTACTTAGCAGGCATAATTATAGAAATCAAACTACTCTGATTTCGAATACTCCCACTTTCCCTTGGATGATTACTTTACAATTCCTTTATCCGCGATCTCTAATCACAGGCTAACCATAAAAAGTGTGCCATGAAAGCAGCGCGGCTTTCTTTCTTTCGGTAGGCCCATTTCGGTACTATGAGCGTCCAATAAATCAATCGGTCTGAGCTTCGTTGAGAGGCTTTGAGATCTACTTGTATATAAAGGATGGATAAATACCTTATAATATATCGGCCTCTTACTGATACTCTTTGTGTCACTAACATATGCCGTTATAATCCCCGCTTATCTGGGCGTTTGACATGGTCAGCCATGCTGACTTCTAAATGCCAACATAGTAGTTATATACGTAGGTATAGGTGTTAAAACACTTGGTTCTAAGCGAGCATCATGGGACACGGATATACATATCTTACATGATTTTGGAAAGCGGTCAATCCGGCTTCTCGGTTATTCATTGATAGCCCATAAGATTGATTAGACTTCTGACTTTGATGATCCGATAAAATTGATCGCCATCCCGATCACTATATTGGTCATCAAATGCAGAATTACCCAAACCGTTAGTATGCGACCAGAAAAAATGGTTCTTATGTTTCTAGACTTGAAGAGTTGCCAACGCTTACAGGTTGCCTCTCTAGAAACTATAAACTTACAGGATTTATTATTTCAATAAGCGTAAGAAACAATAAATTACTATGAATGAATTACGCATTCATATAATGTAGTTAATAATTAGATTGTAAACAAGAATTACTTTGTTCAATCAATTGCTTAACTTATTCTAGAAAGTAAATGTTTTATACACTTGGACCTTGCATCGTTCGAGTTTCTTCTTCAATCTCGTGACATCGAGCCTTGATTTAATCACAGTATATATCGACTTCGAGATAGTTGCTCGAGAATCAGCGCATGGAGCCTTTAAGCTTACATTAAACTCTTATGTCTTTTTTTAAGACATGTAAAGATGGAGGGTAATGATGCGAAATCATATCATAGCCCGAGGAATACTACTTGCAAGTAGACTTTACATCCATCTGCTCGGTCTCTCGACCATAGAATCGTATATTAAGACCAAATCTGGTATAGTCACACATAGCTATGTGCAAAAAGAAGGTTTTAAGCGTTTTTGCCCGCGAGCTTTAACTTTAAAAATGTGGACGATAAAATACGGGTCTAGTTTCTCTCAAATACCCACTAGTTAAGTGTAACAAGGACAAAACCTCGTTTTGGTATTTCTAGTGACTATCTCGGGTTTGTGGCGGTTAGCGACACCGAGATTACTATCGAGGCCGGGTTTATAACACTAAAGGTGTGTTAAAAACACATATCTTATTAAATGCATATTCTTTAATAACATTATCAAAAATACAAGTTGAATTTGTGTGTTATAATCTTGGGATTCGAAGCTTTTTAGTTTATTATCAGTATACTAGACTCAGCCCCATTAATGAGTTACTTAGCTAATAGTGTTCCACATGGGACAACTGTCCATGACACTATTCTGACATTCAGTTCTAGGCAAAGATCAATAAGTGATCCATTCCATAGAACTATATTTACCTCTATTCTCTTAAAGTTACTACAAAGCGTATTCCCAGACCAACGCAAATACCTTTAGTAAAACTCCACAATTCATATTATAGGAATTGTGTTATGTCATGGTCGTGATGTACAACACATGATCCTGACATGGCGCGCGCTATCTGGTGAATCATATTACTAATAGCAATAGTCAAATTACCATGTAATAGAGTCAACCACTCACCGATCACGTCGAGGTCCTTAATTGTGAGCAGGACCTACAATAGAGAGTTGCGCTTGTCGATAAGAATACGTTTATCGTAGAATTTGTCATCGCAAATTTTATTAAGCACTCGAGCTTCATGAGATCATTATAGCTTAACAAGTAAGAAATGCCATCTAAACATATTTAGAAGTGACTAATATAACATATGTCACATATATGTATTGGGCTTACAGATGTACAAGAATAAAGCCGATTACCATTACACTTTCCAAGGTTGTATGAAGATTAACTTTTAGTACTCGAAACATGTAAAATATTTATATGTAGTTGTGCTCCTACTAACCTTTTAAAAACTCAGATTAAATGCTTCACTCTTGACCCCTTTTGATTTTTAATCAAAATATCCAAGATGAAGATTCTTTCCGTTATCTTGTACCTCGAGTTTGCAACTTGGATGCGATAATATAATCGTTTTCCTTCTTGTTCGTTTGAGATGTGAGCTTTCAATAACAATGTCAAGTATGCATCAAGTATTTGATCATTATAGAACATTCTTTGGATCACTCACTTAAACACACATGTTGCAACATGTGGGTAATAAGAAAAAATTTGAAATAGACATGTACATAGTCAATTAATGAATACATTCAACTTGGTCAAAACCAAATGTTTGATTCATTTATGACTATATGTTCATTTAATGGGAACACGTTTCTTACTTCTGATGAATCACCATCTAGAAGGTAAATAGAGTGAGTTATACATGACTTTCGTGTGTATTCGATTCTAGTTCCCTTTCGGATGACTTTAAGTCATCTGTTGGAGTATGACTTATTCATAACGTCGTGTCTCTTTTTGCATTAGACTTTGCTGTCATTAAGAAATTATCACCACTGACATTCGATATAGGTAGGTTCAATATTTGGATTGGTGTCTCACAGAATAACTTGAATGCATTCAAGTCATATATTTAATTTCACTCTTTACACTTCTGTGAAGATACTAAATATACAATAAATTGTAATTATAGTAGATAGAAATAAATATATCTGCACTTCCCGAGTTATGTACATGATGACATAATCTCAACATTTGACCCGTGTTAAATTATGTCTACTTCAGTGAGATAACATTAGCTTGTCTATTCGAGACGTTTCAAAGTTTGTTTGTCAAACATAAATCTTGAGTTATCTCACAGTTGAGTATGAATAAATTTAAAGTAGGTGCAACAACTTTCAATATGTAAATTTATTTCATTCATTGTGTTTCAACTATATTAAGCACAATCCTTACTTGTATCACTCAACTAGTGACATATTTAAGGTAGAATGAAAATTACGTTGGTATACAAAATTAAAAGATTTCATCCATTGTGATTTTAACTTCATTAAACACAATTCTTTACTACGTATTTTAACAGGAAATGCGCCTTTAAGATGAGAATGATGTCTCATTCTTTGGATTACTCATGTCTATAGTCTTAATTGAGAATTTGATAGTATTTATATGATCCTCCCACAGTCCCTCTTATCAATTTTGGTGTATCATCCAATGACTTATGTCATTGACTAACTTGTATGCGAGCATACAAACTAACCAAGATTAACGAACCTCCCACTAAGTCTAGTAAGAGTTGACTCCGTTCATCTTCTGAGATTGGAGCTTGAAATAACTTTGAATTTTTTATGATTTAAGTAATAATTGAGTATTGCTCTACTCAAAACAAACTCAAACTAGACAAGTGTATAGCTAAATACTACTCATCTTTTCCCTCCTAGCTAAGAAAAAAACGTACGCATGCTTGACACCTCGCAGCTACTTCACTTGTACCTCGTCTTTACTTTATTTTACTTCAAGGTTAAGAAACCTCATTTATATACAAATTTCTCATCCTTTTTCCTTCATTATGGCCGAAATATTTCCCCCTCTTCCTACAAATTTTTTTCTTTCCTTTTGATGTGATTCTCCTCTTAAATCATAACCTTAAAGTTGCTTTCAAGTTTCAAGAAGTAAAAGTGTGATATCGAATAGGTGATTGAAGTAGTAAAGTTGTTTATATTTTGCTTGACTAGAGGTGAGTAGTCATATCACACATTTATAATCTTTCATACATTATGAATATGTTTATTATATATTTTGGGTTGTTGTAAGTGAATAACTATTAAAAAGATGATGAGTATGTTGATACGATAATTAATAAGGTGGATATATATAAAAAGTTAATTATTGAGACGAGATTTAATAATAAGGTGATATTGATTATATTAGTGTGATATAATGGTACACGTGTATAAATATTAGAATGGGTTGATTGAACTAATCGGCTGTATTGAGAAACTATATTGAATATCAATATATGAGATATTATGATATAATTATATATGGGTAAAAATTTAATGTTATAAAATAATTGTTAAATGAGATTATATGTATTTATGAATGTAATGAATAGGAATGAATAAATCATTTGATGGATAACATTAAAGGATGAGATGAAAATATTGAAAATGAATTGTTGTGATATTGATGTGAATATAGGATGTTGAGATTTATAAAGTTATGTTAAGATAACATGATCATAAAATGTGGTAAGATTATAAAAGTTGCGATGATGTTGAGTTAGGAGATATGATGATATGAGGAGTTAATAATAAGGTGATATTAATATCATCATAAGATGGGTTATATAAATTAGATATTGTCCATATGTGTATCGTATAATCTTATGGTTGTAGCATGAGATATTGATATATTTTGATAGGAGTATGATGACAACTTGATCAATTACATGATGGTAGTAGCTTGAAATAATAACATGTATATCAGGACTATGTTGATGGGTCGATTGTACTTTGAAGTCATGATTGATAGTAATATATGAAAAAGAATGGGGACACGAAGATAATAAATGATGAGATATATGTATTGAGAAATAGGTATTGATGATATTTGGTGATCTTGAAATGGTTAATAATATTAGTATGATGTTATGATATGGCCATATTATGAAAGTGGAGAATATGATTTGCGTTGTGATAATATGATGTCCGGTATTCTATAGAATCACTTGGTCCCATAGGTGATAAAATACTATGGATATATGAATATAAATACAAATCCATAATTCCGAGGATCTTAAAATTAACTTCTTACGTTGTTAACAAATACATATAATTCTGATATATGGGCCAGTACTACGGTCTGTGAGGTAAATTCCACCAAAATTCCACCGCAGCTTTCCGCCCGGCTCCTTGTTGCAATATCAATCGTATTATGATATCTCTAGTTGGTCCACACCGAGGAGAGGTTGAATCAAGAACCGATTTATGCTAGTACCTGGTGAACAAAAACAAAACACCAAATTCTTGGGAGAATTTCGACGAAAGAGGCGGCAACTTAGAGGTTTGATGAAAGATTTTCTAAAATGTTATGTCATGAAAACCTTAAGTTTTCTTATATAGAGGGCTAGAGTTAAAACAAGCCCGATAAGCAACCGATTAAGTATTACCTTGACTCGTTAAAAATATTAATTAGTTAAGACACTATTAGGTTCTTCAATGAGTTGAATATTTAATTAGGTTAATTAAATATGTGAGTCAATATCAATAATCTTTTATTGATAAATACTAAAATTAGTCGAACCAATTAAATAACTATTTAATTGATTCTATTTGTTCAATCGATATTACCACCAAAATGTAGAACCACTTGTAATTGAGAAATACATTTCTCGATTATACGATTCTAACTTAATTTATTACATGAAATCATAACTGGCGATCCTTTGTATGTGTGTGACCTTCTGAGTTCGAGATAATAGTGAAGTTGTATAATAATAATTGACCAATTACTATTATTATAACGATTAATGAGTAAGATCTACTTGATAAGCTGTAACATAAGTATCATGAGAACCCACAGCGCCTAGTAATATACAATTACTAAGTTGAACACTAAGTTCGATAATCATTTAACTTATTGGTAAATGATTGATACACAATTATACTTAGGGCATAATAAATGGAATCAATTCTCATTGATTTTCAACACTCCAGCTTGCCGCGGGCGATTATCTTACCGATTCACTTTATCACGCGATCTGGTCATTAGAGGTAACCATAAGAAGTGTGTCATGAAACAACCTGACTTTCTTTACTCGAGTATGTGAGCGAATAAGCATTTATGGCGTCCCATAAAACAATCGGTACCAAGCTGTGTGAGAGAGGCCTGAGATCTACCTTGTATATCAGAGACGGACAAATCCTCCCCGATATAACTCGACATCATCATTCTGTTCCATTTTGTGGCCGATATTGACATATCTTAGATTTATAATCCCATTTAAAGGCGGGCGTTTGGTGTAGTCAAAGTACAAAGCTTGTATAACACGGATAGTCACTTGCCTCCGAGGTCTAAGAATCGACGAACCTAAAATTCTAAACAAATGTCACAGGACACAAATATACATATCTTCTATGAATTCGTTTCGGTCGTACCCGGCTCCCAGGTCGCGGACCGGCCAGCGATATTGATCTGAATCTGCCCGGGCTAACGTGATCAATCTTGATCACTAATCAAAACACCATATTGGTCATATGATGCTTATTAGCCTAACTGTCGACATCGACGAGGCTTTTTAGGCATCCTATGTTTAGGCTTGAAGAGGTGTAATTAACGGTTAAGTATTACCTCTGCAGAAAACATAGACTAACCTAGAATTTAACCTTTCACTGCATCGAGGGGATACACTACATGTATATTATATATAAATTTAAACATATAGACATAGCAAACAAATATATTAAAATATAAGAAGCGGTAATATTCAAGTATTTGTTCACGTAACACAATAGATACATCGACTCCCAACTTAACCCTACTTGCCCAGCTGCGACATCTGTCCTAAGACCTATATTCATTGCATGCTCATCATCTTTTTGCGACTTAGTGGTTTAGTAAAGTCGGCAGTGCCTCTGTTTCACCACTTTACATACTTTGACATCGCTTTCTCAGCGTATCTGTCGGTGATACTGCAGTACGTGCTTGGACTTGTGACTGTGCTAGGGAATTCACTTAGCTTGGTATTGCCCGATGTTGTCACAAAGCAGCTCATTTTGGTCCTGTCTTGGAATGCTTACACGAGTTAGGTCACAAATTTCTTTATCAACATGCTTCTTTAGCGGCAGGGCAATTTGCGATGTACTCAAATTACGTAGTAGAATCGGCAATTTTCTGGTTGGAACTCCTCGAATATTGCTCCACCGTTGAAACAAAATACATACCCGGTAGGAGCGATAGTCGTCTACATTAGTTTGAAAGCGGCGTGGTGTACCACATCACTTTGCTAACTTCTTCATCTCCACCATATACTATTGAATTTGGAGCAGAAGGTTCCATATTAGCTTAACATGAGACATTGGGCAATCCACCAATTTGTCGAGACTTGTGCTTTTTGTAGGATCCCTTTTTCGATAGGCACTATCATTAGGTTTCGCGGGGAACCTTGTTATTTGACACGTATTCGATCTCTTGCTTAAGAATGATTCTCAAGTTTGAGACCACTCGTCAAAATTCGAGAGAGTTATTATTCGGCATGCACTTTCAAGTCTTGAGTGAAACTTGATTCTTAGGAGTACTTGATAGTGGTAGCCATATTAATTCTACAAGAATAAGTAAATAAAATAATAGACTTCGATGAAACTATCTGCTAAAAACACTAACAAATAAATTGTAAAGTAAATACTAATGCTTCAAATCTCACAGAAATATATTAGTATCGAATCTATTATACTTAAGTGAAACGGCAACACTGCTACATTTTGAATCCAGTTATAATAGTAGGTTGTCAACCAATTATGTAAAACTACATAACTCTTGTGTCACTAGCATCTCTTACAGGATGCTACCCAACATTTGTATCTCCGAAAACCGGTTAAGCATACCAATTAAACCAAAGTGTTACTTGGATTGATCATCTGAAAGCCCACAACGTTAGTGGAAATCACTTCAACATGATCCATTGTCATATCAAATGCAACATTGTAACACCCGCCCGTCGCGGTGTGATTGATGCAATTGATTGCACAACTTTAAAATTGGCTTGATACTTTGCTTAAATTTTAATTGGTAAGATTATTATTACTTTGTTTCATTTACTAAATGCATCTTAGCACATAATCGACAATACATGCAACATGAAAAATAAAAAAGTAATGCATTCAAGAGATATACGATATAGCCCACAGAGCACTATTACAAGTATTTATCGAATCTTAACATAAGTCCTAATTCTTGTATGTATACGGATCCAACCGAGCCCGCTGAAGTACCACCGTAGTAGAAATGATCTTCAATAACTTCACTTGTTACAATATTTATATACTAACCCATCTTAGGCTTGACTTGCAAACTTGTAGGTAACATAATAAATAAATAAATACAAAGAAAATATGACTCGAGGAAAGGTCGTTCTGATATTACAGTTCGCTTGAACCGGAGGAAAAATAAATAAATGGTACGTATCTATATCTAAATTTCAATCACCATTACAAAATATAGGCACTTTGTTAAATCATATAAATGAACTTAATAAATATTTTAAATGTGTGGAAAATGCATGTTTATGATTATCAAATTAATTACGTCCATTAGCAATTACACATATTAAAATTAATTAATATAAACTCAATTATCATAGACATGTCAATTAATAATTATTACCAATAATTATTAACCATATACATATTGTAGAAAGATATTTATCACAAATATATTCTAAAATACATTAAGTAATTGAAGTTGTTACCATAATTGTTATATACGACACTTAAATTAATTTAAAAAGATATAATATAAAGAAAATTAATTAATTGTCATCACATAATTAATTACAATCAATTAGGTAATTAAAATGACAAATAATCAATAAAAACGAAATATAACTAGTCCCATAATTTTAGGAAACCAAAATAAGGAATAAATTCCCCGAATTAGGATTTCAAATTAGAATTTTATGTAACGCCGCCGTGTAGGTCTTAAATCGGCCGTCATTTGGTACAAAATCGGGCGCAATCCGACTTACCGGGCCCAGCGAAGAGGCGCGGAAATCGATCGAGCAGTTATAGTAATATTTCCATATTTAACTTCGGTTTTGATTTAATTTAATTCGTTTGTAAAATCGTTTTGGAAGCTTTAAAAATTTTTAAAATTTATGAAATTCGAACACGTTAAACTTCATAATTTTTGAACAAATCCACTGGTCGTTCATTAAAATTTATTTTTATATTTAATTATTAAGCAGTCGAGAAATCTGAAAATTGTTTTGAGGCACTTAGAAAACTCTAAAAAATTATGAAATTTAGTGGAATCTTTACGTGCTACGAGTTCGAGAATAAATTAGTTTGTAGTTTTACAAAAAATTTACACTCCCCGAAACACGTTCTCTGAAAATGTTTTGAAACAAAACAGTTGTCGTCCTTTTAATTTATGAAACAAAATCCATGTTAACAAATATGATAATACATCATCATAAACTTGTAACACATGTGTAAATCAATAATCAAGAATATAGTGATTTATTCTCGTCATATATTTATCAATTAGAACAAGAATTAATTAAATAAAATTGATAAAAACAAACAAGCATAAAATAAATAATGTAAAAGCGACTTTAGTGTCGGCTCATGATGCCGATGGAAAATACTATGGATATATGAGTATAAATACAAATCCATAATTCGAGGATCTTAAAGTCTTCTGCTACGTTATTCAACAAATACATATAATTACAATATATGAGCAGTACTACGGTCTGGCCGGAGTAAATTCCAACAAAAATTCACACGCTTCCGCCAATTTCCTTTATTCTGAAATATATTAGTATGATATCTGGTTAGTCAGCGGGAGAGGTTGAATCGAGAACGATTTATGCTAGTCTGCGAAATTTGAACAAAAACAAAACCCCAAAATTCTTGGGAAATTTTCGGCCAAAGGGGGAGCGGCTACTTAGGGTTTTTGATGAAAGATTTTCTAAAATATTATGTCACTTAGAAAAACCTAAAAGAGTTTGCTTATTTAGGGCTAGGTTAAAGCAAGCCGATAGCTTGACATCACGTTAAGTATTATTAGCTTGACTTCGTTAACTCTATTAATTCGTTAAGACACTAATGAGTTGCTAATGAGTTGAACTATTTAATTAGCAATTAAATAGTAATGAGTCAACTATCAATAATCTTTTCGAGTTATTGATAAATACTAAATAGTCGAACCAATTAAATAACTATTTAATTGATTACATTTATTCGATATTCTACATAAAATGTAGAACCCTTGTAATTGAAATACATTTCTCAATTATACGATTCTCTTTAATTTAAATACATGAAATATAACTTCCTTGTCGGTAGCTTATGTGTGTGACATAGGATTGAATAATAGTAAGTTGTATAATAATAATAATTGACAATTGCACTATTATTATAACGATTAATAGTAAGATCTACTTGATAAAACTCATAACCCTTAAATTATCATGAGAACCGCACTAGTAATATGCAATTACTAAGTTGGCATAAGTTACGATAATCGCATTTAACCCAGGCGGTAAATGAATTGATCTGCTTGATAATGCATGACGGGCATAATAAATGGAATCGGTCTCATTGATTTCAACAATAGGATCACCGATTGTCGCAAATCAACGGCACATGTGTCGGTATTTGTTAGAATCAGCATACATAGTCCGGTATTCAATGAAATCCAGCGATTAAATATGATTGTGTGTGAACTACATTCGGTTCGTTGAATTTTCTGCCGAGGTTGATTTGGGTGAAATAATATATATACATTGAGAGTAGCCTCGACCGGAGGTTTAGTGTGACATATGCATATTGAGGAATTATCGGTGCATTGAGGATTGTGATGTATATATATGTTGGGAGATGTGTGTATTGGTGGATGGATGTGTGATTGTGTTGCGTGTGGCTATGGATTGGTTGTTGTTGGTGTGTGTGTATTCTTTTGCAGGTTGTGGTGTGTATTCCCGTCTACTTGGTGTAGAGGTAGCGGGAGAGTTGTATTTTGTTGGTCTTCGTTTGCTTGGTGTAAGAGGCAAACAATGGCGTTTTCTATCCCGGGGTGGTGTAGACTCTAATAGGGGGCCGGAATAGAGTTATTGTTGCTTATGTGATGTATTGAGCTATTGGATATTATAGTGTTATCTATTATTACAAAAATATTTTGTAAGTTGATTATATTAAATTGGTTGAAGATATTAAACTATGAGGATCATAAGGAGGCTGACTAAACTATGAATAATAATGATAAAATATAATGAAAGTAATTACCCGCGATTATGCGATGAATGCGTGTTTATATATGTGTGGTTGAGTATGACTTGTTATATGAGTATTCACAAGCTTTCTAAGCTACTTATACATTTTAGGGGCCTTGAGTGTTGTTTATTGTTCAGGGAAAGTCGGCATTGAGCGTCGATTGTGGCGATGAGTCGAGTAAATCATGATTCGAGATTTGGGTGGCTAGGATATCATACGGTCTTCAGTGTGTACCTTGTTTTATGTCAAAACATGTATTAAGAAAATGTATTGTATATGATTTGTATGATTGATGGAATTGTGAAGTGTACTATTTGTTGTTGTCTTAGATCGCCCCGTCACGGGCATAGTCACGTATTTTCCTTCGTTCTTTTTGGTCGGGTTCTATGGTGACTCGTGTTCATGTTGCGGCGAACTGGCCAACCTCGTAATTAGCCACGACACAGGGGCGGAATTCGTTACAATTTTAGTCGAGGCCTAGGTTTGAGTTTTGATTGTCGTGTGTGGTTGTAATGCTTTTAGGTGTAAGATGGTCGAGTGGTTGTCGATATTCGAGTCTTCTTGTGGAGTCTGAATTTTTCTTCTTTCGTGGATCGTTGACTGTTGAGGATGCCACCTGGAAGATTTTCGTCGAACTGCGTGTGAGTACCCTTAGGGGAAGGTTGAGATGAATCGTATTCGTTGTTGTAAGTTGACATAAGAATTGAAGCGGTTAGTAACTTTGATGAGTATACAATTGAAGTTGGATTATGAAGAGCTTCTTGTAATGACCCGCCCCAGATCGACCGCCTTGAGGTGAGAGTCATTATAATCGAACACGAGAATCACGAGCCGATGGGCCGAATCAGTTTAAAACTACTCGTTTCCTTCAAAAAAATAAGATTACATATAATATTTCCAAAATAATCACGGTTAAAACTTTTACAATCCATCAATTGATTGAAGAAAATTACTATGGATATATGAGTATAAATACAAATCCATAGTTCCAGGGATCTTTAAAGTGCATACTACATTATTCAATACAAAAACATATAATTAAATATATGAACAGAGGACTTACAGTGCAGCGGAGTAAATTCCACCAAAATCCACACGCTTCAAATTCACAACGTGAATTTGACTTCCCTTCAGCTCCCTTGTTGTAATATCAATCGTGTAGTATCTCTGGTTAGTCCGCACCGGAGGGGTTAATTCAGAACTAATCTATGCTAGTAGCGAGGATGAACAAAACAGGAAAAACTTGAAAATTCTTGGAATTTCGACGAGGGAGGCGGCTAGGGTTTTGGTGAAAAATTTTTTTACAAAACTTGTGATGAAAAATCTAAAGTTTGCTTATATGGGGCTAGGTTAAAACGAGCCCGATAAGCGATACCGTTAAAATATTAGCTTGACTCGTTAACTGCATTAGTTCGTTAAGACACTAATGAGTTGCTAATAAGTTGAACTATTTAATTAAGCTAATTAAATAATGACAAGTCAATATCATGTCTTTCAAGTTATAAATAAATACTAAAGTACTCGAACCAATTAAATAACTATTTAATTGATTACATTTTCAATCGATATTCTACATAAAATGTAGAACCTTGTAATTGAGAAATACATTTCTCAATTATATGGTTCTCTTTTAATTTCATACATGAAATATAACTCCAACGATCCCTTTGTATGTGTGTGACCTTCTAGGCTCAGGATAATAGTAAGTTGTATAATAATAATAATTGACCAATTCTTATTATTATAGCGATTAATAGTAAGATCTAGCAATCGCTCCTGAAAAGCATAAATTATCATGAGAACCCACACTAGTAATATACAATTACTAAGTTGAACACTAAGTTCGATAATCACATTTAACTTATTTGGTAAATGGTGCTACATAGTGTCATGGCCAGACATAATAAATGGAACGATTCTCATTGATTTCAACACTCCCAACTTGCCCTTGAGCGATTATCTTACAATTCCTTTATCCACGCGATCTCTAGTCGTAGGCTAACCATAGAAGTGTGTCATGAAACACCCGCGCTTCTTTCTTCAGTATGGTTGAATAAGCATTTATGGCGTCCGTAAACCCAATCGGTACCCATTTGTGTGAGAGGCACGAGATCTTCCTTGTATATCAAGGGCGGACAAATCCCCTCCCAATATATCAGCATCTATCGCTATACTCCTTGTGTGACCCAGCATATACCCGTTATAATCCCCGTTTAAGGCGGAGCGTTTGAGTCGTAGTCAAAGAAATCTGAGCTTGTATAACCACAGAGATAGTTATATATCGTAGGTCTAAGAATCGACGAACCTAAAATTCTAAACAAATGTCATAGGACACAGAGATATACATATCTTCTATGAATTACGTTTACGTCGTAAGCTCCCGGTCACCCGGACCGGCTGACCCGCGTTATTGATACAGTCCTGGGGCTAGCGTGATCGATCTTGATCATTAATCAAAACACCGTATTGGTCATATGATGCTTGTCGCCTAACTATCGACATCGACCAGGCCTTTGGCTATCCTATGTTTCTAGGCTTAAAGAGGTGTAATTAGCAGGTTCGTATTACTCTACAGAAACATAGACTAACTAGGGATTTAACCTTTATTTCGTCGAGGATTACACTTTCACATGTATATTATATGTAAATTTAAACATATAGTCATAGCAAAACAAATATATTAAAATATAGAAGCAATAATATTCAAATATTTGTTCACGTAACCCCACAATAGATACATATGACTCATTTAACCTAATAACACCCATTGACTTGACGTCACATGCAAGACCTATATTCGGCGCATCTTCATCATCTTTGCATTTAGTGGTTTAGTAAAAGGGGTCGACGATTGGCCTCTGTTTCTACTTACATACTTTGACATCGCCTCATCAGCGTATCTGTCGGGTGATCTTTACGAGTACGTGCTTGGATTTTTTGATGTGCTGGGGTTCCTTAGCTTGTTATTGCCCAGTATTGTCCACCAAGCAACTCATTTGGTCACCGATCTTTGGAGTACCACGCCAAGTTCGGTCCGCAGAACTTCTTTATCCAACATCTTCTTTAGCGAGCCGGACGGCTACTTGATGTCTCAGTGCAGTGGTAGAATCGGCCACGCGATGCTCTACGTTTGGAACTCCCTCCAAGATCTTGCTCCACCGTTGAGACAAAATACATACCAGGCAGGGCGATAATCGTCTACGTAGGTTGGCGAAGCGTCGGTGTACCTGTCCATTCTTGCTGCCATTCTGCACATATACCAGAAAGCATCTTTAGTTCTCCTCGGATACTTCCAAGATGCACTTCCTTTACCAATCGGTGGCTTTACTTTGAGATTGGCTTGGTATCTACTTGGTTACGCTTAGTGCGTAAAGACGCATCGGGTCTAGTGCGCGACATGGGATACATGATGGATGCATAAGCAGAAGCATAAGGTATGTCCTTCGTTACATTCATCTCGGCACCCAATGAGTAGGACATTGCTGGCGAGTTGAACTCACGTATCTCATGGGAGATTACCACTTCTTGGAATTACTCATGTTGAACCTTTGCGGTACCTTATTCACATAAGTATCTGACAAAATCCAATCAAACCTCTGGCTCGATCGGTGAATCTTTTATTCAAGTATATATTGTTGCTTCACCTAAGTCCTTCATTGAGAAACATTTGCCTGACCAATCCTTGAGGCGAGTTTAGTAACTCTACGTTGTTTCCAATGATAAGTATGTCATCATCTGAGGACTATGAATGATACATGCTCGAGCTTACCTTCTTGTATACACAGATTCTTCTTACCGTTCTTGATGAAACCAAACTCTTTGATTGATTCATCAAAGCGGCGTAGATTCAACTAGCGGGATGCTGCTTAAGACCATAAATGGACTTTTTGACTTGCGTACCTTAGCAGGTCACTGGGGCGTATAAAAAGCACGGAGGTTGTACCATGTCTGCACGCATCTTCCTCCTAAATTTCCATTCGGGGAAGCCGGTCTTTACGTCCATTTGCCATATTCATAGTCATGAAATGCAACAATGGCTAAGATTATCCGGATGGATTTAAGCGTATTAGCCAGCGGCGAGAGTAAGTTCGTCGTAGTCGGCTCGTGAACTTGTTTGGAAACCTTCATTCTGGTCTAACTTTGAAAACATCAACGTTTCCGTCTTTATCATGTTTCTTCTTAAATACACATTTACTTGATAGAGGCGAGCCCGTTTGGTAAAATCGACAAGGACCCGAACCTGGGTTTGGTACATAGAATCCGTCTCAGTTGCATGGCAATTTGCCATTGTCAGCGTCATTTGCTATTCATTGCTTCTTTGTAAGAAGTGGGCAAATCACTTTCAATGATGAAAGCTTCACCATACCGGTAGCTACGGTTGGGTGGCGATCCCCCATTGGATCTCTTTAAGGGTTGGTTCTTCAGCAGAACTTTCACAATGGATCAAAACTGGTCTTCTATGAAAGGTTCCAATTCTTGTGGTGTGTCGGATACCTGCATTAGATGCATCGATATTGACTTCATCGGCTTGAGCTTCATCGAGATGAACTACGTACTTCTAGTCATACAGACGGATATTCCTTTCAAGGAGTCTTTCGCATTACGGCAATGAAGATTTCATTCTCACGCCGGTAGAAGTAGTAACCAAGCTGATACCACTTGGATATCCTATGAAATAGCATTTATCGATTTGAGGCGCAAGTTTATCTTTTGTTAATCTCTTAACATAAGCTTCTGACCCCAATCTTTAGAAAACCAACTTGGGAATCTTCCCAAACCACGATTCGTGGGGAGTTTTATCTGTGACTTGGTTGGACATACGATTTAAAAAGGTAAGTGCAGCTTAGAAGTGCGTGTCCCAGTGTGTGGTAGTCGAATGAGCTCATCATAGATCGAACCATGTCAAGTAAGGTTCGATTTCTCCTTTCAGACACGCCATTATGTTATGGCGTTCCAGCTGGAGTGAGTTGTGAAACAATACCACTCTCTAAGATGATTATTGAACTCATGACTCAAGTATTCTCCTCCTCTATCAGACCGAAGAATCTTTATAGTCTTGTTCAATTGGTTTTGTACTTCATTTTGGAATTCCTTGAATTTCTCAAAGGACTGATGTTTGTCCAATACCATCGAGATACAGCCGTATCTTGTAGTCATCATTAAAATGTAATGAAGTAGTTATAAACTCCTCTTTGCGGATGTGTTCATTGGCCCACGTACATCGGTGTATGATCCCCGATAAATGCTTTTGCCCTTTCATTTAAGCCGATGAAGGCATTTTGGTCATTTGCTCGGAAGGCGAAGCTGGCTGACTATCGTATGATTCATAATCGAAACGAAGTATTCCGCGGAGTGGGTTTCTTGATTCGGGTTCTCGTTAATGTGACTTTAATTGATACCATAGGTATGTTTGGTTTAAGTCGTTGGAAGCATTCCGTTTAAGTTTATGTTATATGACTCGTGTCGTGTCTAAAGCATTATAGACCATTTTTGAAGGAGGCGGTACCAAATACTACCCGTTCTGGTGATCCCAAATTCATCGGGGATCTATTGAAAATGAAAAACCATCATTATTCAAGCAGAAATAGAAATAATATTCTGCCAATTGCGGGTACACCATCTTAGGAGATAAGTTCAAAACAAGGCAGGTGGGCAAATTTAGAAAAACTAATGGATCCCTCTGCGCAGGGAGGCCGCAACCTTGGCGCCATTTCCCACCGCAGCAGATCCATTTCCCTCTTTGAGTCTTCCTCACGACTTGAGTTCTGCGTAATACGACAAATATGAAGAACATGACCGGTGTCTAACACACAGTAGAATTAGGATTGTACAAACTTCAATAACATACATACACAGCCAGGAGTTGAGGCTGGGGTCATGAGACCATTCTTCCTATCATCTATGAACTTCCTGTGAGAATTAAACTACCAGTGACCCAGTTTCATGATAATGACACTTGTCATCCTTCCTAGCTCCTCCACTTTTCCGGCAACCTTGGGATTTTCGAACCCCTTAGTCTTAAACTAGCTTCTTCTTCTTGAATTTCTTCTTAGCAATACGTAACTTCA